>QPKB01000003.1:18789473-19150780 GCA_003546025.1 Camphora micrantha | reverse complement strand
GATCAACGCACTCCTTCTCAATTAATGGTGCATAGTCCCAATTAAGGGTTTTCCAATAGAGATAGGTTGATATCAAATCCACTAGGATTTCCCCGAGGTCATACCAGGCACTAAACCTCATGTTAGTAATATACCGTTTGCCCAGACGGTATTTACTCAGTCCAATGATCCAATTAATAATGTGCAAAAATATAATTTTAACATATGAAAAACCATAGATATCATTTAATATTAATTTGCAAATAATAATAATCTTAGTTTATAATTTTAGAAAACCCAAGGACTCCATCCAAAATATTTTCCAGATTTAATTTATTATAAACTAAGCCTTAAGGGTTCAATTTGGATTCATTAAAAGTTAAGGGCCCCTTTTTTCTAATTCAAGAAACTAATGGGTCCATGTTTTAAAATTCACTTGTTCTGTAACATCATCAAGTCCTCCCATCCCACATGTCAACATCATTCTCTCATAATGCCACATCATTCTCTCTTTCTCATGCACTCACAGACCACCAATCCACTCACAGACCACCAATCCCCTCCCCCCCCCCCCCCCCGCCAATCTCTTCTTTTCCCCATCAAAGTGCACGTTCTGTACAGAACGTTACAGGACAGAACTCCTCGCCCGGCACATTGAGTTTCCTAAAATCATGGGTCCACAGATCAATCCTCAAGATCATCCCCACCAACATGGTCGCCCAGGTCTACAAGGCCGGATGCCCTGACTAGATCTGTGATCAGATCGTCCAGTGGGTCCCACAACCGCCTGATGCCCAAACTGTTTTTTTTTTTCCTCTTAAACACGTCCTTTGCTGATCAGACTACAAGATGATGGCCCAAACGAGGTCCGCTGCCTATGGGTCCAGCCTCTCTAGGGTCGCCCGTGGGTCCTCTTGCAGATCCACGATTCAAATCTAACATCGGGGGCCCACGTGGGTCCCACAGTCCAAAACACAAATAATCCCTATGGTTCCAAAGTCTGGAATCTGTAAGTTCATCTTCTGCTTGCATTCCCTGATCCCCTCACAGTGTTATACAGGATTTCATGTTTTGAAGGGTATTAGAGGGAGGTTTCACAAATTGAAACACGTGGCTGCCATGTCTACAATACTTTAGAAATATAATCTAATTGCAAGGAAAAATAGAGGTATCAAATATTAAAGGGCAAAAGAGGTTTCTACATGCATCCACACACGAATCAAAGAGAAATACAAGCATTAAATTTACAAATTATGGTTGGATACTTGCCTGTGGCTCGCGGTTGAGGGAGACGGTCTAAAACTCCTACTGCAAAAGCCCAAAGTGCAAACCCAGAGAAAAGTTGGAAAAGAGAGAGAGTTGTGTGTGAAAATAACAGAGTGTGGTAGTGTATAAATAAGGAATAAGAATAAGAGTTGTAGTCTAACTTAAATTCTAAAAGAATAAAGTTTGGGTTTTAAAAAAAATAGGAGTTTGGATTAGAGAAGGATTATACCTACTAAACTGGGTCCGGATTAACTATGGGTCAAGATACCTATCCAACAAGCCTAACTCACCAACCTAAGTCCAGCGTGGTCCCCACTTAGACTAATCGCATATTTAATTAAAATACAATCAACGGATCAAAACTCCTTTGATGACTATTTCTCTAGCATGCCGTGGTTGGCGCTTCCCTTTGGGGACGTAAGGAAGAAGTTCCTAAGCCGCACATTCAAGATTAAAGGCATCCCCTCTCTTGTGGCTATTGGTCCTACAGGCAAGACGATCACCACGGAGGCCAGGGACCTTGTGGCAGTTCATGGGTCTGATGCATATCCTTTCACTGAGGAACATTTGAAGGCAATGGAAGCCAAAATTGAGGAGATGGCTAAGGGGTGGCCTGAGAAGGTGAAACATGATCTCCACAGACAGCATGAGCTCAAGCTCAAGCGCCGGAGGGTGTACAACTGCGACGGGTGTGGCGTGGAGGGGCATGCCTGGTCTTACTACTGCAAGGAGTGCGACTTTGATCTACACCCCAAGTGTGCTTTGGAGGAAGAGAAGAAGGAAGATGATGAGAAAGGTGAAAATAAGGAGGGCGATGGCCATGAAGGAGCTGCAAAAGAAGGATGGGTGTGTGATGGAGATGTCTGCCAGAAAGCTTGAGGTTTTCTTAGTGTGTGTTTTTTTTTTTTTTTTTAATAATGGTGATGTACTAATGCTGCATGGTGATGAACTTTAGGTTGTTTGTGTGAGAACATGGTACATGTCTGTTTGATAGTCTTGCCAGTGCTAATATGAATAAAACTTGGTGGTTATATTATAGGCTGATGAGTGATTCTATGCAGGGATGAAATTTTCACCCACCCATTTGCACAGCAGTTGCACCTTCTATTCCACTATATCCGGGGCCTGTTTGGGTCCTTGCATTTCGGTTGATCTCTGTAAGTTGAACTCCTGTGATCAGTTATGGTAAATTTCTGTTTAGAGTTATAATAACGTGTAAGAAGAAAAAAAATCTCAAAATTGCATGTACACGGTTTATTATGATTCCAATGGCTCCACTTAGGTCAACTAAATTAAGAGCATGGAAAATTCCATTCTAGCAATAGCATATGATCCACTAGTGAAGTGGCTAAATATCTACTTCCAACACTTACAATTGCTAATATGCGGACATCCTAAAATACATCAAGATTTAAAACATGAAAGTAAAGGTCTTCATGCTTATCATTAATATGAAAATGTTGAATGGTTTTAACCATAAATTTGGGGGCCTACAAAAGTTTAGAAAATTGGATCTATAGGTTTAGATTTTTCGAACTTCTTTTACAAATTATTCAAAAACTATGAAGGTTTAAAATAATTAGCTTAATAGTTTTGATGTTTTCAGTTCAAAACAAAAATTGAACTATTTGAATTATAAATATGAAGCTCATGACATGGATCAAAATATCGACCGCAACGCAGCTTAGCGTCCGATGTATCGGTTGGAGTGGCATAGCCGCCGTGCTAAATTGAAAATATCGCCACTACAGTATAAAAATAAAAGTGGTCGATGAGATTTGATCCCTCGACTAAATGCAATTTTAGTGTGTATAGATTGTGCTAATGCCATTTTGCAAGTGAGAGATGTGAAAGTGTAAAAACGACCCTATGTTTAGGGCCTGTATATGGAAGGTATTTTCTGTAGTCTTACTTTTGTGGGCCAAAATAGGTAATTGTATTAAAGAGAACCCACCCGTCAGCATATAAAACATAAGTAAAAAAAAAAAAGGCCCTCACTAACTCCTAGTTTCCAAACAAGCCACAAAATGGGGCTCCACTTAACTAATGTTATCCACGAGCTCTGTAGTTACTTCATCCGTGTCTTCCCTCTTTCGCTCAGGCTGCTTCTCAACAGGACCAGAAGGATCTGTGTCTTCCCTCCTGCATCTGCTTCCATATGGTCATTACATGGCCCATGCACTTTTTTCACATCTCATTTGAGAGCAATCAAATGCATAGCCCATAGTAAATCAATAATAAAGGGTTGTTGAGTTGGTTGGCAACCCGACATGTCCCACTTTATGAGCCCTCTTCTGACTTGTGTTGGGCTCTTGGGTCCCCTCCTATAAAAAGCCCGAGATAATAAAAAAAAAAACAGAAAAAGACATGCATGTGAACCAATCATAGGCATAGAAACAAGCAACTCTATATGGAGGGGCTACAATGCAGCGCCCTTGTATATGGTGTATCCCCTTCTTCGATACACTTGTGGGCCCACCTTTTCGAAATCCGAGCCGCTCATTAGCCCTATCAGCCTATGTGGTGATCAACCTATAAATAATTTTTTAAATATAGAAGATGGCCACCGATGAATTTTTCCGTATCAAAACACGTGATGAACTTCTTATAGATTTTATAATTTGGGATAAGAATGGAGGGAGTCCCCTCATGTATGATTAATCATACGGTTGGCCCACTAAAATCACATTTTGAAAATCTACAAACAACTAATATGAGGAACCGGATCCCCCGTTTCGGCGAATCAGGGGCTGCCACGAGAGGGGGTGTGGCAGGGGATCCGGATTGGGATCCCTAATATGATGGGTGCTAGAGCCAATGAGCAGCTAGGATTCCAAAAGGGTAGGCCCCACAATGCATTGAAGAAGGGGATGCACGGTGCTTCTATGCAGCAGCACTGTATTGTATCCCTTCCCTTCAAACCTCGGCCTTCCCTCCATTTATTTTCATTCAAAATCATTAGGTCAGATGATAAGTATACGGAACTGAAGGAACATAGATCAAAGAAAAGCTTTTTAACGACAGCCCAAATTCCAAATCCAAATCATCCCCAAAATGCCCTTCCCCAAAACCCTAGCAATGCTTGACGACGACGACGATGATTTCCAAAACCCCACACAGGTCGTTTGTCTTGTCCAAAATCTCATCACCTCTTCTTCCCTTCAAAAACCCTCAAAAAACCCTAGCTCCAGACCCCTAAGAACATCCAATGGCACCAGATCATCCAAGAAGACAAAGCGAATCCGCACTGGAGGGAAAGAGAATGCAGAAATTCCCCCAACCCAGGAAAACACAGGGTCTGATTTGAATCCTTCTACTGGAATCAATGGAGACAACGGGTCTGGATCCGAAGTTGGGGATTTTTCAGATCCCTTCAAATCGAGGTTGGTTGGGTCACCAAGTAGCTGCAGTTCTGTTGTTGGAGATGGTGGATTGGAGGGGAATTGGAAAGTTACGGAAACCCAGATTGTGGGTTTTAGCTCTTCAAGTGGATGTGATGAGAAAAAGGCGAACTTTGCGAATTCTCTTAATCTGGGTTTGCTTGAACCCAGCATTAATGACTGTTCTATGGCTGAAAATGTGGGATTGGATGAGATCTCCGAGAATGTGAAAACCCCATTACTCGATTCTATTTTTTCCAGTGAATGTGATGTGAAAAAGGGATGTGGATTGAAATCGGGGTATTTTCGGAATTCGATTGAATCAAGGCTGTTGGAGTCGAGAGTGAAATGTTCTTCAGTGGTTGACAATTGCGGATTGGCTGATGATAAGTCTGAAGAATTTGAGCCAGGTACGCAGTTGAGTGAGCTGATGAACTTGTGTTCTGAAATGGGCAAGGACCACAATTTGAATGGAGTTGTTTCTGAGCACGGAGGTAATTTGGATGTTGAGAATTTCATGATGGAGACAAATGGTTCGGTTGAGTGCCCTCTGTGTGGGATTGATATCTCGGATTTGAGTGATGAATCGCGCCAGCTTCACACGAATATGTGTCTTGATAGCACTGAAGCATCAAAGGTAACCTCTTCTGCCGTCCTTAAAAAGGATATGAAAACAAATTCATTTATGAATTACAAGCTTATGTTTTCTGTATTTTCCCTTTAGTCTGTTGTATCAAGGAAATGGCTGGCATAAGATAAATCAAGATATGTTTTTTCAGTTCTCCACTGAAAGTGAGAATTTGGGCCGTGTCTGGATCTTCCGAACTCGGTTTCCCTGCATCCAACTTACCTGTAACTGTGTTTAGCTGTAATTAGCTACGGCAAAGACTAAAACAACTTTTAGTTATGGGTAACTTAGGTTATCCAAAGGTATGAACCCCGATTTATTAGAAAATAAAGTTACCCGCAGTTTGCTTATGGAGATGCAAACAGTGAATGTGATCCCAGGTTTGAACTGGGTTTCGTTTTGTCCATCTTTATGAAGGTGAACTTGATAAATAATCGAAGATGAGATGGGATTATGGTTTATGCCATTGACTCTACAAGAAACAGAAAATACATATTACTCAGATATGGAAAATTGAACCTAAATTACTTTTTTCTAGGTTTTATCAGGTATTCATTTGTTTAGATTGTTTTATATTATTGGTGAAGTTGCTGACCCCAAATCTAAGGAATAAGAATGATGTTCCCCTTTTACTGGAGAAATACAAGTTGATCATAATGAATATTATTTGCGAAGTTCTTCGCATTGACAGTTATTACATCATCATTTTTGTTGGGGAGACGCAGAACTCTTCCCCTCTATGTGAATCACATAGGAGTTTCAAATGGCACAAAAGGATGCAAACTCTAATCCAAGCAACCATAGCAAGTATTATGGAAGGAAAATAAAGAGAGAAAAGAAAGCACACACCAAACTTATGTGGAAAACCATTTAAAATAAGAGGGGAAAGCCAAGGAACCATTGATCAAATCCACTATGCAAAATAGGAGTCACAAGCTTCTACTTCCCAAGCTACTAACTTGAGGATTACCTTCTCATATTCAAGAACCCCCTTTTCACTCTCTTGATGGAAGAGAAAAGAAAATAAATCCCTCACATTCTCATTTGCAAACAATAGGAGCTCACCTTCGTGTTAAAGGGCTTCTCCTCAACTCTTTCTACGATTCTCTTGTTTCTTTTCATATGAAGTAAGAGAAGAGAATGAGACTTTTAACTTTATCTACACTTACACACGTGAGTCACATATGAACTTAAATGAAAGTATGAAACCGAAGACGGGCCATCACATCAGGATGGGCCCAAAAGACCCAACATTTTTAGCCTTATCTCATCAATTTGGAGTTTCTCTCATCCTTAATCTTAAACTTTTCCAATGACAATTTGATCTATTGGTGCGAAAGATCAGCATTTTTGTACCATGTGATTGAGCATTTTCTTCTATTAGCCAGCTTTTCAGATTTAGTAAAGTAAGATGACAATTAAAGGTGGGGTTGCCTCACATTGAAGACTTTTCACCTCATGCCAAATATCACAATGTTGAAATGTGCAGCTTAGAAGTGCATATTAGGTTGCATATTGTGATTTTTTTTTGTTTCAATATATAATGCCAAACGATGTAATATTTTGCCTTTGTGTCTAGATGGCAACCAATATAACAATATTAAGAAGTTGTGATGGTGCAAAGTTTGGCTTATCTAAATTCATGCTAACCAAGTACATTGACACTGAAGAACCTCAGTTACCAAACTTTGTCAAATTCAAAAGAATGGACTTGCCCAACTGCTGTCCTCTCTTTTTAGAATTTAGATAATTTTATATGCGACTTTGTTTATAGTCCAGTATTAGCTTTATACTTCTTCTTATCTTTATGGCATAATTCTGCTCCCATGTGTCTCCTGCTTCGGAATCTCATGATCCCGTGACACTTGGTGTATTAGTTATCTTCAGGTTTCTTTTTTCATTTCTGCCTATCCTTCCTACAATCTCTCTCAATAAAGGACTAGTTAGATAAGCTAATCATTCAGAACCTGATTATTTTTAAGCCTCTCCAGGGTGAAATTTATCTTTTGTCAATGCCAGCCGAGTACGAAGGAAGAATATAGTAAACCTTCATGATGCTTCAAATCTGCAACCATCCTTCTCACCCTTGTTGTCCGAACAGAGTGATTGTGAAGTTTCTCTCGTACTTCAGTTGAGTCCATGCAATCATGTAAGGCACTACTAAATATTACTGTAGCATGGGCTGCATGTCATTTTTGGTTACCTCCGTACTCCTGTTGGGTGGTATGAATATTTATTTGTATCATGGAGATTTTCAGCAGAAGTCGTATAAAAATGACGTGGAGCTGCGAGCCTGTGACCGTAATTGGAAACATTGTTGGACCTTAAAATCTCTATAGCATATCCATGTGTTATAGCTGGTTTTTGTTCTACTGTAACCAAATTCACTCCTGTTGATATGAAAATACCGAATCAGATTGTGGCAAATATTTAATTTTACCTTCAGTTCAGTATCCTCCTCTTTTCAGCAGATCAAAAATTACCTAGACTCCAATTGAAAATTGTAAAGCATTTATGACTGAAGTGCTCTTAAACTCCTATTTTCTCAGGATATAATTGGTAAATGACAACGAATGTTTTCTCTTGCATAGTTATCTTGCTACCCTAACACACTCAATAAGCCGAACTGTTGAGCTTTATCTATTTGATAGTGACCAGTGATCAATGGATTTTCTTGCAGTCGACTATTCCTGATGAAGATGTGAAACCGGATTTGCCTCGGAAACAAGTCATTGATGTGTCCCCTGTCCTTGAATGGTTAAATAATTTGGGTTTATCTAGATACAACGAAGCTTTCATTAAAGAAGAGATAGATTGGGACACCCTAAAATGGTTGACGGAGGAGGTTTGCTTCTTGACATCTTTAATCTTTACAAGTGCACTTGCAATTATGCATATCATGTGTCAAATCTTGGAACTTTGCTCATTGCATGTTGTGTGATCTACCACTAAACCATTACAGAAACTACAAAATATCTGCTGAGGTACTTGAAATGCTCAGCCCTTATTTTGGGTATTTCTATTTGTTCCAAACCTTTCATGCTGGTAGGCTCTCAGGGTCTAGCAGTAGCAGCAGGCCTTGGCAGGGTTGCACCTATAGCCATCTATTGAATAGCTTCCAGATGAGTAGTTAAAAAAAAATAAAAAAATATTCCCATAGCTAGTCCACTTTCAACTGCAAGAAGTCTTCTAATCAGATGAATGGGATTGTTGGTTGTCAATGGAGAAAATGTCGTTCACTTGCTTTACCACAGTGGTGATTGGACAGATGATAGCGTCATTGAAAGATGGATCAACCTGGATGATTTTGGCCAAACTGAAAATATACATGTTATAGAGTATGGAATAATACCTTGCATCCTTTTTCTGAATCTCCTTCCACGTGTCTTGAGACTAATGCCACTCCATCTATTGCAATGTTGCAGGATCTAATCAGCATAGGTGTTACTGCGCTTGGGCCAAGGAAGAAAATAGCGCATGCCCTTAATGAACTTAAAGGAAACATGCATGAACATGAAAGGCCCACAGATAGATGTAAAGATACTTTGGATGGGAGTAAGAAACTCCCTGTACCAGGAAATAAATTAATTACAGAATTTTTTCAAGGTCCTTCCATTGTTGATAAGAGTAGAGATAGATATCATAGGTCTACCACAGCAAACCGTAGGGTAGAGAGGAGCAATGCTAATTCCAACCGAAAAAGGACTGCATCGAGAAATCGCGCCGTTGATGGTAGACTCAGAGACATTCCTCCTTGGTGTTGCATACCAGGAACACCATTTCGAGTGGTATTATGTTCTCTCTCTTCATTGCCTGTACATCATCTCTGCCCCTTTATCTGCACAAGTTTATCTATGTAAAGTTACACTCTTGGTGAATAGCTGGATGTGTGCAGTTAAGTTGATGTTATTAGGTATTCATGATTTTCTTTGTCCATGATTTAATTTATCAAAGCTAAGAACACAAGGTGACACAGCACAGGGAATTTGTATGAAATTTTTGTATATGTTGTTTGATGGTTCACGTATGCTGAGATATTCAAATTTATATTCAATATTCATCCATGTCCCTTGCTAAATGTGTGCTAAATTTATATTTTCAGGATGCTTTCCGCTATTTAAGAGCTGACTGCTCCCATTGGTTTCTGACGCACTTCCATTTAGACCGTAAATTCAATATTACCCTGTCGTAAGCAATTTTCAATGTTCTTCTTAATGTAAGAGATAGGAAGTAAAATGGATAAGAGGGAATGAATCACCCAACTTGAACCTCATATTTTCCTAATTGAAACATGTTTCATCATTTTGTGGCCATTTTAGGTGGGCCAGTTTAGATGAATGTGGAATGTGGATGCCACCCCAATCACAATTTCTTTTATTATTGTGGTGGAATAGATGATAATCTGTATAGTGGTGCATTTGGAGTACTATAGAGATTGAAATCACATTAGGTGGATACTGTAATTACTTTTACCCTTTTTTTCCCTCCCACTTCAATATCCTCAAATGTAATGATAATGATTTGAAGCTTATGATACCCAGATACTTCAAAATAAGCAACATATTCATGTCCTATCGAATCTGATACTTCAATTTTATCTATAAAATCGGCGTCCGTATCGTATCTAGGTATCACGGTTTGAAGTAGAGGGAAAAAAATCCATGCAATGTGATTTCCAATTTTGTGCAGCCCTGAATGCCTGGTTGAATGAATATTAGTTTCACCTGAAATAATTTGAGTTCATGCAATTGGGGTACATCCAAATGTACCCTTATAGTATCAGATCAGGCATAAATTTGAAGTATGAAAAGAATTCTTCATCACTATTCCTTTTGGTACATGACTACTTGTAGTATTATATAGGATTGTAGAATTATAAATGAGATAATATACAAATTCTTATGTTTGACTTACTACTTTCACCCTTTTGAAAGTATGCAGATTATCAGGGCCTAACTAGGAGCTTCTGCCATGGGAAAATCTATTGTTCCTCGATCACAGCGCGCCTTGTTCATACGAAGATTGGAGTTCAATGGGATAGATTGCAAGTCTTACCCCTTAACCAGAAAATTTGCATCGCGGGTATTGACGTGACATGTCTTGAAGCAAACCACTGTCCAGGGGCCGTAATTGTTCTTTTTGAACCACCCAACAATAAGGTGTTGTCCTATATGACTTGATTAAAACCAATGTTATCTTACCGCTGGTGTGCCAGATACTTTCATCCTTAGACTATTGATATCATATGTTTTGATATTGATACCAAATATTGCATTGGTACTTGTATATAAATTTTAAATAGTATTTTTTTCGTGTCCCAGATTTAAGGAAGTGCAGCCCCACTCTTTGCTGTGTTCTTCTCTCTGTCTGGGCATCATGGCTTTTTTATTACTCTATCCTCATTTGCTACCTTAGTGAAACTATGCTTCCCATTGCTAGTCACCTAAATGTTTTCTTGGTTATTTTATGCCTTTAGGCCATCCTACACACTGGGGATTTCCGATTCTGTGCGGAAATGGCTAGCATCCCTGTTTTGCAAACATGCAGCATTCACACGCTAATCCTTGACACCACTTACTGTAATCCCCAGGTATCTGATAAGCACTGCTTTCCATTTTAAATGTACCCCGAATTGCAAGTGGTTTGATTATTTCAGCATGGTGTTTGGTTATACTTTCTTTTGTATGTGGACTGGAGAGATGCAGAAATCAGAAAATCACCCAGTGCAATGTCGTTTTCGTAATTTTCTCCCCCAAATTTTATTTTGGGCAATTGAGTTGTATAATGGATTGATATAAAAAAGGAAGCTGAAAAGAGGCTAATGTGATTTGCTGATTTCTGATTTTCAAAATGTTGAAAATATTTTAAAAAAATTAAAAAAATGTTGAAAATGCAAATGAGAATGGGTAAGCATCTGCCAAGCAGTGCAGTTGCTTGCCATATAAGGTACATCCAAACGTATCCTAAATAAACAATGCTTTCCTATTATTTTGCAGTAGAAAGGGTTTAAATTTTCGTGGCTGATTACAGTTCACGATTCCATGCAGTATGACTTTCCAAAGCAGGAGGCAGTTATACAGTTTGTCATTGAAGCCATCCAAGCAGAAGCTTTCAACCCCAAAACTCTTTTTCTGATTGGCAGCTATACAATTGGTATGGCATTACCTTACCCCCATCTTCCCCAATCCCCTAACACACACAGAACAACACAATGATTGTTTTTTTATTTTTTCTCATGCTTCCTAAACAAAACAGGAAAAGAAAGGTTATTCTTGGAGGTAGCCCGATGTCTGCGTAAGAAGGTATATGTTGGTGTGCCAAAACTACGGCTGCTTGAGTGTTTGGAGCTTCCCCAAGAAGACATGCGGTGGTTTACATCAAATGAACAGGAGAGCCAAATTCATGTTGTGCCCATGTGGACAATCGCAAGCTTCAAGCGGATGAAACACATAGTTGATCGATACTCTGTATGACTCCTATCCAGATGCAAATAAGATGTTCATTTAACCTTTGTATGTGTGCATGTGCGCGTGCGTGTGTTGATATTCTGATATGATAGATGCAGCTATGATCTATTTTTATTTATCAATGCATTCATGTCAATTAGGGTCGTTATGATCTGATAGTCGCATTCTCACCTACTGGTTGGACGTTTGGCAAGGGAAAGAAGAAGACTCCAGGGAGAAGGTGGCAGCAGGGTACCATTATCAGGTGAACCTTCATCAATTCTTTTGCTGACGAAGCATCTATAATTCACATCAAGTTTAATTATATGATCATTTATCCTGGAATATGCGTTTGTACCCTTGGGTTAGAAGTATGTACAGGAGGTGTTTATCTTTTGCTGGTTTGACTCATCGACCTGATGGGCTCATGATGGGCAGACTTGCTTCTGAAAATTCTCCATTTTTCCTTTCTCCTAAACCTGTGATCAATGGCCTGCAAACTGATAATTAGGAAAGGAAGCAGTGATGATACACATTTAACGTAAAAACAGATGAACAAAGGATGGCTTGGATCTTGTGGCAGAAAGGATGGCTTGGATCCAGTCTCTCTCCCTGTCTCCCTCCCTCTCTCCCCTCTTCCCCTCCCTCCCCATACAGAATCATGTTGTCCATGTTATGTGCTCCCTCCCTTGTTTGTCTGTATGATACATACAGAAGTTGTGTATCATGTTAAAGATTGCATTTTCAGGTATTACCATACAGCGAGCATGGTAGCTTTATTTTTATTTTGTTTTGTTTGTTGAGAGGTATACAGAATCATGTTTTCCATGTTATGTGCTCTAGAACCAAGAAAAATGTGCATATCCTAGGGTCAGGTATAATATAATTCCTCATTTGTCTGTATGATACATATCAGAACACCTGAATAGTTGTGTATATAATCAGTCTGATTATGTTAAAGACTGCATTTTCAGGTATGAAGTACCATACAGCGAGCATGGTAGCTTTATTTTTATTTTTATTTTGTTTTGTTCGTTGAGAGGCATCCAGAATCATGTTTTCCATGTTATGTGCTCTAGGATCGAGAATAATGTGCATATCCTTGGATCATGTATGATATAATTCCTCATTTGTCTGTCTGGTACATACCAGGACACCTGAATAATTGTGTATATAATCATTCTGATTATATTGAAGATTGCATTTTCAGGTATGAAGTACCATACAGCGAGCATAGTAGCTTTACAGAACTAAGGGAGTTTGTGCAGTTCCTCTCTCCTGAAAAGATAGTTCCAAGCGTGAATAACAGCAGTCCTGAGTCGTCGGATGCCATGATCGCTCTCCTTATGTCTGAATCTTAAGAATTGCCAGTGAAAGGATTTTTTCCCCCCTAATAAGCGTAAGTCACTGATTGGGATGTTTTGACATTTTTTACCCGACTAGTCTTTTTGTAAAAGAGCAAGGATATGAAGAATGGGAATGAACGCTTTCTTGGCATTCTTGGTGACGACGGGAATTAATCAAATTTGTAATTTTACTGGCTTGATGAGTCCAGGTGTACCTGTAGCTTACACAGTGAAATGTATTTTATTTCACCTGTATAAACGTTATCATATATTTCATTGATCCTCTATCAAGTTCAGGAGGACCACCTATTAGTTTCTCTCTGCCTGAAAAGATTATATGATAACTGCAAAAAATGACAAGAAGCTAACTTTTAACAAGTGATTACTTGGGCCTGCAGATAAGGTCTATCTGGAAATTGAGCATGTTAATATGGCAGATCGATTCAGGTGGTAGTCTTTTATTTCATCTCAACTTAATTGGCTCACTCAACTTTCCTATGTACTCATGGCATATCGATTCACTAGCTGTGAATTCAATAGCAGTTTAATACTAAGTTCAGATGCTTTACCTATGTACTCATTTTGCGGTCGTTTGATTGTACTCATTTACATATGTAAGTGATTCATATGGTTAATGGTCATGCATCATAACGTTTGTTTGCACTATGGTGTAAAATTATTTATAAATGTTTTGAAAAAATGGTGTAAATGAGGTCATTTTCACACTTAACTAGGTATGAAGCACTTTCACAGCTCACTTGTAAAAAGGCGCCAATGCTAGTTAGTCTTCACAGGGTGATTACATTTGGTTATACAGCTAGTAATGGGATCAAATCCCATCAACTATTTTCATTTTTTTCTCATTCATGTGGATCTCATATTTGTAATAAAAATTGTTCAATTTGTTTATTGATCTAATAAATCCCAAGACATTTATGCTTATTATCTTAGATTTTTATAGATTTTAAGTCATTTATAAAAAATTTAAAAAAAAAATCCAATCTATATATCTATTTTTCTGTACTCTTTATGGGCCTGAGATTTATGATCTAAACTATAAAAAATAAAAATATACACGTCCCACCCTTAGAAGTTTGAAACAGTTTGTGTTGGCGTGGCACCAATAAAATCTCACAGATGACAGATGATGACATGGTAGGCCTTCACCAAAAAAAAAACCTCACATATTGTCAACCATGGCCATTCTTTTATGACCCCCTTCTATTTGTTAACAATTAATTGAATTTTTGTTTTCTAAAATGTCAATGGTCTGGACTTTTATACTCATTTTACTCAAGCTCACAAATGAAAGTCCAGTAAATTCCCAATAGATGAAAGTATTAAGGCACTATTACTGTAAAATTCATCAGTATTTATTTATTATTATTTTTTTTTGCTAAAATCCATTATGATTATTATTAGTTAGTATTGTACAAGTGTCTGAAATGGGCTCTGTGGGTCTGCTTCTCATCAAAATAGATGAACTCATCAAAACATCTCTCCTCATTGAATTGTCACAGGCCCAAACATAACCTTGGGTTGCAGTGATCACAACCAAAAACATCACTCCACCACTGGATCCAGATCTGACCCATTTTAAATAAAACAAAAGGTAAATATCTAAATCAGAAGTGAGAACCCTTTCATTCAGAGTCTAGATCCTCTGCTGCAGCTATTACATGAAACCATGTAACGATAGCTTCGAACTCCATTGTGGGGCTTACATAGAGATGATCTGGATCCGGACCATTCAAGATGGGTCTCATCCCGAGTAGTGCAATATGATCAAAATTCAGTTCAAAAGGAATGGGTCCTAGTCCTGTATTCCGATTGAGCACATGATGAAAATGCAAGTAAAAGTACAGTAGACCAAATACTTTTCAATTTGATCATATAGTATTTCAAGGCTTATTTGGCCACTTTACTAGTAAGGTGGATTGAAATAAAGACTCCTTTTAATAGACAAAGAAAGAATATGGGTCATATAAAAAATATAAAATTTTAAAATCTACTATTCATTTAAAAAAATAGTAAAATACCAACATTCTTGTACGACTATAAAAATCTATTTACTTCCCAAAGAGTAGAAAAGATTTCTTATCAAACTATAGAAAACAAAATTTCATTGTGCTATGATTAGACCCCCTAATATTTTATTATCTCTTCAATCTTATCTGCGCTTCACTTCATCCAATAGTATTTTAACCAAACAAACCCATGAGATGAGATCCATCCTGAATGTGCCCGGACATCTCTATGTGGGTGGGTCCCAACAATGAGTTGCAGGATTTTATTACAAGCTAATAAGTGCGACAGAGAATCCGTACTATTTATTTCATGCATGACACCCACACACCAAACGTGTAAGAAAAAGCAACGTACCCCAGATACGTCAATCGCGACAGACCCAAAGAAAAAGTTAAAACGCCATCCTCTCTTCTCTCTTTAAAATCGCTGATTCGAGGGTTTCATTTTCTCCTTTTCTCCAGAGGCTTCTCTGTCTCCTTCTTCCTTCCCCTTTCCCTTTCCCTTTCCCTCCATAGAAAACAACAAAGAAATCTCTCTCTGCGCATTCTTGTTCGAATCGAAGAAGAAACCTCGAAAAAGAAGAAGAAGAATGCAGCAGCAGCAGAGGCTGAAGCAGCAGGCCTTGATGCAGCAGGCCTTGCTCCAGCAGCAGCAGCAGCAGCAGCAGCAGTCTCTCTATCATCCCGGCCTCTTAGCTGCACCTCAGGTTTTCCATTCGATTCTTCGATCTCTCTCTCTCTGTTTCTTATTCTTCTGCTTCTTCTTCTTCATTAGATGGGATTTGTTTTCTCGATTCGTCGTTTGAGGCGGTCTCGATGCCAGAACTAGGGTTTCTGATTTGAGATTCTTGTCAATCGTCAGGTTTTCCCTGTGATTCTCAGTGCCAGTTTCTGTTGGTTGTTATGCTTTGTGTTGGATCTTTGATTAGGGATTTGTTTGGTGTTTTCGCTGTTTGTTGAGCTGTTTTTAAGAAGATTGAGGGATGTCGATGGAAGTTTTATTGAGTGGTAATGATTTAGAAGGGTTGATGTGATTGTATGCCTTTATCTGAAACATTTGAATGTTCATGAAATCTCACCACTTAGCGGCTTGGGAAAAGACAAAGGAAAACAGAAGAACTGAATCAGAATTTACTTGTTTCTTAGTATGAAATGGTTAATTTTTGGAGAGAATTCCTTTCACTGGAAAAAAAAATACGCTGTAGCTGAATTTGAGTTTTCTTTTACAGCTATGGTTGCTTGACAGTTAGGGAAATAGTGTGGAGCTGAAAAGTACTTGAGATGAGTGGTTGTTTGTAAGAATTGATGGGTAGTGTAAACTGTCTCGAATTGAAGTATAGAGTTTTCGTCATTTTTTTTTGTTGTTGCTTGCAGTAACTGGGATCGAAGAAGTGTTCAAAATTGATATTTGATCAATCTGTATGATGTTGTGCTTGCGTCTGTTAGAGATGCCTACTTGCTTGCTCATTGATAGCCTTGGAGGCTAATTTTGTGAAACTTATCATTCGCCTTATGGAACTGTCTGTTATTGAATTCAATTTACATCATATTTTACTTGTTTTGTAATTATTTCACATTTAACAATCAATGTAGTTGGAAAAGTTCTCATTCAAGTGTGTTGGAGTTTTATTTTTTGGAGTTTGAACAAAATGACACTGAAGATTATTATTTCTTAATAAAAAAGATTTTATTTGTTATCATGGGACAATGGGATTACACAATATATTTAGTTGATTAGTAGACAAGCTTGCAGAGCCAGTAGCTAGGAAGTCCCTTTTTATTCTCTGTTAGTTAAATGGTTAATTTATTAATTTTTATATATTACAATTATAGGGATCATTATTTGCCCTTAGCTTCCAACACTTTGAGCCATATGAGGAGACTGCATTTTCATTTGATTCCTAATTTAACATGTTTTTCCCAATTCCTCTGTATGCTCTTATATAAAGGGTTAGGTTAAAGTTAGCTGGTGGTCATACTGAGTACAGCGAGTATCAGGTCTGTTCACTGTTGGTTCATCTTTAAGTAGATGGCATATCAGATCTTGGCCATAGCCCATTATTTTTAATTATAAAAAAAAAAAGTGAAAATGGTATCTGGCTTACATTTAACTGGTGTTCTGGCCATTTTTTTATATTTTCTGTTGTAGTTTTAGGAACCTTCTGACCAAGTATGACTCCTAATCAGAAGCTTGCTTCTTCCCATTTTCCACTTTACATGCATCAATCATCAACGTTTGAGAGCTTACCTTCATTTTCCTTCACTGAATTCCTTGTTGCTCCCATTTTTGTTTCACAACTAAGTGATGTAGACAACTAGCTTAATCAGAGTTCAAGATATGAGAAATCCAAGTTTAAAAGCCTTGGTGAAGGTGGGATTCCTTAATCGGGGATTCGATTATTCATATTGGGTTCTGCAATTTCATAAAGAGGGAGTTATCATGTTGGGTGCTTCATTCTTCAGCAACCAAATTCTGAATATTGCTGTTGCTAATACAACAAAATTAGCTTTATTGAGTAAAAATAAAAAATATATAATTTGTTTACTATCATTTCTCCATCTTTGTTTGTGCATGCTCGAGTACTTGGTCGTGCATGTTAAACGATTGCTGAGAATGCATGTTAATGAAACACTTCATGTTTTCAACTAAAGATGTTGAAACTGCCTAAACCTCCTTTTTTAGGACTTCAAGTACTTTGATGTCATTTCCTATTTTGTCATCAACTTATATATCCTTTTTACACTTCACTACATGTTAATTGGGCATGTTCTTGGAAGTAGAGGGATCATGATGGTTTTTTCTTCTAACTCTTGCTTTGTGAGGAACATAGGTCTTTGCTTACAGCATTACTTCTTATAGGGGTGGCAATTTCTTACCTTGCCTGAACCAAATTCAGTAATATTATATTCTGGTTGATGTGTTCAACCTTATTAATAATGAGGTTTGGTCCATACTTGCTACCTACTTGCTGAAACAACTCAGACCTACCTGTTTATTCTGGGTCCGAGTTGACACTTTTAGCCTATTTAATTAGCAGTTTGTATTTGGGTTGGGTCCATACTTGTTGCCATTGTTTTGTTGGTCAACTTGAGCAAAACCCAGCTTGGCCTAATCGACTCATTGCTGCCCCAAAGGTTCATGGTTGGTGGGTTTAATTTTGCATATTTTTTTATTAGGCATTCTTTTTTGTGTTTTTGCTAGTCTAGATTTTCATTTATTCTGGGGGATATTTTTTTCTTCCTTTTTTCACTTTTTTATTTTGCAGATAGAGCCGATCCCAAGCGGAAATCTGCCTCCTGGGTTTGATTCGAGTGCATGCCGAAGTGTGTGAGTGTCGTTGGGACTTCTTTTCCCATTTGTTTTCATTTTATGTTTATGCTTCTGTCCTCAGATGTCATGCGGTGTGCATGTAGTGATCTCTTCGTCGCTTGGGAAAGTTTCTGTAGCATTTTGATGGGCTCATTTAGTGGTTTTACTTTACACGTTCTCCCATATTGTTCTTTGACATTTTCGAGATTTTTCTTTTTCTAGTCCATAACATTTCTTTTTTCATTATGATCATCATCAAAATAATAATAATCAAAGCCTTATCCCATCTATTAGGGGTTGGCTTTGTGAGTTTTCACTTTCCACAACATTTCTTTTGTCATCTTTTTCCTTAATTTTTTTTTTTTTTTAGTTTTATTATTATAGCTTTTGGAACTACTTATGAAATGGGTGCTCTCATGATTCTTTTTCTTTTGGAAATAATGATTTTGTTGTGTCTCAACATTTAATTGTGGAAAATACAGGTTCGTGGGTAACATTCATGTGCAAGTCACTGAAGCACTTCTCCAAGAGGTCTTCCAAAGTACAGGCCTCCTTGAAGGATGCAAGCTCATCAGGAAAGAGAAAGTGAGTTCTTCACTATAGTTGATTATGTATAATAGAGCATAAATATCAAATCTATCCTGGTCTTTCTTGTTCATGTTTTTGTGAACTCTGTTCTATTTTTTATTTATACCTGTACAGCTAAGGTTCAAATACTGGCAAGTACAAGTCTTTGTTTCAGATTGTGGTTGCTGTTTCTGTTTATTTGGGCCAATTGGTCCATTTCTATTCAATTCACCTTGTTGTTAAATTGTTTACATTTTCTTCTTTTGGCCTGTTTTGTGGCCATTTTAATGGAGGATGAGAATGGAGAAGGTGAAGAGAGAGAAACTTGAAGTTGGGGATAGAGACACTGTCAAGAACAGAGGAGTATAGATAATCCAAACAAAATCACCTCTAAAATAAACATTATATGAAATTGAAGTTCTTTGTTGCCATTCATAGAGCTGTAAATTTTGTTACAGTAAATATTGAACTAAATCAAAACAATCCTAACCTTTCATCACTTCTAACCATTAATTGCAAAAAATAAAAAAAATAAAATAAAATTTTGACCACGGATATACCTTTAGGAATTAAAAAATAGCATCACTCTTGTATCCTAATACCAATTGGGGTGTTACGAAATTTGGTTTGTTTCGGCCGAAATTTCTGAATAATTTTGGTTCGTTTGCTCTACCGAAACGAATAGGACCCTTGTAATTATTCCTCCTATAATTTGTTCTAATTTGTCCGATTCGTCCAATTATTCCTCCAAACATGTAAGTTGCCTTTAAAATAGAAAAAAATGAAAACTGAAGGGGCTAAATATATTTTTTTAACTTAAAGTAAAAGTAAAAATACCTTCTTGGCCTTTTGGCTTAGAGATATTAGTGGGCTCCATTGTGGAGCTGCCCATCTATTAAAATCTTAATAACTACATGGGTCCTATCGCCCTAGTCAAATTTTATTCCAATAAAAAAACATTTTATCATGAATAAGCTAGCCGAGTTTCACTCTAATATTAAATAGCCCATCAAATATAAATTGACATGGTGCATTGATTTAGTACAATAAATTATATATATATTATATGTTTTTTTCATCTTATATATATATATATATATCCGAAATATTCATCAAAATTTCCAAATCGGTTGAAACATTTCATTTGGAGGCCCAAACCGAGATGACGTCCGAACCAAATTTCGTAACACTGATAGCTACCCCAAACTTCGGAACTCAAGATTTCTTGGGGCCAGTGGATTGATAAATTGATTGGCCATCCAATGATATCAAATTTTGTTATGTTTACTCTAAAGTGAGCCTTAAAAAGTGATCCGTTCAGTAAAGACAGAACATATTATTTGCAGGTGCCACAAATAAATAAATAAGAATAAACACAACTGAAATCCTAAACCAATAATTCCCTTTTAAGAAAGAGGGTTGTCACTTTCCCTTGAACCCAAGCATTTTTAGTTGATAATCTTGCCTTGATTTATGCACTTTTTAACCTCCTTTTTTAAGTCATACAAAGATTTATGCTAATCCAAACATGGGTCCATCCATGCAATTATTTGAACTTTACCTCCCTATTTTTTTCTTCTCTTTTTCCCGTTTTCTTCTATTAATAATTTAATATACACGAGGCATTAACACTGCAGAATCTGGGTAGAGGAAATTACACATCACTAAATTAGCTCTTTCTATGAAATTATTTTTTCCTGCATTGTGATACAATGGTTGGATTTGGATCCATTATTGGAAATTATTATTATTATTTTTTCTGGGAAAATTATCTAAAGTTTCTTGAATTTTGAATAAGGTGATTGACGATATTTTGGATGGTTTCTCAAGAGGCCTTTTTGTAAAGAAAAGAAACATTCTTTTACGACATGGTTTCTTTTGGCATTTGTTGGGGAAGTTTGGAGGAAAGAAACAGGGACTTGGGAAGTTAAAATATTTTGCTTTCTATCAAACAATGTGGTGCCAATTGGACTTCTATGTCTATGGCCTCCTTCGTTTAGAACCTAGGAGATATTTGTAGAGACTTGAGGCACCTTTATATAATACTTTATCTTCTTAGCTTTTTTCCCCCTTCGCTAGGGTTATTGTGACGAGAAAATTAGCATCCCCATTATGACTTGTGGTGGTCAAAAAGTTTCACTTTATTATTGGAATAAAACTTGACTAGGGCGGCTTCATCATCAAAGCCTTGTCCCAACTATGTTAGGATTGGCTACATGAATTTTGTTTCTCCATTCTGATCTATCCTGAGCCAAATTCTCAAATAATTTGCACCATAGTTATCATAACCTTACGATTCATATCTCGAATCCCAATTTGTATCCCATATCTTAAGAAAGACGATTTGCATCCATGCATCGAATTCCATTTATAGACGAATCTTAGGATTCATGTCTGAATCTTACGATTCGATACTCATTTCATCAAATCTTACGATTCAAGTGATTCGGCTGAGTGAGAATAGCTACAACTACTGAATTAATATTAACATTCTTTTACCTTTTTTCTTTTTTCCTTTCTTTTAGTGTTTTTACTTTTAAAAGTTATTTAGTAGTTAACAAAACCTCTTAATTATATTCATGGATCTTTTTTTGGTTTTTTTTCTTCATGAACACTTTCATAACATTAAGTGATATCGTACTGGGTAGGATTGATGGTTTAGATTTTATTTACACTTTTATTTTTTGATTTTAAGATAATAGTATATATATATATATATATCGATACCTTATCCTTATTAAACAGTTACACATATCAAAAATTAATATCATGATGTTCTTGATATGATTATATGATGGACTTATTTGTCACTGTATTTATATTGCTATAAATGGGAAATTGGATGCTTATGAATAACTACTTTTTTCTTTTTTAATTTGTTATTATTTTACATGTTTATTAGAAAAATAAAAAAATCCTACGATTCGCGATATGATTCATGATTTGATTTGATTCTTGGGTATGATCGATTTGCGATATGATTTCAATTTTCAAAACTATGATTTGCACTTCTTTAGATCTATTTTTACTACCTCCATCCACGTCCTCTTCGGCCTATCCCTTCCCCTTGTTGGGCCATCAACCTACATAGCCTAACTTTTCCTTACAGGTGTTGGTGTTGGTGTCGGTGCCGTTGATGTCCTGTGTTAGACATGCCCAAATTATCTCAAACGGATGTCTAATTTTGTTTCTTATTGATGCTACCCCTAAATGCTCTCGAAAGTGCGCATTTCTAATTTTATGCTTCCTAATTTTCCCACACATCCACCATAACATTTTCATCTCTGTTACATCCATTTTGTGCATTTGTTACTTCTTTATTGGCCAACATTATGCTCCATAGGTCATTGGTAGTTTAATCGCTGTCATGTAAAATTTTTCCTTCAAACTTGTTGATGGTCACAAAGCACTCCATAAGCAAGTTGCCACTTTAACCATCCCACTTTTATCTTATGTTCAACATTTTCATCAATTTTCCCATCCTTACTAATTATCAAGTCAGGGTAATGGAAATAATTTCTTTATGGCATCTCTAGGGCTTTGATTTTCACAGTAGTTCTAGCTCTTTGTATATGCCCATTGAAGTTGCAATCCATTTATTTTATCTTTGTACGGCTTATTTTAAAGCCTCTGGATTCTAAAGCCTCCCGTCATCTCTTGAGTTTTGCATTCACACCATTTCTTGATTCATCCACTAACACTATATCACCTACAAACAACATACACCAAAGCACCTCTTCTTGTATATGAGTAGTTAACTCATCTATAATCAGCGCAAAGAGATGAGGGCTTAGGACTAACCCCCGGCGCAAAGCTAGGATCACTGGGAACTCACCTGTCTCTCCACAGGTAGTAGGTTACAACATTTTTGACCCCTTATTTCCTTGATTGTATTAGTCGAGTCAACGTGAAAAGGAAAGGCGACAATTCTGATGAACCCCTATTCATTGATTGCGTTAGATAACATTTGTGACCCCTTATTTCCTTAATTGTATTAGTTGAGTCAAACTGAGAAGGGAAGGAGACAACTCTGATGAAACTCAAGAAAAGTTGAAAAAGACTACAGTTTCCGTGGAAACAATGGATTTAGTATTTTTTGATTTAGTAACTATGATTGTATGATTTACTTATCATCTGCATGTGTGCGCACCTTTTTTTTAATTTATCAGTTTAGTAGCAATGGTGTGATTGTCTTCTGATGGTCATCTTTGTGATTGGTGCTGGTGCAGTCATCCTTTGGTTTTGTTGACTACTATGATCGCAGATCTGCTGCACTTGCCATATTGACTCTTAATGGAAGGCATCTGTAAGAAAATTTCTGTTTGTTTGTATTTGCCTAATCTTAGTTTCATTTGCCTGGTATATCATTGCCTACGTCAAATTTCAGGTTTGGTCAGCCTATCAAAGTTAATTGGGCGTATGCCAGTGGCCAGAGGGAGGACACATCAGGTTTTGGCTTGTTATCTTATGCTTTGAGTTTTTTATGTATTTAATATTATTGTTTTACCATTCAAAAATTATAATAAAATATGGACAGCTCGGAGAATGGTTGTCTATTATCTTCATAACAATTGATGTGATTCTTATAATCTACAGGTCACTACAACATATTTGTTGGCGATCTTAGCCCTGAAGTCACTGATGCAACCTTGTTTGCATGTTTTTCTGTTTTTCCCAGTTGTTCGTAAGTTCTAAGGCACTCTTTATGTTTTCTCAATCTGTTATGAATTGCTTGCCATTCATCTATATCCTAGAGATTAACTTCGCATATGGTTATTAAAAAGCTAGTTTAGATTGTGACAGAAGACCATGGCATTGCCGATTGATAGTCAACTTTTGAAACTATTTTTATTATTTCTTTGTTGTAGCGATGCTAGAGTTATGTGGGATCAAAAAACTGGGCGTTCAAGAGGGTTTGGATTTGTTTCTTTCCGGAGTCAGCAGGTGAAATGCTCGCACTACTTGATAGATTGAGTCCATTCTATTAGCTCCTTATCAATTTCAATAGATTTGAGTCCATTCTATAAGCTAGACCTCCTTATCAAAAAAATTTTTTTTTCTATTTTTATGGCAGGATGCGCAAAGTGCCATAAATGACTTGACTGGTAAATTAAACTACACATGCATCAATCTTTTATATGGCTATGTCAGGATCTTCCTTTTATCTGTATTTTTTAATCACAACCATCCCCCAGTTGTTATTTGCTGTGCATTTTTTGGGGGAGTTTCTAGCACGAGTTTAAACCCAATGTCCTTATTTGATGCCCCTGGCATGGTATGCCATGGGTATGACAGGGAAATATATTTTACACTTAAATGACATGGATATGAGGCATGGCGTTAGAATGCCTATTCTGAGGCTCTGTCAGGATTCTACTTTTCTATGTATTTTTTAATGACAACCATCTCCCATTATTATTTGCGGCATTTTCTGGGGAGTTTCTAGCATGAGCTTGAACCCTTTCTCCTCGTTTGATGTCCACAGTATGGTACAACAGGGAAGCGCCATGGGTATGGCAGAGAAATGGACTTTACGCTTAAACTGAAGTATTGCTATGATGGATGTAGTTAGAATGCCTATTCTGAGTATCTGGATGTCATAGGTCCCCTCTATTGAAAGGTGCTAGCCAGCACTTTTTGCTCAGTTGGCACCATGTAATAGTTTCAGTAGTATTTAGACGGGCTGAAATTCTTTTAAATGTGGCCACTTCAATCAATGAAAATGGAAGTTTTTGTCCATTGTGGATTTTCTGCTCTTTAATTTTGGTCCTGTATCGTCATGCAGGAAAGTGGCTTGGGAGTAGACAGATCCGCTGCAACTGGGCAACGAAAGGAGCTGGTTCCAATGACGACAAGCAAAACTCAGATACCAAAAGTGTTGTGGAACTAACCAATGGAACATCAGGTGAGTGCATTTATAATAGATGCTTAGATGGTGTAGAGGCTAAAGCTGCTGAACAATTGTGATATAGACCATGGTTCAAAATAGCGGGTGCTACATAGCGTACCGACTATATTATCGGCCATAGTGATTGAGGCCGCTATGCTATTTTGAAAATAGTGACGCTACAGTCTAAAACCTATTAGAGCCAAGTAGTTTTAATTTAAAACAATGTTTTTCCTATTTCTTCCCCTCAATAGCCCTTCCTAAAGTTGTCTCTACCCTTATATGGTTTCAAATCACCCAAAAAATAAATAAAAATAGATTGGTTCTACTCAAGATTCTGATTTTTTTTTTACCACATTCACACCGCTACACTGCTATGTATTTCCATGGACCTGCAATTGCTACGTATCACCCGCTAAGTAGCATTTTGGTCATTGGCCGCTATGCCCGCCACAATCACTATTTTGATCCTTGATATAGACACAAATTTACTTTTATTTTTAGGAGTCATCAGATCAATGGAAACATTAAAAAATTCTTTACCTGAATTTCGACACTTTAATGCTTTTCATATCAGTAGATCATGGCATGGCTCACCCAAAAGTTCACTTTCATTTTTAAGAGTAATCAGATCAATGGAAATGTTAAAACTTAAGGGCCTGTTTGGATAGGCAAAAAATAGAGTAGAGTGAAGTCAAATGGGCCCTAATAGTTTAAAATTTCAACTCTACCCCGTTTGGATGAGTCTGGTCTAGACTCATGTTGTGAGCCACATATACTCCATTTCACTTCAACTCTAAATACTTACATTTCCTCGAGTAAAAGTGGATTCTACTCCAAATCTTAACTTCAAAATAAGCATCCAAATGGAGTGAAGTGAAGTACTTTACTTTAACTTCAACCTACTTCTCTTCACTCCACTCTACATGTGAAGTCCACTTCATTTTACTCCACTCCTCATTTATCCAAATATGCCCTCCTTCTGAATTTTTTATGCTTTAATATTGTCATATCCAATAGTGGCTCACCCAAAAGTTATAAAGTTACTATGGTATTGTTTTTATTTTATGGACAACTACCAAAACAGTCCCCATCTTCAAAGACTTGAGTATTCTGATTCTCCTTCGACACTGCTCTTCTCAATTGATATAATTTATGGATGCGTCTCAGGGTGGATAAATAAGGGTTAAGAAAGTTTGGATCACTTGCTTTTTCTTCAGTTTGGTTGTCCTGCAAATGTAATGATAACGAAATATCTCTTACCTTGTGCAGAAGATGGTCTGGAGACTACAAACGATGATGGCCCAGAGAACAACCCACAATATACCACTGTTTATGTGGGGAATCTAGCTCCTGAGGCAAGCAAGCCAACCATCCTTCCTATCTTTGTGATCTTTTTTGTTATTTGCTTGTTAAAAGTGCTGCTTCATCCTGGTCTGCAATTTTCATGTGAATGGATGGCGCCCATGACAGTTTTGTGTATCCATTTTAAATTGAAACTTAGCCATATAAAATTTATGAGCGAATGACCAAGTACAGTACAATAATAGGAATATAAAAATTGAAGATATGACGAAGAACTAAAAAGTTCACAAGAAGGGGGCCGAAAAAGGTGCCCGTGCACACAGAGAAAGGGGGACTGTTCGATGTTTCCACTTTCTAGGGGTAAACTCTTGTTGGGGTTGTTTGGTTAATTTACTTGTATGGTAGAAAGAGGTTAATTGTCACATCATTGGAAATTAGTGGTGCTTTGAAAGTAGAGTTGATTCTTTGGTTAAATGAAAAGGGCATTTAGATGGCTGTGGTAAAGGAAGCTTTGCTTTATAGCATTCGGATAACTCAACGACGATAAAGTAACTTTTTTTTTTTTTTGCAGAGCAGCATTTTCTACACGATATCATAAATACATAACCAATGATGAGAGAGAGAGAGAGAGAGAGAGAGAGAGAGGCCACATGAAAAATTATCATATATCCCTGGATGGTATGCGATTCATCTTGAACAGTCCAGATTTCTGAGTGGGCTCCACGATGCTTGTTCCCATGTTCTTAAAAAAATATCTTAAAAAATTACAATTTCTTCATGGTCTTAAAAAATGAAAAATAGAGACAGGAAAAAAGAAAGAAACAAAACATGGATGGCTTCCAGTACAGAAAAAGGGAACAATTTTTATCAGACCCAAATAAAAAGTGATGGAAAACCAGGAAAAAAAATCCAACCAATTTTCTTTTCATAGATTTTAGATCCCAAATTAAAAAAAAAAAAAAACAGTAAAACCAATTTCCCAAATAAATACTCCGAGACAAAGAAAAAATGGAATTGAAAGATTCAATCATGAATCTTACAAATCGAGGCACCACAGATCAAAATAGCAAAAAAAAAAAAAAAAGGTTAAGAAAACCCAACAAACATGCAGTTGTTGTTTGATATTGGATTTTTCAGAGGATTTAAATGGTGAAGAAAGATTAGGATTTGCAAGATTTAGGTCTTCAGAAATTCTTCCACCATTTCAATGGGCTTGTCTAGGTCCAACCCATGGAGGGTGTTTTTATCTGTACATTTACTTCTTTTTTTTAATGGCTGTGGCGCTGTGCATTTACTTTTTAACACTGATGACACCTGTTCCTTGGCTTTATTTGAATCTCCGAGTATCATCCTGTTAGAACTTTTTGCCATTTTTGTTTGATGGTGCTCTTCAGTAGAATGCAAATGATTGTGTTCATTTGTCTTGTTTATTTGTTGTGCTAATTTTCTTAACGACTAAAAACTATTGGCAGGTTACGCAACTTGATCTCCATCGGCAATTCCATGCCCTTGGTGCTGGAGTAATTGAAGAAGTTCGTGTACAACGAGATAAAGGATTTGGTTTTGTGAGGTACAGTACCCATGCTGAAGCAGCTCTGGCCATTCAGATGGGCAATGCTCGGATTCTTTGTGGGAAGCCTATTAAGGTAATCTCCATCGTCCTCTTTTATGTTCAGGCTATGCTGCTGATTGAATGGACATGCAGCGGGTCACCCTTTTTTTTCCTCTAATTGCATGGCTAATTTGGGTATTTGCTTTGCAGCAGCTTTTTTCTCTATATAAAGATTGTTATTATTATTGTTATTATTTTTTTTTAATCTGAAGTTCAATGACCTTGCGTTGAGGCATTCATTGTGTATTATGTTCCCACTATCTGGTCAGTCATTAATATGCCTTGCCATCATATGGTGCAAAACAGTGCAATAGACCATTTTACCTTCATTGTGGTGTTTCCAGTGAGGTGCAACAGAGAACAGACCAACAGTTCCTGTTTAGATGGATGTGTACTTAATGCATCTGTTTATTGCCTCATTGGAGGCTCTCACAATTGCAACTGGTAGACTGTAGAACTATGGTTTAGTTACATCACTTTCACACTGTTAGGCGTTTCCTTGCATTATTCTTGGGTTTGCCTCACTGAAGGCTCACACAATTGCTAGTGTTAGACTGGGTAGTAGAACTATGGTTAGTTGCTTCACGCTCTCACTGTAAGGTGTTTGCCTTTGGTGCTCTTGGGGTTGCCCCATTGTAAACTTACACAACTGTGACTCTAGTACTATGGTTTAGTTGCCACATGCTCATTATTAGGTGTTTTCCTTGCAGTGCTCTTGGGGTAGCAAGCCCACACCACCAGGGTTGGCCTCAACCCCACTCCCTCCACCTAGTGCTGCCCCTTTTCCTGGGCTCTCGACATCCGACCTCTTAGCCTATGAGCGCCAGCTGGCTCTTAGTAAGATGGGTTCAGGCCAGGCAGCACTCATGCATCATGCCCAAGGTCAGCATGCCCTCAAGCAGGCGGCAATGGGAATGGGTGCTGGAGCAAGCCAGGCGATCTATGATGGTGGGTTTCAGAGTGTTGCTGCTGCGCAGCAGATGATGTACTACCAGTAATAAGTTATTGATTAATGTCTCCTAGATTTCATTGTTATGGTTTGGCCTAGAACGGTTTTACTGCTTATATCACCATAAAGTGTGATTCCACTTTTCTCTTCTTTCCTTTTGTTTTCCCCCTTTCTTTCTGTTCTTTGTCCCTTTTCTTTTGGTGAATCTAGTTTGTATGCTTTGTTAGATCAGTATATTGCGGTGGCTGTATGGATTCAATACATTTTTAATATAAGTCTTATTGTAGAGATGAGAGATCGGTGCGGGAGGTAGGGAGTATTGGCTTAAAATTAAGTTGTCTTGTACTATGGAACATTTGGATGTTTGGACTAAAAAAGTCTTGAAGCAGGCTGTGGCAGTGAATAGACTTAACAGTGTTGGGAAGAACACTTCCTAGAATAAAAGACCTGGGCTTCCAATGTATGTATTGTCAGGACGATTGTTATTAGAAAATATGCCAATATTTCTTTCACCCCAGTTAACCTGCACACGATGTTTGAAACAATACAAAATTGAAGATGAAATTATAATATCACTCTTACCATCTTCTTCCTGTTTCTCCTAGATAATTATTTTACTAATTAATGACTGTTGCATGGCACAAGTGAAACATTCTCGAGATACTAGCTAGCATTACCCTTGTGTACCCAACTTTTCTGCTTCTTTGCCTATTGTGGTTGGGGTCATTTGTGATCTAATCTAAAGTGAAGTGGGTCCGTGTCTGAATGGGCAGTTGAACCATCTTGAATGAGCCCATTCTCTCCAGTGGCTACGGGCTACCCCTATGGTCCCATTCTAATGGCCTATTATATCATTTACATCAATTGTGTTTTTTTTTTGTTCTTATTTTTAAAAGGTGAGACTCACACCCACCCACAAGCATTTTTTACTGCTACAACCAAGGATTGATCGCGTGTTTCTGCTGAAGCCACTTTCCTTGATTCAACTCACGAAACTCAGTTATTGAAGTAGAGACAGAATAATGATATAAACTGGAGCCAACCTTATGATTCTCTGTTCAAGAGCAGTCCCAGTTCAAAGACAAATGCAAGCAAAAGAAAAAGAAAACGCGAGGGTTTGTTGTAGAATATTTGTAGGTCGAAGACGTATGATGTGAGAAATAAATGAAATAGAAACAGGAAGATTTTGAGCGGGATTAGGATTTATGCCCAATGGGGGTCCATATTTCGGGTATGCATTGCTCCATGTCTATGAGCCCTTCAGTACCGTGAGCGCTGTGATTCAAAACCGGACCAGAAGGTAAATAAGTGGACCGGACCTTCAGCTCGACCCAATCTAACTTATCTGGCTAAACCAAGCTCAACCAGTTGGGTAAAAACAATGAAAATTTAAAATTCCTTTTTAAAAATAAAAAAAATTTAAAGATATTCCACAATTTTAGTTCAAATTCAAAAAGAAAAGTCTCATATATCGTTTTTTAATTTAAAAAGGTGAATGTTTTCTTTTCTAATGAACTTCCAAACAGGTCCTATATTGTGGTTCGTCTAGGGACGACGATGGGCTGCATTGAATAGGGACTGCCCCAACCTGCTCCTATGAGGGAGGGGTGAGTTTGACAGTATGTTGGCCGGGTTTGGGCCAGGTACAATTATTCGACTCCAACCCAAGTGTTGGCTGGGTTTTGAAATTTTTACTGTGCTTGGGCCACCTCTCTTCACCTCGTTTGTCTTTGCTTTATATATTTCTTATTAAGATTCTGTACATAGAACTCCATTAGCATAGGTAATTGTAGGTAGGGGTGAAAAAAACAAACTGAAAAAATGTCGAACCTACCGAACTGACAGTTAATAACCGTGTTTCATAGTTTGGTTACGGTTATTAAAATCGGAAAACCGTGTTTCACGGTTCGGTTAGGGTTTTCGGTCTCGACTCACGGTTATTAACAGAACCAAACTGTAAAATACAATTTGATTAACCGTTTTGCTAAAACACACAGTTAACAGAACTGTAACACAAAAAAAAAAAAGAAAAAAAAAAAAAAAGGACTTAGATATTTTGTAGTATCATCTTAAGCTTTTAATTATGTTTTTTTAGTGAAAAATGATAGTGTTATTTTGTTTGGTATGTAAAAAATGGTAGTGTTGTTCTGCATGCAGAGTCAAAGAGCAAATATAGATTTTTTTTTTAAATGACAATTAACCGTAATCGAACCGTCTAATACGATTAACTGCGGTTTAATTTTTAATGGTCTTTAAGGGTACTGTTACCGTTTATAAAAACTTAAAACCGTAAAATACAGTTTTTCCAAAACAAACGGCTAACTAAACCATTACACCCCTAATTGTAGGCACTTATGCTCTCCCAACCTTTAACAAATATATAGTTTTCCTATAAAAAATAAATAACTTTTTCATATTTGGGGAAAAGAAAAACTAATAATAAAGCGGGTATCAAATACTGTAAAACCCCATCATGGGTTGGGGTACGGCACATGAAAATTGGTTTCGGTTTCGGTTTCGGGTTGACCTAAACCCAAGCCCGACTCGCTATATAGTCTTCATCATCTACATATTTTTCTAAAACTCTTCTTAAAAAGACCAAGGGGCACATTTGTATACAAGCCGTGGAAAATTAATTTAGTAGAAAATTTTCTCCCTTGTGGAAAACTATTTCCTATCCATAAGAACTTTTTTTCTGATTAAAAATTTTGTACTCTATTATTAAAAAAAAAAAGTGCCACACCAAATATAAATTTTACTCCAACTCAAAATATAATTTCTAAAATCCTAACCTTTTTTTTTCAGTTATATTAATAGAAGTTAGGGTTATGGACTAATTTTGCCTTCTCTGATCCTCCCACTTCCCAACCCCAGTCATTGAAAAGTCCCTAATAAATCTCAAAGTCTCAACCCTAAAACGATACCCCTCTCTCAGCTCTCACTCTCTCTGCGGGACTTCGACTTGTTTGCGATCTCTCTCTGAGACTCATCTCTGCAAACCCCTCTTTCTGCTTGTGCATTCTTGTGCGCCTGCGAAGTAGGTAGAGTTCTTATGATTAAGAAAAGAAGAAGATAGAAGTGGATGATTCTCTTCTTCGTTTTTCTCACCTTTGTTTTCTTTTATGTATCTGTTGTAGAATTTATTGGTCCTTTTGGAAAGAAAGATAGAAAGAAAGAAAGATGAGGCCTATTTTGATGAAAGGCCATGAAAGGCCTCTGACGTTTCTGAAATACAATAGAGAAGGCGATCTGCTCTTCTCCTGTGCCAAAGATCACACACCCAATGTTTGGTTTGCTGATAATGGCGAGCGCTTGGGGACTTACAAAGGTCACAATGGTGCTGTTTGGTGCTGCGACGTTTCCAGTAAGTAAGCCTTTCTGTTTTTTTTTTTTTTTTTTGAACAATGGAACCCATTAAAAGCATGGTGGAAAAAAGCAATTGGATTTGATGATGGGTTCCCAAGGTTGCAAAAAATCTGGATCTTTTTTTTTTTTTTTTTTAAATACTCTTGAAAATATGATGTTTCTGTGGACCATGATATGGGTTTCAAACCCATCAAAACCACGGTGGAAAAAAGCAATTTGATTGGATGATGGGTTCCCAAAGTCTTGAAAATATGATGTTTCTGTGGACCATGATATGGGTTTCAAACCCATTAAACCCATGGTGGAAAAAAGCAATTTGATTTGATGATGGGTTCCCAAGGTTGCAAAGTCTTGGATTTTTTTCTTCTTCAAAATTTAGACTTGAATGGTGATGTTTGTGTGGACCATGATATGGGTTTCATTATATATTCTGTTGTTGTTGTCACTATGTATTGTTACATTCTGCGCTCTTGTTTATTGTGATGGGAGCCCTCTTAGTTCTTATGCACTGGAATAACAGTGATCCATCATCCAGTTTCTATGCTTATTAATGATAGCCAATCAACTAATATACTAGAATGCTACATGAAGTCAGAAAGAAAACAGCAAAACTATGCCTTGAATCTGTTACTGAGCATTGTATCTATTGTGGGCCTTAAATAAAGAAGTGAAGTGTTAAAAGGACAAGGTACTAAGAGAAAGGGCGAAGCAATTCTAAAATTCTTTTTTTTTTTTTTTTTGTTCTTTTTTTGAACTTGGAAGATTTGATAATGATTTGTTTACCACCTCTTTTGTTTGAGTTGTTTATATTTGTTTTATGTTGCATGCATGCTCTGCTCCTGATGTACTGTTGTGTTGTATATGTGCACCAGGGGATTCTATGTGCCTAATAACAGGAAGTGCAGATCAGTCTGTGAAGTTGTGGAATGTTCAGACTGGAGCTCAGCTTTACTCTTTTAGTTTTGATTCTCCGGCTAGGTCTGTGGATTTTTCTGTTGGCAATAAGCTCGCTGTGATCACTACTGATCCATTCATGGAGCAGACTGCTGCCATCCATGTAAAACGCATTGCGGAGGACCCTAGTGAACGTATGAATTTCCCATCTTTTATTCGGGCTTCTTTTGCATTTCATCTATGTTTGCATGATTAGGCCTTCTCATCCTTTTTTTTTTTTTTCGGAGAATACTTGAGACATATATGCATGTCTTATAGCTGCAGTTGAATTATTGAGTTTTAGTATAAAAAAAGTGTTTCATCTGTGTAGTTTTTTTATGAAGGGATTTTATGATTCTTGAGCCCAAGGTTCTTTGCCCAATAACCTCTTCCATGTGAGCCTCTATTTGAATATCTATCAATAACCCACCATATCCCATGTATAGGTGCTTTCCAACCACTTTTGCCAAGATTGTATTTACTCATAATATTATCTTTCCAGTTTCTGTAGACCTTGGTGCTCCAAGTGGACTTAACATAACCATTTATCCATCATTTTTGAACTGTAGATGAGTTACCTCAGTAGAAGGTTTTTTAATACAAAGACTTCAAATCAAACCTTCAATCTTCAATTAGGTTAACACTTTGCTTATGGTCTCTCCAACAATGACAACAAGAAGAGACAAATGATCTCCCTGTCTTCTAGCCCCCAGGACCTTCAAGAGAAACCTTTTAGATATCCATTTACATGGGCCAAGAGGCACACAGAGGATGTAAACCCTGTGATCCAATTTCTCTGCTAACTGCCGAAGCCAATCTGAATAAATGAAGAGTCCAAAAATCTCAGTATGCCATGTCATAGGTTCTTATAAAATCCAACGGCTGAACCGGGCCAAGCCTCTGCCTCTTATATCTTGTGTCGATACACCCGTGGGCAGTTCACATTCTATTTAGAATCTTGTCCATGAACTAAAGCACCGTGCGTACGAGAAATGATTATGAATAAGACCTTTTGGAGTCTGCCAGCAAGCACCTTAGCTAAGAGTTTGTGACACTTCTGATTGGTCCAAAGAGGGAAAGCCCCTCCTTTCAAATAAATAAAGAAGGAAGCACTGAGATTCTTTTAATTGATGTCCTTTGGAAGTTGGAACTGAATTTCTGCATAAAATTCATCGTTAGTAATGTCTCGGCATCCTTGGAAGCAAACCACCAGAAAGCTGTTGTGGTCTGGCACTACGTCCTTTTCCAAGTAAAGGGCAGCAATTCTGACTTCCTCTGCTGCAAACCTAGCTTCATGCATGTCACTCTTTTAAGAAAGCAATCCGCCTAGGGCCAACAAAACTCAACAACTTTTGTCTTGACGTATCTTTCCCCTACTTGAAAAGAACGGATTTGGCAACCCTTTTTCCTCACACTAGCTATGCCATGGAAAAGCTTGGTGATTGTTTCTCTCTTCCTCAGCAAGCAATTTTTTTTATGACCATTAACGGCTGGGCTGACGCAACTAACTTGTTTCCTCCTGAATAGACTTAAGCTTGAACTTACCAATCTTTTAGCTCTACCTTCATCTGATGTGTTCCTGTTCTTTCCCTTGAACACCTAGTTACTGAATTTTAGCCAAAATATTTGCTAATTCATCCTCTACTCGGTTAAAATTTGCACTTTATCTGCTTACTTTGTTTCCACTAAGCAATTTTCACAAGCTGAAGACCTGTCTAGCCTGACATGTCATATTCTCAACACTTGATCGTCCTGCCTTTCTCTTATCAATTATTTTTTTGTTCATTTAGCAGTATTGTTTGTTTGCTAGTGATCATTCTATGATGATATTTTTCAGAAACCAGTGAATCAGTGCTTACAATCAAAGCACCCAATGGGAGACAAAGAATAAATAGAGCTGTCTGGGGACCATTGAACAGGACCATAATTAGTGCTGGTGAAGATTCAGTAGTCCGTATTTGGGATTCTGAGGTGAGCAGCTCAATTTCAAATGCATATAGTCTTGCATACCGATAGTAGTTTTGATAAACAGAAAATATCGCACTTGTATTCAACATCTTTATTTTGCTATACTCATTTGATGTGCCTCGTCTGAGCTGTTTCTTTGTGTGCCTGACATGTATTTATTCTGGACATAACAAAATAAAAAATAAAAAAAGAAACCGCTAACTCTCTTGTATTCTTTTAGTTTACTTTTATTAGGGATCAGCTACTAGAAAAAAATTATTTTTTCGTAAGGTTACAGCTGTATGGGTATAGCTGTATAGGAGATATTTTGTTTTGAGTGTGGTATTTACAAAAACTCCCTCTGCTACCCAAAAAAGTCATTGTCTGTCATATATATATATTTTCACAATTCACATCTGATTCGGCTAATGAATCTTCATTTACTTTCCCACTCCTTGAACACAGAGAAAGGAGAATATCATGATATTGTACCACTCTTTAATCTTCCTCAAGACGAAAGCATCTTTGTTCTGTAACCATTTTAGAAATGTTTTTTTGAGGAACCATCCTAATAAACTAATGGCAATCAGATTTAGATTTAAATATGATTGACGAACTGCGAATCACTTTGGATGGAGTTCATTGTGACTTCATAATGGTTATGGATATTTTATTTATTTATTTATTTTTGGACATGTTAAGCTTATGAAATATGAAAATTAGTCAATGAACTGCAAAACTGGCAAATTTAATTTTTGATAGCTTTTGGTTTTATTTGCTTATTTCCTGGTATGGTGATACTTTTCTCTCTTTTTTTTTCGTTTTTTGCAATGTATTGGGTACCATGATTCATGTTTAAGGTGTACTTGGTATGATGATTCATTCTATGGTTACGCTCTAAAAAAAAAAAAAACCATGCCTAACCAGATTGAGATCAATAATGTTCATGACTCCAACTTCAAGTTTTAAGCTTTACAAGATAGAATAAAAAAGTGAGATAGTATGAATTAAGAAAAGGCATGGTAATGAATCGCAGAATAATACCAATTGTAGTTTAGCTCTTCCCTTACATGGAAACCATTGACAGTTTGACTTTCGGTAGCCTAGTCAGCATTACCTATACCAGTTCTAGTTAGCTTATATCTTATATTTAGACCCTTTTTTTGGCCTTTCCAATGAGGCAAGCACTATTGAAGTGAGGCAAGCTCTTTGGCAATATTGAAAACTTTATTGATTCCCTTTTCCAGTCCTCTCATTGTTGTAGGGGATTCCTTGGTTGCAATGAGATGGGTGTCTTTGACCTTTGGAGGACCTTGGAGTATGACATTTCATTATTTGTCTCTAATGTTGCTCTAACTTTTGCTAGGAAAGGGGTTTGTGATCTGTGAAAGTCACCTACTTTTTTTTTTCCATGTGTGCTACTGTATAATCTGTTTTCTTTTTCTTTTTTTAGCTAGTGATAGAAAGAAACAAAAACTGTTCGTAAGCACTTCCGTTTTTGGACAAGATCCTGCAGCACACTTGGAAGGTGCTCAATAGTCAATATTGCAACCATGGGGTAGCGGTTTCAACTTGTGTTCTCTCTAAGAAAGAATTGGGAGAGGAAGCATTCATTTCTTCTAATAAGAAATTTTTTGATGTTTTTGGTATTCTTGGTAAAGCATTTACACATACCATACAGTGGTCCTTTTTAAGCAAGAGTGAATCTGAGAAAGTTAGTTATTTATATCTTGTTAGAAAAAAAAAAATTAGCTTTTTGACTTCCTTTTATGTTTTCTCTATATGGGGATGACACAAAATTGCCTTGGGTTGTAGAACCAGTCTTGGGATAACAATCTTCAGGGATGGCTGCCTGAAGGATAACTGTTGTGTGGTTTCTACAAGTAACTAAATATCTGAGAGAAGCTCGATTGTTCCAACCAGGAGTGCATTACTTTCGTTTTTTCCCCACTTGTTTACTTGAAACTATCATCTGCATGTTTGTTCAGTTGTGTAACTCATCCTGTATCACTTTTCATCTGCCTTGCCTTTCTTGTAATTGCTCACAAACAGTTTTTGACTAAAACCAAATTATTGTCTTGCTTAAGATATGTTGTAGTGGTGTTTTTGCTAAATTGATATGCAACTACAATAGCTTACATCATGTATTTGAAACTTAGAATTCTTGATGAAAAATCAATGGGTTTGTTTGAGCAAGCATGTGGCATGTGGATGTGAGAGGAAGAAACTAAATTAAAATTTTGAACAGTGCTTCATAGGAAGGAGCATGGCTTCATTTCATTTTCAGTGGTACCTATAGATAGTTGAGGACAGAATGGAGCAGCTGTGGTGGCATATTTTTAAGATTGTCAATGAACAGTATGCCTTTTTCCATTTAAAAAAATATATCTCATTGTTCCATAAAAGGGGGAACATTATGCTCTTCCCTTATAGCCATTATATGCTACCCAAGTCCAACATGCTTGATAAAGCATGTATATAATATTCATGGTTGTGGGTAGGAATTGGAATTTCATGTTGCCGAAAGGTTAGTAGAAAGCGTCAGGCTGGGCTAAAGGCCCCTATGAGAGACCATCAATTTCCATCCTTCCAATGCTCTGCCATTTTGCATCTAAAGTATCATGGTCTCCACCCCTTGATGTAACAATTTGGTCTATTTTCTCCCTGGTTTTGACGACACTATAACTGGAGTAATAAGGCATTCATACGGAGCGGGGTACCAGGTGCGGGGCGGGTAGAGATGGAGGGTGGAAGGGATAGGTCAGGCTTTAGACTGAAAATTGGTCTCACCCCAAACTCCCCATCGCGGGCGAGGAGGAAGAAGAGATAATTTGGGAAAACCCAAAATTACTCGAGAAACTTTTCATTAATCATCAGCTGAGCCGCCATAAGGCTTTACTTTCCTCTTAGTTTCCTTGGCCAAAATTTTACCTGGGAATTGACTCTAATGGTCTAATCATCCGATTTCAAATCTTTCTGGTATACTCATTAACAACCATCACGGGTTTACAGATAGCAGTATGATCTGCTGAGTGAAATGTGTTTGAGACAGCCCTAACTTTTCTTCATTTGGGCGGAATGAGGTTTCAGGATATTTTGTTGTCCATCTGGCATCTATATATGATACTCTATAAGCTGTCCTTTTTCTGTGCCTTTGTCATTGATTTTTTTTTTTTTCTAAACCAAAAACTAATTTGCTTTGAGACACTGTGTGTGTGTCATTGTGTTATAATGGCCAGAATTGAAATATCACATGCTTAGTCTGATGACCGGAACCGACCTTTAGGATTATCTTTGTTGCAAGTTCTCCATGTATGTACATATATAGAAACACATGTATACAGACTTTTTTTATTTTTTTATTTTAAATTTACCACTAATCATGAACCTTTTACCTCAAAAATGAGCTCAAAGAGAACAATCATTAGGGCAAAGGAAGAGAAGGCTGATCAGATTGAATGGAAGCTTCCTTTTAGAAGAGGTTGTAGTGTCTTTGAAGCATACATGTAGGAGTATCTTACAGAGAGGGTATAATCTTCCTTTTGGAAGGAGCTAATAGATTTGTTCATTGAATTCGCTTGGGATGCTTTCAAGCAGAAGCCTACCTCTAATCCTCATTTATCATCATCATCAAAGTCTTGTCCCAACTATGTTGGGGTCAGTTACATAAATTCTATTTCTCCTTTCTAATCTATCTCGAGTTAAATCCTTGGATAGATTGTTGCACTTCTTCAGATCTATCCTTGTTACTTCTATCCATCGTCCTCTTCAACCTACTCCTCCTTGGGGGACCATCAACCTGCATAGCAAAACTTTTCCCCAACGGCGTCGTTGCTAGCCCGCATTGGACACATCCAAACCATCTAAAACGAGTCTCTTAATTTATCACCTGTTGATGCCCCCTAAATGTTCCCAAAAGTGCTCATTTCTGATTCTATCTTTCCTAGTTTTACCACACATCCATCTCAACATTCTCATCTTTGTTGCAGTCATTTTGTACATGTGTTACTTCTTGATTAGCCAACATTTTGCTCCATAGGTCATAGCTGGTCTAATCGCCGTCTTGTAAAAATTTTCCTTCAATTTTGTTGGTATGTGCCAATCACAAAGCACTCCTAAAGCAAGTCTCCACTTTAACCATCCTATGCTTATCCTATGTCCGGCACCTTTCTCAATCTCTCCATCCTTTACTAATTATCATGCCAAAGTATCGGAATGAATATCTTTGTGGGATCTCTTGAACTTCAATTCTCATAGTAGTTTCAGCTCTTTGCACATCCCCACTAAAGTTGCAATCCATATATTCAATCTTTTTACAACTTATTTTAAAGCCCTTGGATTCTAGAGCCTCATGCTATTTCTCAATTTTTGGTTCATGCCCTTTCTCGATTTATCTACCAATACTATATCATCTGCAAACAACATACACCAAGATACCTTTGATCCTCACTTATGATCCTTTTATTCAGTTTCCTTCTAAAAATTTTGAAATTATTTTTCCTTAGAAAAATATGAAATCGGTAAGTCTTGCTTAGAGCTGATGTGCATTTTACTGGCCAACAGTTTCCAATAAATTTAAGCTTTGATAATCTCATAAAAGAAGGAGCTTTGGCTTTCCTAAAGTTTGCATTCTATGTTGGTTTAACGAGTCCTTTGATCATTTCTTTATTTATTGCATGACAGCAGAGTGATTGAAGTTTTTGCCAATATCGATCTGGTTTTCATTACCTTTTCCCACTTTGTTTGTTAAGGATCCGTTTCTGAGTAGAGGCCAATTATTGTGGAAAATGGTTCCTTTGGTTGCTGTCTATTGCTTATGGAAGGAAATAAATGCAAGAACCTTCAAAGGAAGGTGCTCCTCATTGGGATTTGTTTCTGAGTTGAGGACAATTATTGTGGAAATGGTAGCTTTGGTGGTTGCGTGGTGCTTATGGAGGGAAATAAATGAAAGAATCTTCAAAGGAAGATGCTCCCCATTAAGATTGTTGGTGGGTAGAGTTTAGGGAATTTCTGTGTTGCATTAAGATAGAGAATGGAATCATATAAAAGTAAAAAGGGAAGCCCAGAGAAGAAAATTCTTTGTGAATTAAACCTAACTTGCCCAATGGAAGTTGAATACAGATGGAAATATGGAAAATCCAGTTATCAGGTGCAGGAGGGACAATTAGAAATGATAAAAGTGAGCTTTGGTGTCATTGTTGGGCCTGGTGTGTGTTGGGACTGGGAGCAACAAGGGTGAATTATATTTCCATTAAAGGTGTTTAGCTATTTTTGCTTCCATGCTCAGGGCTTATTGCTTGATGGAGGCCGACTCCAAAATTGCTTTAGGAAGGACGCAAGTTTCAACACTGCTGTTGCGAAGTTCGGCAGATACTGTTTAAGGAGATTTTGTGTACTATAGTCACCCAGTAGCCAGACTGTCTTGTTGGCTCTTGTTTGTTTCATGTCTATTGGCGCAATAAGACTTTTACCATTTTAAAAATTATATATTTGCGCTAAACTGTATACAAGTGATTCTGCATAAAAGAACAAAGACAAAAGCACCAGAATGCACACACAGATATCAGAGGTGCAAATTGCATTTTACGTTTATCTGCATTTAAAGCAATGTTTATCTTGCGTTATATTTAACTGCAATCTCTATTGTTATTTTCTTCAGTTAACTCGGAACTCATTCTTTAAGATTTATTTCACAAATTTGCAGACGGGGAAGCTACTTAAGGAATCCGAAAAAGAGACTGGTCATCAGAAACCGATTACGTCACTCTCAAAATCCTCAGATTGGTCACATTTTATCACAGGTTCATTGGATAAGTCTGCCAAGGTACTGTCATAGAACTTTTCCTTTCTTCATTTTTTTTTTTGTGCTTAATGTTAGGACTGAATTGCTTTGTCTGCCCTTCTCTTATTGTTTTTTGTCCTCCTTGCAATTTTGTTAGCTCTGGGACAGCAGAACATTGACGCTTATTAAGACATATGTCACAGAACGGCCAGTCAATGCATGTGACATCTCACCTCTTCTTGATCATGTATGTATCAAGCAGCTTTTACTATTTTGTTTTGTTGCCAGTGTACTAGATTCATATGGTAGTTTTAACATGTAATTCATTTATCGTTTACTGTGTTCCTGCAACAACGTAATTTGAGAAAAACATTAGATATTACATTCAAATAATCACTACACTGCAGTGGGACAATTATTACCTAATCAAAAGGAAGATTCTTGTTTAAAACAAATATGAAAAAAAAAAAAAAAAAAAAAAAAACACTGCAATAGTTTCCCTGTTCAGCTGAAATCTAGCTACTTCTGCATGTTTGGCTGGACTGGTCGAAATTTGGAACAAAACGGATGAAATCCAAGTCAATGTCTTTTTACAGCGCTCTTCAGTTCATTAAACAGTTTCAGCCCGTTCTAACAAAACAGACAGATTTGAGTGCTATGGTTTTTTTTTTTTTTCTCGTCGAAAAGGTTGTTGCATAAAATCCACTTATTTCTGTCTTTTGAAATTTCATGGTGGAAGTAGACAATAGTTTAAAGTAATATCTCTACAAACAGATTTCCTAGCAACTGCTGCTATTGTTTCGTCATGATGGATTCTACTAGTACCCATTTATCCTGTTTTCAGATCATTATATTGGTTTCTAAGATTCTGTTTATGCTTAGAACACAACAATAATCAATATGGAAGGTTTAGATTAAAAATGGGGCTGTTATACGACACTGTTTTTTGAATAGTTCTAGAGATTTGACTGAATGACCATTGTAGCATTACGTAATTGTTATCTGTTTTGATTGTGACTGTTGAAACCATATTTTTAAACCATGTATTAGATAATTACAATAGCTAAAACCAGTAAAGATAAATACAATCCTTGAAATCCATGGAAATTACTACATTTCTCTATATTTCTATTTCCACAATTCCTAACGATACTAGAGCTCCAAATGACTGATCGGTGTTCCCATGGAAGCTCTCTCTCTCTCTCGATATATATAGAGTGCAAAATCTCTTATTTTCCTAAATATTTGTACATATGGAGTATGAGGCATTAGTGATGGAGGATGCATATTGGTATTGGCTTCTTTAACTTGATGCAACAACTTCTCTGAATGGTCACTGTGGTTCTTTATTTTGCCAGGTGGTGCTTGGAGGTGGTCAGGATGCATCTAATGTCACAACAACCGATCGTCGTGCAGGGAAGTTTGAGGCTAAATTCTTTCACAAGGTGATCCCTTTCTCATGCACCTCTATCTGTCTCTGATGCAAGTCTGCATCGTCATTTTGGAAAATGACTTTTTTTTTTTTTTTTTGACATTTTTCTTGCAGATTCTTCAAGAGGAAATTGGGGGAGTAAAGGGGCACTTTGGGCCAATAAATGCTCTAGCATTTAATCCTGATGGGAGGAGGTCTTATTTCTTAACTTTTACCTTTCTTATGGAACAAAATTTCCCAAAAATCTTTTACGACCACATAGAAATTCGTTAGAAACAACCTTTGAAGGCAACAAAACCTCATAAAATTATGATTTCGGCATTTTTCTCTTCCCAAGCTCCAATGTTAACCTTTACGCAGGTGTTGGTTTTATATATGGGCAATGGTTGCTGGACGTGGGGACCTGAGGCGTGATTAACTACCATTTAAAAAATAATAACTACCATTTCAAAAATAATTACTATGACAATAATAATAAAATGGTGAAAGAAGAAAGAATAAAGAAAGAAAAGGAAGCTCGATAAACTGACATAATTTTTCAAATATGGTTTAAGTACAAAGGAAGTTATGTTTTGAATTCAATAGTACATTTCAAATAGATTGTCTATGAATACTACTAAAATCATTATCATCATCGTTGTTAAAGCCTTGTCCCAACTATGTTGGGGATGAATACTACTAAAATATACAACGAATTTTATATTGAGGGTTTTCTTATCTATTAGAGATGTTTAAGTGTGCTCACTTGTTTGATGTGGATATAAGTGTTGGACACGTTAATTTTAAGAGATTTTACTTTCCTTAAATTGCATTACTCTTGTTGTCTTTCTTTTCTTTTGGAATGGGGTGTTTCAAAGACTTTCTTAGTAGGTCAATTTTTATGGAAAATGTAAGCTCTTTCAATCGCATGGGGAGTGTGGAATGAGAGAAACAAGAAATTTTTCTGCTTATAAAAAATACAGGTTCTTTGTGGCGCTTACCAAGTGGGGTTTTCAAGAGAAGGAATTTTAATAGCTTTTTTCCATCTTAAAAGAGATTGGATGTTTTGTATTTTCTTAAGGGAAAATTTCAAAACGGGGTCTAACTTTTTGGAACTTTTTAAATCAGGACAAATAAAAAGTCAGATTTCATTTTGGAGCCTAAGTTTTCCAAAAAGATTTCAAATGAGGACATCAGGTTAAAACTCATTCCTGCAGGAATGCAGGCAACTTCTCTCTTATATCTTCAATAAAATGCCGAAAATGCCATCTAAGGCTTTTGAAAGCAAGTACCAAAAAATAAACCCAGCATACCTGCATCTAGCCCTCCACCCTTTATCCCGCGATCACCATCTTCTTCTCCTTTCTTCTCTCCTCCAATCTTTCTTCTCCATCTCTTTTACGGCTAGATATCCAACAACAACTTTACCTTCATCTTCTCCAGCCCTTACCAGCCCTACAGAAACCATCTCGAGAAAATCCATCTCCCCTACCGTTATCGGCCTCTTACCCATCTCTCTCTCTCACCACCTCCATCTCTTGTCCTGTTTTCTTTACCTATCTCTCTCTCTCTCTCTCTCTCTCTCTCTCTCTCTCTCCATCTCTTGTCCTATTTTCTCCTCACTCCTGCCCTTCAACTTCTCTCCATCCGCGTCTCTGTCTCTTTCATATATGTGCCCCAACCTCTATCCCTCCAACCAAATAGCCTTGCCATACCATCTCTCCCTATCCTCCCAAACAAACACTACTCTTTTCATCATTTCCCTCTACAACACTATGCCCTGCAACCCACCAACCTGATCTTGAACACATCCGCCCAAGCCCAGAGGCACCAGAAACTTCTCCATAACCCAGCCACTTGCTAGTCGTCACCCACCTGCACTTTCTCCTCTCTCCGTCATTTTTTCTCCTCTGTTTATTCTTCTTTCATTACTATTCTCCTTATCTTTTTCACCAACCAGTCCATACCCTGTAACAGTGGCTGCCTGCAACCCAGAATTCCCCACGCCAGTTACCCTGTCCAACCCAACTTGAGTACACCTGCGCAGCCCCCAATCGATTGAGCCCTTCTCTTGCCCGGCAGAACCCAGTCCAGGCCAACCTGCACAGCCTTACAATCAACCCACACCTGCAAGGGTATAACCAACACCTAACTTGCAAATCCACCGACACTATCATCTGAGCCAACAACAACCTGCTCTCTCTTCCTGGACCCTATCCCTCTCAATCCACTTCATCATCATTAGCACCATCTTTGTCAAAACCCAATCAAACCAGACCCAACATCCTCTGCAGCTCTCTCCAATTCCTACTTAAACCTAGCTAGCACGTACGCCAACCTGCTGTCATGAACCCATACTCGGTTTGAGGGATTTGCGTTCAAGAAGCCTATTGGGTATTTTCGATATTTCATGGAAGAGGTCGCCGGTGGGAATGAGATTTAGCCGGATGCCCTGATTTGAATTCTGATTGGAAAACTTAAGCCCCAAAATGAAAACTGTCTTTTTCTTTGTCCTGATTTGAAAAGGTTCCAAAAGGTTATGTCCTGATTTAAAATTTTCCCTTTTTTTAATTTGTTCTTTTCGGACCTATAGGGAGGTTTGAATCAAACAAGGTCGAATAGTTCCGACAAAAAAGAAGAAAAAAAAAAAAAAAAAATAGGCCCCTCTGGTTTAGTGATGCAGCCTAAGAAGTGCCTCCACGGAATGGACTATAGGATAATGGGGCAGATCCACTCCAAGAGCTATTGGGCGAAAGTGCATGAGACAATTCCAGGCACATTTTGCTGAATCCTATCCAAAGGAAGCCCATTAGGCCCAGCTTGTTGAGAGGATAAATCAACAAAGATTTATAGTCTTATATTGGGAAATCATTAGATGTTTGTTTTTGTTTTTCCTTTTTTTAAGGTTTAATCTTGGAGTCCTATCATGATTAGTTTTTAAAGAATCTTGCTCTTATCATTTGCTTTATCCATTGCAACTAAAATTCAGATAGAACATAAAATAACCCTGTGAAGGGATTTGTTCAACTCCAAGAAAACCATTATAAAAAACATTTATACTCATTGTAAAAGGATGTATTTGCTCTTGTGCGGCGTTACTCAAACACGCCCCGTAAGTTTCGGTTTGGAGAGTAATCATTAAAGGGGTGGTTTCTGCTGCAAATTGTTTTTCTAATTTTGAGTCTTGGAAGGGTGGTTTCTGCCCTGCCCCAAATTTTTTGCGTAAGGAAGAATTTACTCAGCGGAACATTTCCAAATTGTTTTGTTTCTAACTGTCCTGCTCTGTCCACAATTACATAGCTGTATTCGCATGCATGCACGCACATAATGTTTAATAAATGCAGTATCTAACGTTGCTTGATGAACTTATGTTCCATCCTTGGCTGTGATAGATAGATAAGAGGGAGTTGGCTATATCTCATTCTACTTGCACAGTGAATTGAATTTGTTGATGATCAAGTGATGATTCTGTTTCTCCTTTTCCTGGATAGTTTCTCGAGTGGTGGTGAAGATGGTTACGTGAGGCTGCACCATTTTGACCCGGATTACTTCAACATCAAAATGTAACTGTCAAGCCACAAACTTGGACGTCATCTTTGGTTTCCTTCTCTTCTTTTCTTTATTGTCTAATTAAATGTTGCATTCTGATATTGTCAATGACAATTTTGTAATGGTGATTTTGGATAGAGTGAATTCCTTTTTATCAAAAGGGTTTTTTTTTTTTTTTTGGGAACATTTTCCTGGGCCGATTTTGTTCCTTTCTGCCATGGATTGGTTTTTCTTCACGTCTGTAAGCAATTTATTGTGGCTCAAGATTAGATTTTTCACTGACAGTCATGGTCCTAGGATATTTTTCATGTCTGTTACAATTTGTTGTGGCTTAAGATTTATACTTGTTCTTTTGCTCATTTGGGTTTGGGTTATATAAAAAAATGTGCATTGAGTTATGGTGTGATATTATCTGGAGATGCCAGGCCCTGGGCCCATTTCAGCATCACCTGGTCAAAGCCTAAGCTCTCTCACAGCCACTACCTGCCCTCCTAGGAGTTGCTATGCACCCGATTTTGACATCTTTCTTTGAAAGATTGATATTGCAAAGTAATAAAATATGGTTGGAAAACTCTCCGAGTTGACTCTTTGACTCTCCCGATTTATCTTGTTTTTACGAATGACTGAGTCAAATATGAGGGAGATTCAACCGAGTCACCTCATTTTAATAAGTTGTTCGTGTTTTGAATCGACCCTAACTTGGACGAGCCCATATGGATTCAACTCCTTTTCTCTCAGGATTGGGTCAGTGGTATAGTGCTCATGGGACAACCAACCCAACCCGTCCAGTTCAATCCTTGGGTGGCTGTGTGAGATGAGACACCCTTACTACTAGGATATTACATATTTCTCAAACAGTTCAGCTCAAAGGGCCAACTTTAGATGCAATCTTATCATTTGGGATAGAATGGTTGGAGAGGCCTATACGGACAACAAAAATTTGCTTCATCCTATTATTCTAGCCCTTGATTTAATGAGAACCGGTCATATAAAGTCAGTCCTTATAGGCTTACGGTATAGACTACCTAGTGAGCCCCATTGGTCATGGGACAAAAGGGGACTGAAAGATACAAGTGGGGCTAACCTACTTATCAAATTTGTTGTCAATTACTTCTAACCCCTTCATCTATGGTCCATAAGTTTTAACAGCTTTATATCAAACAACCAAAATTGACTTCCAATCCAACGGTCTAGTTCATTCGACTCCATGCAAATTCATAGGATTGTGTGCCTACAAGAGGGTTGTGTATGTGTGGTCCATTTAGATGGGTCATAAGGTGGGCCTCAATAAGCGTTCTACACCGTGTGGGCCGTATGGACCGTCCTTACAGGACCATAGCCTTAAAGTTGATTGGTTTTTAAACTATAGATTTTTTTATTTTTATTTTTTTCCGATTCTATCAATGGTGAATAAAGGTTTAAGAATAAAGGTTTGAGGGGGCATAAATAGTAGGGGGACCCAAATGAGCACCAGACAGCTGGGAGGTACAGCCCATGGGAGAGAATTCTTCACTTCCACTGAGCTATGGCATATGGTGGGTCTCCCTTGTCAACAGTTATATGCCATGATGAATAGTCCAGATTCTTCCAGTTAAATATGCCACAAGAAGTGGAGATTGAGACAATTCTCTCGCTTGTGCGACACCAATGAACTGAAGTACTATGATCGAAGCCATTTATCACCCAATCTTGCCTTGTACCCCTCGCCAGCCCAGCCTCAGGGGCTTTGGCCTTTTGCCTCGAGGGATATCGAATTCTGACGAGCAAGAAATATTCCCACGAGCATATATATATATATATATATATATATATATATGGCCACACACATAATACCCGCGTACGAGTTTTTCTTTTTTAAACGTTTCCTAAAGTGGTGCTGTGATATGTATAACCCCCATTTGTGAGTGAAAATTGAAGACCTCATTTGCCTAAGGATTTATTTAGATCTCTCTTTTTAGTTTTGGCAATGGAGAAGCATTTTCCACACTGAAATAGGTTACTACCTCGGGTTTAACTGATTCTGATTTTTTTTTTTTTTAATATTGTGGAAAATGCTTGCACTACAAAAAATAAAAAATAATGAAAAATAATAACAAAGATCCATGGAACATCATTCTCCCTCTCCTTCTATTATTATTATTTTTTATTTTCCACAAAAAATGCTTTGGGCAAACATACCATTGTCGTATATATCGCTATTTCTTAGGATTTTTGTTTCAATGGGAGAGAGGAAATATGCATTCCCCTACCCCTTACATAGGAACTCAAAATCTTCTCAATTAATTCATTTTTTTCTTTATACACAAAAAAAAAAAAAAAAGATGAATAGGAAAATGAGTTATGAGGAAAGTCAGAACAATTTTCCTCTCATGGAATTTTCTCATTGCACAACCACAAGCTTAGCGCGCGAGGTGGTTTTTTTGAAGTAGTGGTGAAGAGTGGACATCTACTTTGGCGTTTCCAGTGGGCACCCCCTCACCCCCAACTCTCTCACGTACAGGAATTGATCCTTGGCTGTTTCCATAAAAGGGAGGGGCCTTACCAATTGATCTACCATTGGATTCACGTTTAGAGCCTGTTTGGTTTCATTAGAATACATAGAAATTTATTGTCAATTGAGCTCTATTAAAAAATTATTAACAAGACAAAGTGTAAATGATACGAGGTGAGGGATAAATAATATAAGACAACAATGCACATGGGGCCTTAACTGCCTTAGAATTTAAATTATTATCGTGATGGGTGGGTATTCATTTTCTATATCTCCTTAATTCACCTTCTTTTAAAGAGAAAATTATTTGACAATTATTTTCATATATTCATCCTTATTTCTAACCACTCCTGACATGAATTTCTATATATTTAATTTTCATGTATTCTATTACAAAGAAACATGCCCTAATTCACAGCTGAAGTGTGCAATTTTTATAATCAAAGGGAAGGAGGTAGAAGTATGAACCCTTTTTTTTTTTTTTCTAATGATCTGACGTCCCTGAGTACAGGAAGTCAAAAAAGTCATCAACACCATCTACTGCATCAGTAGGACCCACTTGTCATAGACACATAATGCGGGGGAATCTACGTGTCGAGTTTTAATTGGTCCAACTTTTCTCCACCCACATGGGCACTGGCAGCTGTCCCATCCATCCCGGTTCCACTAAAAGACGTCATCAGATGTGGACCGCCTTTCGTTTTGCCTTTCCTTGCCGGAGATAGGACCCCTCTCTCTCTCTCTCTCTCTTGGTGGGCCCCACTGAAATTATTCGTCTACTAATGCTGTTGAGCTTGTGGGGCCCACCATCTCCTGTTGTTTCCTGCCTTGAAAATCTGCTAGGCTCCAAGGTTCCTTAAATGAGGCTTACATCCAGGCCGCACACGCGTCCTTGTACAAAAGTAAGGTGGGGCCCGGCATCGTTTGTGCGTTTCCCCACGAAAAGGAAGGGACCTCTTTTTAGCTGTGCCTATGGAGCGCTCTGAAAGTGTGCTCCTCTCAATTGTCCAAATAGGTCCCATCTGCAGCTTTGGAATTAGAGCTCCATGAGTAGAGTGAGTTGTAAACGAGTCGGTTTCGGTTCGGTGCCGTCCATGCTGGACCTAAAGCTGAAACCGTTAAAAAGAAGGTATAACTGGATTTGGAATTAAAACCGTTTTGAAACCGATTTCTTGGGTCCGGATCCGGAATCGGAACTAGATCGAGATATGGGATGGATCTAGATCCGAGTCTAGGTCTAGATAAATAATGATATTAAAAAAAAATATATATAGTTTTTATGATAGATTTTAGAAAATTGAGGTAATATGTTGGGTCTCGTGTCCATGGGTCCAAACCAAGATGGAACCGAACCTGAACCCATTTACTTATTGGGGCCTAAATAAGGAATTAGACCCGGTTTCTAATGGGTCGAAACCTCTGGGCAATCGGAGAATCGAAGACCCATTTACATCCCTACCTATGAAGTATACTAAATTATGGGCCAAATCCAAACTTACAGCTTAATGGAGGAGTTTTTTTCTTTTTCTTTTTGTTTTTTTTTTTTGGCTAATGGAGGATTCCGAACTCTCTATACTAGACTAATTCCTTCGGGCCCAAAGAGAAGCAGAGTACTGTTCATGTGGCCCCCAAGTAGTAGCATTAGTGGACTCAATCTTCCATTTCTAAAGAGGAAAAAACCTGGGATCGATACTACATGATAACTACATATTTAGATGCATCTTAGATATCGAATAAAATTGATGCTTGATGATGATAAATTGAAAATTCTCATATGTCTTAGGCCAAACCACTTGATTTCGAAAAACTTCAGAAAATTCATAAGTATTCGGAGCAATATGTAAATCTTAATTTCTACCCATCCCAAAAAGTAGATATTCCAAGTTAGTGGAATGGGATGATTCCACAAAATATTTTGGTGGGTGCATATTGCTCTCTAACTCAGGGGCAGAGCACAATTTGAACTACACCCCCGGCATACATTCCATTTCCGTCTAGACAATCGTCTTGGGTGGCAATGATTAACTTTTCAGTGCGCCAAATCAACATGTCTAGAGGGACACTGGAAACTATAGTCCATCAATTTCAAACTCCATTTACTGTTGTCCTATCATAATGTGGGCCCTTAACTGTAGACCACAAAAAATCCACAACGCCCTCCCAACCGTTCAAAAGGAGGAGTTCTCTTATTATTTTGCATATTGTGATGTCTATTATTTTACAACCACAGGCCATGTCTTTTGACAGGAATGTGTGTTTTTTTTTTTTTTTTTACCCAATTAAGGGGGTTGGAACTTATGAAAGAGCCAACATATATTCGAAAAGACATTACAGTCCTTACAAGCGAAAAAAAAGCACATAAAAATAGGAAGCAGTGGCGTACCCAGAGTACAAACATTGGACAATCAGATGATACCTGCCGCCACTTACCAGTGACTTAAGTGGTATTCCCACATGTCACTCTGTCATTTCAGATTGATTTTCGAAATGTTACTCTTCCTACACATACAGGCTTCTCTTTCCATTTGCGGGCTATCATTTCTCACTTTATGGGATTCCTCTTCGCACATGTGTTGGCTCTTCCTTCCCACAGTGTCCCTTTCCTCATTTAAATTGAGTAGGCTCTCTTGGGTCCTAGTCCTCTAAATTAGGGTGAAAAAAGCCAAAACACACACAAATATGGTCCATGTCACTCGATGACCCTTTCCTCTTGTAAGGTTAGGATCACTCCCACTTTCTGGCAACAACTAGATATACAGGTTTATATACAATCAAAGCATGTGTAGAGAACTCTTTTTGTTCGAGCTGCTCCTAACATATCCTTAAGTGGGGTCCATTGTCCACATAAATGTAAACAACTCATAATACCATTTCCCATGTATTGGTTTCATAATGTGTGATCAATCCAATGCGTTCAATTATCAATATATTGGAGTCATGGGAGAGTTCAAACTGAAGATAGATCTAACATTTGATAATTTTGTACAAAGTGATTGTTCACTGGATCTCGAACAAGTATTATCATACGTGGCGGTCCGAGACTTTTACCATTTCACCAAAACAATGGGTCCTTTTGCATATTATTTAAATGTTGAACACATATTTAAGTGTCCGTCAGGAACATATATAGATGTTATTTAGCATCGTTGTTTTGTCGTCATGTAATCACACTTCCATTTTATATACTCTGCACCTTCTGCGGTTTGTTATTCGATGGCAATCATCGCCCAATAATTCAATCCATCGTTGGAGGAGCTACGAAATCTCTTCAGAGTGTCATGTTCGAATTGAGCTGAGAAGAACCCATTTCACCATTTCTTCAAAACTCTCTCCCTTTAATCCAATTCTCTCCCAATGTTGGGCAAGCGATCTCGACCGTCCGTAAGACGGGTGCCGGAAACAATAATCCCCGGCGACCGTATGGCGTTTTCCGACGCCATTTCGAGCCCAACAAGCCCTGTTGAATCCAAGATCCGATCATCCAAAGGTTGGAGGAATCGTGATTTGGGTGGGGTTGGATTGGCAATTGTAGCTGCTCTGGATAAATCCAGCAGTGAAATCAGAGCGAAACTAATAGTGGGTAGTTTGAGTTTGAGCAAGTCGGATCCAATTCCAATCGGCTTGAGGAAGAACAGTTATAAATCTAGAGGAGGATTTGATGAATTGAGGTGCTCTGAGAGCTATACATTTGTGACTTCTCATGTCTCTAACAAGACCACCAGCACAAGAGTTGGCTGTGATGGAAGGGAAGGTGGTGGTGGTGGTGAATTGCATGGAAGTGAATTTGATAGGAGATTGAGGAATTTTGGGATGTTTTTCGCATCGCCGCCGGGATTTATCGAAGAAATTCCGGCGACCCACAAGGCGGATTTTCTCAGTTCATGTTACTTGTGTAGTAAAAAGCTTCATGGGAAAGATATATACATGTACAGGTATCCTTCTCTTTCCTTTTTAACCTTATTAATCTTAGAAGTTTATGATTGGAAATAGAAGTATTTCATTGCAGCTTGCCTTTTTTTTTTTTTTTTTTTTTTTTATCATATGTAGTTGGGCAGATTGTGAGGGTTCTTTGACGTAGTTTTGAAACTTGGTTCTGATTTTGCTCATGGTTACCTAACCTTCCTACTTTTTACTAAGTTGGAAGACTTTCAGTTGGGACTGGTTTCTAGTAGGCGTTTAATTTCTTGATCAAAGAGCCAAATTCTCATATTGGCTTTGTTTACTTGAACATGAATAAATTGTATTATCTTCAAAGACTTTGGCTAAGTTTTGCAGTCGCTGATCCCCCTTTATCTTAGTACACAAATCCAAATTGGAAAAAAATGAAGAGGGGGTATTGTTTGATAACATTGTCAAATTTCAACACGCGAACATGGGTAGAAGAGATCACTTGAGCAAAACTTAGCAGACTAGTGGAGCATGTTTGTGTAAATGAGATGATTTTACACTTTTGAAATTTTCAGTTCTATGCTGAAAAGGAATTTCAGTTTTATATCTCTTTCAATAGGAAATTGAAATCACAAAAAAAAAAAAAGACATTTTATTTTATTTTTCCATTTTTGCATGAAAAGTATGGCAGCAAACATCCCAAAAGTGCCCTATGCAGAAAGCTAAGAGTGATCTTCTTCTCCATCATACAATCCTATTATTATACAAACGCGCTCTTTCTCACACATGCCATTACAAGAGAGAGAGAGAGAGAGAGAGAGAGAGAGAGAAACCTCACTTTGATGTCAATTGTTCTATAAATATAAGTATTCTGTCAACGCAGGTTGATAAGATAAGACTACGATGATGATATTAATTGAAATATCTCACATAATTTTGATTCTCGGTGTCAATGACTTGATTTTCTATTGTTATGTTTTTGCGATAAATATTGTATTTAAAGAAAAATAGATCTGATTAGTAGCATTATGTAAATCTTGTTATGAGAAATGGAGTATTAACTCTCTCTTTTTTTTAATGGTATGTAGAGGTGAGAAGGCGTTTTGCAGCACTGAGTGCCGAAACCGGCAGATAGTAAGCGATGAACGAAAGGAGAAGTGCGGATCTGAAGCTTCCAAAACTTCTGACTCTTCGCTTTTCTATGATAGTGGAAGGCTCTTCTCTCCAGGTGTTGTGGCAGTTTAATGTCACAAGAAGGGGAGGAGAAATGAGGTGAATGAGATGATTGATGAAGATGACAGATCTTCCTCCTCCATGTTATATAGCGGCAAAAACACTACAGATGAGAATTAATGTAAGGATAAATTTTGGAAGCAAGGTTGTTGTGACTTGTTACAGAACTAAATCAAATGGCATTAAGATTGGGATCACAACTTGCATTAACATTTGTAGTAAAATATGTAAATGAGTTGATGGTTGACACCCACTTTTAGGAAGAACCTCTGATTGATAAGACCCAACTAAGCTGGATAGACAAAATCAATCATAAACTTCATTTCAAATTCAATCATGAACTTCATTATTTCTTCTTCGTCTTCCTTTTAAGAAAATTATCAAAATATATAGTCCCTAACCTTTTGGCTAATTGAAAAAAATAAGTAATTTGAGTCTTTGAGTATCTAAAACTTCACTCTAGGTTCTAGTAAATAAAATAAAATAAAAAAAATCCTTCCGTAAGTTATGATATATCGACCCAAAAGTTCAAGTTGATAGGTGAAAGGCCAAACGGGTATATAAAGTTCTATTAAAACTATTACTTGGGTGATGTGGAATGTTGGACTTTTCCAACGCCTTCTAGTCATTTGCCCTTATACTAGTTACTTAGAGGACACGTTTGTGCAAGGCCAATGATTTATCCATAGTGTGGATAAGTCTTTGATTTCCTACACTAGCCAAATTTTCATTGCTTGGGGCAACATTTTCCTACACGGAAGGAGGAAAAATTGAGGTATTTCCCTTCAATTCCATGAGAAATCATTCCTTGAGTGGGAGATGGTTTTGGATTGCACAATTATGCTCTAAAAGTGAATCTTTTTAAGAGAAGAAAATGCATTTTAAGCTTCCAATCTTTAGAGAAAGACTATTATACCCTTAACCAATGGCATAGGGCTGTCGTTAATTAAGGGCCATGCGAAGTAGGAGTTGTTCTTGTCCGACCCTCAAAATATGTGGATCAAGCATAGGGCAAACCAAATCCTCTAATGGCATGCACCCTAAAGAGAATAAAATTAATTTTTATTATTTTTTACATTTTTACACTAGATGTTGACACTCCTCTTTATCTGAGTTTGGGCCCACAATAGAGTGCAATAAACAACATGACAGAGTTATTTATATTTTTAACCAATTGGTAGGAGGCAATATAGAAAATGTTTATTAGGTAAAAATAATATATTTAATAATTAATTTTTTTTATGATACTACATCTAATAATATCTTCAAAAATCTAATAATCTATTCTTCTTTCAATAATCCTAAACGATCATCTAGTGCATCAATGTATTGTATTGTGTTGCTTGACACTTGTCCAAGTCTTGACACAAATTATAGTGTAAGTTTTTCTAACAAAAATAAAAAACTATAGTGTAAGTTTATAAGTAGACAGGTAACATGAAGAAACCATTTATGACAGATGAATTAAATTTATGGCCTAATAAATTTATATAGCATTAATTAGAAATATAACCGACCCCAAGATCATTGGGACATGATGATGATTAATTATAATATATAAGGAAGATAGGTACCTATAATTATTACACTATAAACCAGTGAGACTAAAGAGAATGTAAAATAAATATCTCCTGTACATAATGCTATATTACCATTAATATCATGGGAGAATCACAAAAGCGGTTCAAAGTTGATAAATAGCCTAGACTTGGTATTTATTAAGTTTCCTTAGCCAATCATTCCCACCAAAACTTCCAAGAATTGTTAGAAGTAGCACAAATATTTTTTAATTATTAAATATGTCATTGGTGCCTCTATCCTTTTGTCAATGCACAGCTTAATATCACATGCTGTCATCACTGCCATCTGATTTGGGTCCTGCATCTAGTTGCAGTATGGGAATCTTCAGGTGGACCCTAAGCTTAAAACACCTAGAGAGTGGACCCACAATTTGGTGATTAATTCTATACATTTAAATGTCTCTGTGATTTAGCCAAAAAACAATAATAATAAATCACCTTTTTTTTTTTTTAATGCCTGACCATGTAGGCATTAACAGGAAATGCTGAGAAGTATATTTTTTCTTTAACATTAACAATAGTTAACTACAGAGATGAGTTAACAATTCATTGGTTGAGATCCTACAATATAGGACTGCTGAAAACTAATTTCTAAAACTAAGGAATAACAAGTTTGAATAAGATCAGAATTTTGAATAAGTCAGTTGCAGTTACAACACATTTATGATAAGCCTCTAATATGCCCCCTCAAGATGGAGCTCGAGAGAGAAGTTCAATCTTGGATTTGAGATCAAGAAAACGAGCACGTGGAAGAGGCTTGGTGAGTGCATCAGCAAGTTGGTCGGCGGAAGACACATGAGCAACACGAAGGATACCATTTTGGACTTGATCCCGAATGAAGTGAAAATCAATTGCAACATGTTTCATTCTTGAGTGAAATACAGGATTGGAACAGAGCTGTGTTGCACCTACATTGTCACAGTATATAACCGGACAGCAAGGGAGGTGGATGCCAAGATCAGTAAGAAGATAACAGAGCCAGTTGAGTTCTGCTGCTGTATTAGCCACCGACCTGTATTCAGCTTCAGTGGACGATCTAGCAACAGTTTTCTGTTTCTTAGAGCTCCAGGAGACAGGATTGCGACCAAGGTAGACGACATAGGCACTGGTGGAAGAGAAATCGTCTTTGTCACCTGCCCAATCAACATCAGAGAAGGCTTGTAAGTGCAGTGGGAGATCACTATGAATATGACCTGAAAAGGCGTGAAGTTGGAATGGCGAATCACGGTATATCTGTAGGCCTTCATTGACAGTGCCATAGAGATACCTAAGTAGGCGTTTGACAAAAATCCAGTGGCCAGTTGTTGGAGTGTGCATATACTGAGAGAGTTTGTTGACGGCAAAGGCAAGATCAGGTCTTGTAATCAGGAGATATTGGAGACTGCCAACAATGGTGCGGTATTCTGTGGGATCAGTTAAAGGGGTACCCGACTTTAACAGCAGAGGTGGGCTTGTCGGAATCGGAGTGAGCACAGGTTTGGCTTCAGTCATCTTTGTTCGAGCCAATATATCCAAGATGTATCTCCTTTGAGAAAGCAAGATGCCATGTTGATTTGGTACTACTTCCACACCCAAGAAATATGATAACTGACCAAGACCTTTGAGTGAAAATCGCTGAGCAAGAGCACGAACAAAAGAATCAACTAGCTGAGTATTATCACCAGTGATGATTAAATCATCCACATATACAAGGATGTAAACAATATGGCCAGTAGTAGTGAGAACAAATAGAGAAGTGTCAGCATGTGAATTTTTGAAGCCGGACTGAAGAAAAGTGCGAAGTTCCTAAGACTAGGCACGAGGTGCTTGTTTGAGACTCATAGATTGCCTTTCGAAGTTTGCAGACATAGGATGGACGATCTTGATCAATAAAGCCAGGTGGTTGTTGCATGAAAACAGTGTCTGAGAGGTGTCCTTGAAGAAATGCATTATTTACATCAAGTTGCCGTAATGTCCAACCCCGAGAGATAGCAAGGCTAAGAACAACCCGCACTGTTGTTGGCTTTACAACTGGACTGAAAGTGTCTAGATAATCAACTCCTGGGCGTTGATGAAAACCCTTTGCGACCAAACGTGCCTTGAACCTGTCAATAGATCCATCAGAGTTACGTTTAATACGAAAAATCCATTTACAGCCCACTATATTTTGGTTGGAAGCAGGTGGTACAAGGTCCCAAGTGCCATTTTGAACTAAAGCATCACACTCAGTAGACATGGCCTTGCGCCATTGAGGATCAGTGAGGGCTTTAGTTATTGATGTTGGTTCTATTGCAGTGGACGTTGCGAGCTGGGTGTTTAGATTAAGTTTCTTGATGGGCTTATGAATGTGGTTCTTAGCTCTTGTGGTCATAGAGTGAGTGGGAATGGGAGCGGGTTCTGTGGTTTCAGGTGGAGGTGAAGTTGGGTTGGTTATGGATTGGTTAGGATTGGATGAAGAGGGCAGGTGGGTGGCATCTGTTTGGGCAAGTGGAAGTGGGCGGGAGGATGGAACAGGCACGACAGCTGATGTTGAAGCTTCACACGGGAGGTGCTGAGGGAGAACAACTTCAGATGGTAGTGTGAGTGGCGGCTGGTTAGTGGGTTGCACAACCCAAATCGGTGGAGGTATCCAGGTGGTAATGGGACTGGATGAAGGACAGGGAGGCTTACTAGACAGTGAGGCATAGGGAAAGTGAGACTCAACGAACTTGACATGCCTAGAGACATAGATTTTTGAGTTAGATGAATCTAGACAGTAGTAGGCACTTTGAGTGAGAGAGTAACCAAGAAAAACACAAGGTTTGGACCAGGACTCTAGCTTGTGTGAGGTGTAAGGCCGGAGCCAAGGATAGCATAAGCAGCCAAAAATTTTTAATTTGGAGTAATTTGGCGTAGTTTGAAATATTTTTTTGGAAAGGGGAGAAGAGATTTAAGGTGGGTGTGGGCATTCGGTTTATGAGATATACGGAGGTGGCAAAGGCATAAGGCCAGTAGGAAAGGGGTAAGGAAGCATGAGAGAGTAAAGCAAGGCCTGTTTCAACGATATGGAGATGCCGTCTTTCAGAGAAGCCATTGTGTTCAGGTGTATGCGGTGGAGTGGTTAGATGTGAGATACCAGATGTGGAGAGGAAATTGGCTAGGGAAATGTACTCACCACCATTGTCTGAGTATAGGGTTTTGATGGATGAATGGAAGTGATTTTCTGTAATAGCTTTGAATCTGATAAAAAGGTGGCCATGAGATGAAGAAGAGGGAAGATAAAGTGAGTTAAAGGAAAAAAAAAATTGTGGATCGGTTTAGTGCTCTGATACCATAACAGGAAATGCTGAGAAGTATATTTTTCCATTAACATTAACAATAGTTAAATACAGAGATGAGTTAACAATTCATTGGTTGAGATCCTCCAATATAGGACTGCTGAAAACTAATTTCTAAAACTAAGGAATAACAAGTTTGAATAAGATCAGAATTTTGAATAAGTCAATTGCAGTTACAACACATTTATGATAAGCCTCTAATAGGCATGTACTCCAATGTGAGAGGAAGCAGAGAGTTAAAAGTAAAAGCCATGTTGATCTTTCTCGAGACAATACAAACGTATTAGCATATGTTCACAGCCCCACCATGCATTTGAAACTTAGATGGGAAGTTGAATGCATGTTTTCGACTTTTCTCCTTCTCAAGTACAATGCATTGATACGTAGTCACCAACCAAATGCTACCATATCCTATATTAGTAGGACAATGTTATCATGCAAGCAGCATATAACTTATATATAATTCAGCTCATGGGGCCCATTTATATGTAAATTCATAAATGGGAGGAAGGTGATGGAAAGATTTTCTTGTTAATAAGGGGATCTAAGAAATCAGTCAAACCAGATTATTCTGGATCTTGATTTAACAGCCTTAAAGTTAATGCCATCTTAAGGGTAGGTTTTTTTTTTAGATTTAATCCAACAATGAGTAAAGGTTACGTACGTGAGTGTAAAAGTGGACATAATACTAATGAATATGAGATGGCCTGGCATGACCAGGCCTGGTATTGCCCTTACCCAACCCCCACAAAAGTTGTCCTAAACTTGGACCTTCCTACATTTTAGAAGTCAGTTTGGCCAACTAACCCCAAACACAAAAGCCTAACCAGCAGATGTTGCAGTGGTAGGAATGCTCTCATTTGAGAAGAGTTGTTTTCTTTTTCTTTTTTAAAGTTTTCTTGGTAAAGATGGCTTCAACACACAACCTAGTTTTTGCAATAGTGACCAACCTTTTAGCAATGCTCCAAATAGATTTAGATTAATTAGACGATCCTGATCGTCCGATTATGTTGCCCTTTTCTTCTGTCATATTTCTCCTTCCAAGAGGAATAGTTGGGTCATCACAGAATGAGACCCAAAGTTTCAGACATGCAGGACCCATTTGGCCGTATTTGGCCCCCGGCCTAAATTCAAAAAAAAAAAAAAAAAGAAGAAGAAGAAATTTTAAATAGAGGAATTTACAGGGGAAAACCCGATAGGACCCCATAATATAGCTGGAGACCCATTAGGACGTTGGATACGGGAGGAGTCTTTTGGTCTCAATTTGTCTTTTTTTTTTCTCTCTCTTTTGTTTGGGATGGTCGATATCGATCAATTTGCCCCCATCAAATTTCCTTCAACCTGTAACTGCTTTAGTTTTTCAACACGACAGAATGATTGATATCGACCACCACAACTTAGCCTTGATGATCAATATCGATCAATCTGTTAATCAGATTTTCTTCACTCTGTAACTGTCTTATTTACTGAAAATGACAGAATGGTTGATATCGACCATATCATGAAAAGGCCAAAAAGGAAAAAAGAAGAAAAAAAAGACTGAAACACAACAAGAGAACCCTCTCGTGTCCAACATCCTACTAGGTCCTCACCCATATTATGGGGTCCTATGGGGTTTTCCCCCGTAAATTCCTCTTTTAAATAAATGGAAATCTAAAGCCGCCCCCCCCCCCCCCCCCCCGCCCCCACCAAAAAAAAAAAAAAAAAAACACACACACACACACACACAGAGATAAAAAAAGAAATATATCCTGGTAACACACGCACGCACAAAAAAAGAAAAGAAAAGAAGAAGAAGAAGAAGAAGAAATATATCCTGGCCCAGTCTGTTGGCATCATGTCCAAAAGAATAATGAAAGAGGAATAATCCTATCACATTAGGGTTTCATCCTATTATAGAGCATGTATAACTAAATCATCAAAGGTCGGCCTACTAATTTTATCAACAGAGATCACTCAATCAGGGTCTGGAATTTGGAACCCTGAATTGTACTATTTCCAATTTGGAAGAGTAAAGTTTTGGATGGTCAGCAATGTAAGCTAGCAGAATGTAGGGGGGTCAACAAAATTGTGGACTTGCAGCTATTTGGGTCCACCATGAGTGAGTGTGAGACTAGTTCCTTCAGCTGATAGAAACAAGTTACAAGTAACTGCATCAGCAGTGAAATTCTCAGATTGACTACCCAGTTGGGAGTGGGGCCCACCTATGGAAAATTTTTACTGTAAAGTATCAGGCCCCATGTAATAGCTACAAGCTAGAATGGGTCAGAATCAGTTGCTCTCCAATAGCTGACTCTCAAACTTAATGATATTTTACATATCGTTGTAATCTAAGGTTATCTTTCCTTAATCTTTTTTTATCGTAAGTTCATAGGTTCAACTAGACTGATTTGCCTTTACTCCTTTTCTTTAAGCACTTAATTAGACAACAGTGGAGTAGCTGAGTTGTATAATTAAGGTGATAGGGCCTTGCATTGATCCTATAAAACTAGAATTATCATTCATCAATTTTAGTCTAATAGGTGTCTCATTGTGTTGAAACTCCTATTGAAAAAGATACCTGCAGGGCAGGATATTTTACTAAGAAAATGAAACAATGCCAATGGGGTTTTTTTCTAATGATAACAGCAATGCCAATGATGCTGCCAAATTATCTAACAAGGCTAATAACATCACATGCCACTAGACAACCCATCCACATAGCTGGAAAAAAAAAAGGCCAAATATTAGATGGTTGCAGGTCTTCAAACCTAAAGTTTCAGGGACCACTAATCCATTTTGGGTCCCAATCTCATTCTGGGTCACAATAGCTAAGCCATTGGCCAACACAATATAAAAATAATAATAATAAAAAAAAAATAAAATAAAAACAAAAAAAAAACACCTGATATGCATCAAGAGAAGAAGCCATTGAAAACCCATTTGACAATTGAAAAAGATTTACAACATTGTCTTTGTATTGCCTTAGAAAGACCACAGCAATTACTAATGCTGGAAATGTGTGATTCATGGATGCATTGAGATGTTGCTTTCATATAGATGTAATTTATCTAATATTTTGTTTTTTATCCCTCCACAGCAAGTCTACTTGCTTTCTAAATGTTTTGAGGACTGGCATCACCTTGGTGTTATAAACGTAAAATCATTGATCAGTTTCTTAATTTAGAAGCCAACAAGTTATTTAAATGGGTTCTAGTTGAGAAGGACAGTTTTATATCTGTTTTTTATAACCAGTTGAGATTGATGGGCATAGAAAAAAAAATCAATAGATTGTTTGTTGTTGCTTCATCTAACTAAAATTTACATTGTTTAAGTGCCCACTAAATTTTAAAAAAATGAGTCTGAAGATCTTGCATTGATCCTAGAAGTAGAGATTCATGGATGGATTATATTAATGGTTTAGGATCGATTCCCAAATCAAAGCGATATTGACATCTTTGTTTCAAGGGAATAAGTGAATTTCTTTTAACAGATTGGACTGACCTAGTCGTGTGATAGAAAGAGTCATCATCTCAGGCAGTTTGGGGATTGTGGAACTACTGAAAAATAGCCACGATGGTCAACATAGACCAATAATTATTACCTATGGAGTTTTTTGATTGAGGTTTTTTTTTTTTTTTGTTTCTGTTTCTGTTTTTTTTTTTTTTTTTTTTTTTTTTTTTTTTTTTTTTTTTTGTTTTAATATACTCCTCTAGGGTTTCTAAAATTTGTAAACAGGCGCACACATCCTTTCGATGTTTTAGGGCATGTTTGTTAGCATAATGAAATAAGATTAAGAGGAAGAGGAAGGGCAAAAGCACAAAATGACAAAAAGGTTACTCTTCCCCCTTTCGTCATTTTAGTGCCTTTCTTTTCTTTTCTTTTCTTTTTTTTCATTTTGTGCCTTTTAAGAGTAGCTTTTTAACATTTCCGACTTTTACCCTAAACTCCCTCTTTTTACTTTTTCCTTTGAATTGATCTTTAATTTTATTTAATTCCAGCCCTCATGCAAACAATCAAGCTTATTATACAACCATGTAGTTTCATTTTAGCTCCTTTCATATCTCTAGAATCATTAACTTTTTTACCACCATAAGTTTTTAAAGTAAAATAAGATTTTTGCCCATCTCTTTATCCATCTCTATCTGCATTATTTTAAATATATTCCCTCTAAAGTTTGTAACATTGACCGTTACAAAGGTACGCCCAAGTGGGCCCCATAGAGCTAGTCTATAATATAGTTGTTTGTTGGTGAACATTTTTTTCATTATTATAGTATGTTTAGTGGGAGAGAGTAATCCCGTGTAAATTCAATTTTATCAATATATGGCTCATTTCATTAAATCCAAATTGCTCATAATGACAATTATCAATTGAGCTTATAATTGATTATAGTTGACCAAATCCATGCATGACCAACCATTGGATTGATGAAAGCTTCAAAATACATGATTAGGCTTATGTGCATGAAAGAATTATTGATAGAGACCATTGGGACTTGAGATAAAATAATAGTATTTTTGTAAATAATGATTACTGATTTTTGTTTAATGGATCTAAGGGCAATGTTTTCATTTTTATAAGAACTTACAAATCTCATGGTAGGTGCCTATCCTCATAAAGACTGTTGATTGTGGGAACATAGAAGGTATTAAAATAAAAAAGTGAAGATGTATCACTAAATACTAAAACCGCAGGAGACCCCCATATTTAGGTGGTTGGCATTGGATATGGATCCATTGGGCCCCTCCCTTATTCTCACAATAGTGTGAGAGTCACTCTCATAAGAGCATTTTTCATTTTTAAATCTATAAAACTTAGGGCAGCTTATTAAAAAAAAAGATCATAGTATTAAAAGATTTTCCTATACTTTAGCTAGGGACATATAAAGTAGGCCTGTGGATCGGCACCCGCATATACTAATTCAATTCAAACAAATAGGTCGTCATTCCACCAATGAATTCCCATCTATTCAAATTCCATGCAAACAAACAACCCCATTTTACAATAAATTATTATGTGCTCCAATTCCAAGCAAACAAACGGGTCCATTTGAATCAATTGCTTCCTACATACATATAAGCTCATCTAAATCAGTTGCTTCTTGTTATTCCAATTTATTGCAAACAATTCCTACAAAACCAATTCCTTGTTAACAAATACGCCCATCCATCAATGACTTCCTATGTATTTCAATCCCAAGCAAACAAAACAAGCTCATAATTTCATACAAACAAACAAGCCCATTTGACAAGGAACTCTTATGTATTTCAATTCCATGAAGATAAACAAAGCCCATTTGAGAAATTCTCATGTATCCAATTTCATGCAAACAAATACGGACATTGTAATAGATAGGTTCCAATTCCATGTAAATAAGTTGCAATTCCGTGTAAAACGAAGGGCCATTTGATAATTGCCAATTTGAATACATAGATAATAAAAGAAAAAGAACTTTATTTGAGCATAAGGTAAGGGCCTAGCTAGTGCATGCCCACTAAGAGCTTTGGCCCGGCCCACATATGTGAGGGTATGTAATGGTACTCCTAATTCACAAATTGGATTATCTATTGTAGTCAAATGAAAATTCTGATTTGATAAAAAAAAAAAGTCCAAAATCAACTTTACCTGGATCAATAAACAATAAGCAAATCAAGAAGTAAAAGTAAAATATTGTTTACCCAACTTGCTAATCCACCACTTGATAGGTCTTCAATCTTTTGGAGAAGCACTCAAACTAATAGAGGAGAGATAAAAAAAAAAAAACTGATTCATGCATTTGCCTGTGCAACCATAGCAAGCTCTGCTTTAGAAGCAGAAATACAGGCCTTTCTCAGGGGAACACAACTGTGCGTTTCTCAGGGTATTTCAGACGTCATAATAGAAGGGGATTCCTTCATCATCTGGAACTCACCAAGGTCTAATGAAGGAGTCCCATGGACCTTAATGCCGTTATGGAGACCAATTCTGAATACCTTGGCAACCCTAACAAAATGGAAAGGGCGAGCTAATCCGTAGTTCTGCAAACAATGTTGCAGATAATCTTGCTAAACTTGGTCCACCAGTTGAAATGTTGTTCACCTCATCTCAAACAATTCACATATGGAATCTCTACTCACTTGAACAATGTAGCACAACAACACAACAGAGGCACGACCTTTTGGAGAGGCATGCAGAATGAAGACACAACCCAATCTTTTGGTTATATCACTGAATGTATTTTGGTTTCTGGAAGCAAAATCCTGTAGAAGTACTTGCCTAATCAAGGCCACTTCTGTAATCAAGACCCTTTTACTATAATAGAGTATCCTTTTTCTCAGCAAAAAAATATATATATAGACAAGAAAGAAAATTGAAAACCATCATATTATATTGAGAGAAAATACAAGCTATGGTTGTGAGGACTGTTTCCTTGCCCGCTTCTACTTTGTAGTTTTCAAATTAGGCTTTTATACAAATGCCTGTTTGTGTGTTATTCTTTTGTTGTTGCCTAATTTATAGTCTCTTTGTTAATTTGAATAAAGTTTTATTTTTACAGATAAAAAAGTACTAAAAGAAAATATCAAAAATCCAAATTTGAGGTCGGACGCCCGACATACTTATGCATTTATAATGTTCCCATCAAGAAAAAAAAATCCCTAATCTATTTCTAATCCTAACGATTCATCTTATCTAACTAATAAAGAAAATGACAAATATAAGTCTTTATTATAACTTAATTCAAAAGTAAGTACAAAAAATAGAAAGTTTTTAGGGAGATTCAAATAAATGACATTCGAATTAGATGCACTAGTTGGACATTTCGTTTCACATGCTTCTTTATCTTTAGCCCCTTATAGTTTTGAAAGTTCCCTCCAGTTCTAGATGTTTAGTCGAATAGTTTCAACTTTCAATTATCATCCTGCTTGCACATGAAGTCATTGGGCGTACATCCATCATGGACTGGTTAGGACTTAATTGGGCTTGTTTAGGTTGTCTACGGACTTATTAGGGATTGATTTGGGTCACTATTAATTTAAGCATATTTGTTCCCAAATCTTAGACCCAAATTAAACCATCTTGACCATCCAATGTTAGATTTGAGCACCTATTTTTTTATTGGGGTTCGATTGAGATTAATCGAAAGGTTATTGATAAGTCATATCGATCCAAAATAATCAAGAGCCTGATCACAGGAATCATGAAATTTAAGTCATTCGCTACTATGTTAGAACTGTGAAAGCTGCTGTAGTAACTAAGTTTCCTCTCACAAAAAAAAATATATATATCAATAATCCAATATTCTTAAGGCGCTAATAGCCAATATATCGCCCTTTTTCGATCATGGGGGCCCGAAACTGAGCACTTAGATGTTCCTTCAGCAACTGAGCCACCAGTGCGGGCCTGGAAATTTTGGATTTGCCCATGCTATAGACATGTTATGTGCTGACTAACTAGGGCCCAGGCTAGCTTTATAAGTGGCGCACCATGGGCCATTCCATGTATGGGCCGTCACCCAGAACATTACACATAGGAAAATCCCAACAATACCGGAAAACTCCGAAATATTCCAGAAAACAATCTATATGTATAGACACAACTACTGAACATATAACATGAACATCAATACAAACTGTGCAAATCAAAGGACTGATGAGCTGCGCTCTTGCTTAGCTGATAATGGGACATCAAAATATTCCAGAAAACAATCTATATGCATAGACTCAACTACTGAACATATAACATGAACATCAATACAAACTGTGCAAATCAAAGGACTGATGAGCTGCGCTCTTGCTTAGCTGATAATGGGACATCAAAAACATCTAGAGAAGCAGGGTACCAAATTTTGAACCCCATACCGGCCATTACTACCTTAATGTACCCCGGGATAAAACCCGCCAAAAAAAAAAAAATTTCAACGGCCCTGCTGTAGATGGACTTGGCAAATGGACAATTGTCACTTCTACTTAACTGGTTCTTTTTCTTTTTCAAGTTGCTTTATTGGGAAATTTAAATGAAGGGAGCATCACAGACTTGATACCAGGACCTTTACCATATAAGGAGCATCCTTTACCACCCCACAATGTCCTGGTTCGTCGATGATCGATAGTTGTTTGCTTGTAAGATTATGGCCATTGAACATTTTTCATGTTAATCAACCATTGCATGGCTGACCATTGAACACGATCATCCACAATGGGCTGCATGAATTGGATTATTAGGGTTGAGGTACATGTTTACAAGTGAAAGATGGCTGTGAGCGTATGGAGTGCAAACTTTTGCAACATGCATTTAGAACTTGTGCCGAGGATTCAATCCTAGATACAAAACTGCAAACAAAACACGCTCAGATTCTTAAGAAAAAAGTGGACAAATCCGCTGGTGAAGTGCATATCAACAGTATCCATCCTCATACCCAGGTATGATCTCTACTACTAAAACTCTTGGCATAAAATCAGTCCCTAAGTGAAAGACAAAGTAGGTCAGTCTGTTTCTAACCTTGAAATGTATTTGTCATAGAACTTTGCTGCTCGCTCAAGATCTCCAAGCTCAGTATAACAATCTGCTATTGCTCCATATGCTTCGGTGTTGCCAGAATCCTCTCCTTCACGTTCGGATATTGCCAAAACCATAGAGTGGTATTTTATTGCATCCCTGTACTTGCTCTGCCTCTGCAGAGAGGCACCTGCATAAAACCAAATAAAAATTTAATAAGATCAAGGAAAATGCCTGTATGGAAGCCATTTCAGAATTATGTAGTGCAAGCATAAAAGAAGAAAAGCATGCATATGATCTTGATCTTAATTATTAATAATTAACAATTAAATAGCTATTTTGGTGCATTTTTAGGCACAATTGCATAAGTGAGGCAGCAACATGGCAGGTTGGAGCAAGATCTCCAGCCATAACAGGACCCGATCCATTTATACTAAATCAAGTCCACAATTCTAGGATCCATAACCGTATCTGATAAATCATATCACCATATAGATAATTAAGTATTGTAAAAATATAGTAAACTATTCCATTATTAGTATTATGGTATAATATTCAGTTTTGGGCAGTACATCATTGTCTTTATACCAAGTGTTTCATTGCTTTTTATGAAGACTCCATAATTAGGGCTGTAAATGGGCCGGGTTGGGCTGGGTCCAATGATGCCCAGATGTAACTCCATATATATTGAATAATCCTAGAATCCATCTTCCAATTTGGTTGGAACTTGGATATCAGTAGGGTCCACAGGATATAGAGTATAAAACATTAGTTAAATGTTATAGACACACAAAACAATAATAAGTATATAACATTCTATGCAATGGTGACATTGGGTTGGATTGGGTAAATCATAATAGTACTCAAATCTGGTGGATCTCGAGGCCCCAGCAGGATCTGACTCATCAAGTCCAAACTTGGACCCTGACCAGATAATCCTCACAATGGGTTTGATTGGGTCATAGGTCTAACCTAAAATATTTATAACCTGGCAGTGATTTCTATTCTGATATAATTAGTATAATGTTCTTTGCATGATACAGAAAGTATAATGCAGCAGAATCCTTTATGTTTGTATTACTGTCCAAATTCAGATTACAGTTGTCATGCATGCTGAAAAAAAAAAGAAAAAGAAAAAAACCTTGTTTCAACATATCAAAAATCTAAAATCATCAGATATTAGTTATTTTTATTGGAATGGGCTTATGGTCCATTTGACCCAGTAGGTTAAGGCTCATGGCTACATCTGTCGTTTACACCCTTTACTAGTCAGGCCAATTCCTTCCCTTCCAGGGTTGCCAATAAAGCAGCCATCAAAGGTTAACTCATGGGTGGGCTAGTAGGATCCAAGAGTTTTAAGGGCTCATGATCATCATTTTAGTCTTCTTTCTTAAAAATGAAAAGCTACAATGTCTATCACTTTTCTCTCTCTTGAGACCATGACTCCATTCTTTTTTTTATGATACCCATGCAACCACTATCCCATAGATTCAGACCATGATTCAGCATGGTCAAAAAATCACATATGTTTAAAATTTTGGCTTTTAAAAAGAAAAAGGAAAAAAAGAAAGATGGCTAATGAAACACTTTGCTCAAGTTTTTTCCTTAACCATCCCTCCTTTTCTTTATTTAAGTATCCTAATTGAGTGTTTAGGATTGTCTGGCATGCGACACAGCCCATCCAAGGTAGGTGTTCTGGCTGCAGGAAATGATAACTGACACATGTAGTTGATTATATGCCTATTTGCTACATGTATGACAATGGAAATTGAAACTCAAGGAAATGATAACTGACACAAAGTTGTTGAAGAATTTCAAGTGGATATAGTTTCCTCAAAGATCCAAATAATGAGGCCAACAAAAAATCAACAACAGTTTCCATGGTGCTTCTGCTATCTATGAAAAATTGATAATGATTGTGCCATTCCTTTGACATGGTTGCTTAAATTTATCTAAACCACATTTGTTGAACAAGGTCAGCTGCAACCTATGATTCACAGATACGGCAAGGACACGTCGTAGACACGGCAGGAACACGGATTTTACACATAAAAAGTGAAGTATCAGATACGATACGACACAATACGTTGCCCATTTTGAAGTATCCGTGCATCATAGGCTGCAACTAGTAGAAGAGTAAGAAACTGAACCTAGGCCTCGAGCAGCCTTCTTCTCCTCGATGGGATCTCCCAAACTTTGAGCAAGTTCAAGAGCTGCCTTGAACTCTGTAAATGCCTTCTCAGGTTCTTGATTTCGCAAGAAATTCTTCCCCGTCTTCAAATTTGAAATCAATTGCTGCTTCCTTAAATCAACGATGACTTCTTTTTCTGGTATTCTACCAACTGGTGCATAGCTCAAGTTGGGGGCATATGACTCTATCTTTGCCTGTCTTCTTAGTGCAGCATTAATTTGGCGCAGCTGATCATTCAGTCTCGTCAATTCTCCTCTCCTCTGCCGTGCAAGCAATCCTACAAAGTGAGTAGCACAAAGTTATATTGAACCAAGATTAATAAACTGATATATCAGTTGGAAGTGTTTTAAGGCATTCTTTAATAACCCCATCATGAATTGAACCTCAAGGATAGTGGTGCAATCTTCATTTTTATTTGAGATTGTGACAGGAAAACCTAGAGCAGTGAAACAAACATAAAAGAATACAAACATGATCACAGATAATACTCATACGGGCAACACATGTAAACAAAGACTTCTTTCGCAGGGAATCACAGGGAGTAGCTGTGGATAGCAACTCCCGCTCCCATACACCCTGCCACGGATCGATCCCTGGCGGGGTGGGTTACAGTTCCCTCTCCTGGCCACTGGGCCAACTTAGCAAAAAAAAAAAATGACTTCTTTCTCATGTGGAAAGTTCCTTTTAAGATTGAGTCAATTATGATGGACCATATAATCAACTAAAAGAAAAATAACCAGAGACAGAAACATTTCACAGCTCAGAGATCTAAGCTTTAATGAGCAAATGAAAAGGCTACAAGCATATGTCTGTTTCTGTCCATCTACATCAGTTTTCCTATGATGTTCAGATACGGGGATGGATATGGCAGGGACACGGATTTTATAGATAAAATAAACTTCCGGGTATTATGCAATACAGATATGTTTTCCATTTTTAAGTATGTGGGTGTTATACTGTCATATCAGTTTTCAATAAGATCTTAATTAAAATTGAAAGTGAAACTTACTTCTGGCTGTTGGAAGCAAGTCACCTCACATGTCTGGAAAAAAAAAAAAAAAACAAACAAACAAACAAATAAATTGGGGGCACGCAGAGGGCAGGTTTGTGTGGGTGGGTTAGCAGCACCCACCTTTAACTCAAGGAGTGCCTTGCATAATGCATCCCAGTCTGCATCGGGCCATTGAGATGCACACTAGATAGAACCAGCAGCTCTCTGTGTTTCACAATGCCTCACTATACTTATGTCTCAAATGCCGTCAGAGATGCACAGATTACATTATTTCCAATCAGTGTTATGGTGAAAAAAGGATCACATAGTAATACACAAGTATTATGACTATCGCATGTCCATTTCAAAACACAAGTTCTCACATGTGATAGGTACAGCATCAAAATAAAATTATATGAGTGTTGCTGAAAAAGTTATCTTACCTCCAACTGTAGCTCCTATTAGAGCTATTGCAAACAGAAGAGGCATATTGAAAATGGAGAAAGTATCACTCTTGCAAGTTTCTGCCAAACTTTCGTTAGGGAGGATGAACATCAATGCATTTGTCACAACAAATGTTGTTGGGAAGCTGAATAGCTCCATTCTCTGTAGCAGTCAATTCCAATCAAACATGATTTTATTATGCATGAAATGAGAGTTAAGATGAAAATGACACTTAAAAGATTATCAAGAAACAGAAAGGTGACAAGAAAAAAAAAAAAAAACAAATCACTCAAAACATGGGTTCAACCATCCAAAGGCACTCCAATCTCCCAATTCACCAGTTCAACATCTTTTAAGTTTTAACCATGAACATGTGGCGTAGAATCAAATAAAACCTTCTCAGGAAAGATATGACTAAAGTTTTTTCAGTTTCATTAAAAATTTCTAGGACTTATAAGCAAGGATACATGCGACTGATAGTGGTAAACTAGACACGGTTTGCATACTTAAAAGGAAACAAATTAAGAGTGCCCTATTCAACTAGGAGCATTGGGCTCACTATTTTTTAAACTCCAAGAAATTAAGGAAACAAATTAAGTAGTGCCCTGCCCAACTAGGAGCACTGGACGTACCATTTTCTAAACTCCAAGCAATTATTTTATGGCATTAATATAATAGACATGATGCACATATCCATATCCAAGTCCTAGATTTTCAGAACTTCAAGTTGTTTACCCACTTCCAACATAGGTGTGCTTATTCCTATGAGTAGAGATGTCAAACTAACAGTGGTTTCAAGAACCATGCTATGGAAGTTGGAAACTAATTATTCTTTTACCCCCAAGGTCCTAGGTCACTAGAATGCAAGAATAATAATATTAACAGAATAAATAACCGAGCATAAAAAATTCCAATCATATGATTTGTGCGAAATAAATAAAAGCATAATATAAGGGAACTCACCCTCATACCTGATGTTCGAGTAATTTTTCTATAATGATAGAGCAATAACCAGGTAGCTTTTGATTAGCGTCACAAGTTTCTTTGCACTTGGCCTTTTGTAAATCATCAGATTCTGAATCCACTTGATCAATCTCAATTGGCATTTGAGTTCGCATGGATGTTTTGATGAAGGGTGATATAATTGTTTTCCTTCTGAATGGGAAAAATGCTGCTACTTCTGTTCCAACTGATATTTTTCTCTCCCTAGCATGCTTAAGAATCTTGACATGCAGCAAGTCTTTAAGGGTTGGTTTTTCTGCCAGCAGAAGATAAATAATTTGTCATTTGCTTGAATGTAGCTGGTTTAAACAACATAGAACGGATAATAGGAGACTAATAGTTGAATGAATTGGGTGCCTTCTCATTGTGAAAGGCCATATTTAAATTTATATATTTTTTTTTATCTCTGCCCTTGATTATGGCTAATTACTTTTTGATCTCTGTCAAAATCTTGTCTCTGCCCTTGATTAGGACTAATTGCAGCTATTCAACATATCTTAAATATGTTACATTGCCTGAGCATGAATCAGTAGTACAACCATTTTAAAAAAATGAATTAAGAAGTGTTCCCCCATTTAATTATATAGTACAGTAGTCTATAGGACTCCTCTATCTTTACAGCTGGGTCTTAACTTCAACATTTCTGAACTTATGGCTGCATATATAATTATATATAACTGGAAGTCACAGATCTCATTTTGAACTCATGAGCATCCACAGTTTTCTCATGACTTCTATGACAGTTAAATCATTGTGGACAGCTAAGGTGAGCTATGTCATGTAAACGATTAATATAGAATCACAGCCCCACAAAGACTGAGATATTCATTCAATAGAATTTGCGAATAAACATAGTGGATCAGTATGTTAGTGACCAAATTGTTTAAAGAAACATGTCCACAATTGCATTAAATATTTGCTGACACAGAAACTGATACTATATACCAATATAGGAATGCACATTCATAAAAAAGTAAAGCACATATAGCTACTTGATTAAAGAACATTTTAAAAGATTAAAAGAACAAACTGTACAGCTTAGAAAAGTAACGAAAGAAGTTGCCGCAGGGAGCAGAAATGGAACAAGCAGGTGCTCACTGAATTGCATGGAAGGATGTGTGCAAGCCACAGCTGGCAGAGCGTATTAGGATCCTTAACCCACAGCTACTGAAGAAATAATATTTCCTCTCTTGCTCTGGAGGCATTTATGTTCAGAGATTAACATACTGACCTCTAGTATTTGTGCAGAAAACTGCTATAACTCTCACAGACAAGTGATGCCATAGTTGTGGTCTCCAAACCTAGAGCAACTGAGCTAAGTCTACTTAATGTAGGTCAATGTTAAAATGGATTCTCTTTGAATCATGTGTCAATTATATCAATGTTTATGTTGATGTCTTCATTGGTAGCCCAACTATGAGAATTAGTAAATGACTACAAGACTATATCGTCATCATTTGACATAGCGCATACATGGAGTTTTTTTATTTATTTTTATTAAATCGGCATGGAGGACTTAAACCGACAATAAGAGGTATAGGGCTCCATTTTGAAGTTCCAAATCATTTTCTTGTTTGCTCATTTTTGTGGTCTACGGCTTAGAGGTCCTGGGTCTTTGTTGGCTCATCCATATGTAGAACCAGTAGCTGATAGTATGAGATAGGAGGTGAGAGAGAGGGTATCTACAATTGCTTCTGTTTTGTAAATTTTGTATGCAGTTGGATGTGCTACTGAAAAAGAACTAGATGGTGTGTGTGTGTGTGTGTGTGTCTGCGCTTGTGGATATGTGCAAGTGTGAGTGGGCTCAGTGGATGATGTAGGAGCAGATCACCAAGTTCTAATGGATCATGTGGTTGATCGGGCCTTTCAAGTTTCATCACTTTAATCTATTTGATCGATCAAATGGTCTATTGGTCCATCTTAATTGGAGCCCCCTCAAGAAAAGGGAGCCAAAACATAAATTGAACAGTCAAAATGGACCTGATTTAAATTCTAAATTAATTGATAAAAATGCTAAACTGAATGTGAAAACAAAACAGCCACTTCAAGGTCCGTTTAGACAATCCACTTAAGTCCAACAGGACTGAAAAAGGTCCACCAGCCCACTATAGATGGGACAGAAGGCCCATGACAACCCAGCTGAACCAGGCCCAAAACAGGCCCAGCCCAGCCGAGAAGGCACCCAGCAGGATCACCCAAGACTAGCAATCTCCTCCAGGTCTTCAGATGGTTCCTCAGGACCATCAAGTGACCCCAGAAGCTCTGACATGCAATCAGATATAGAAGACTTGCAGTACAAATGGTTTCATATTCGGATGATTTTCCGCCAGTTCTTTCCTAATTGAAATGGTATAAGGACTCTAATATGCAGGCAAAAGCTGGATAGTCTATTAAATATCGAGTGCGCTCGATTTGATATAACAAAAAAGTTAAAAGATGGTTAAACTCATATTCCAAGATGTGCAAGAGAGACCTCCGTTCTCTAAGTTGATGTTTTCCAGTTTAGTTTAATTTCAACGCTTGATTATAGTAGGATTCTAAAGGTTAGTCACCTATTTATTTTGAAACTATAGATGGATAGATGTGATCCAGGTCAGGCTTAGGGTTGTTGCGCACTTGTATGCAATGACCCATTCATTCTTGGCTAATTTTTTTTCATATATTAAAAGCTGCTTTGAGCACTTTCTTCATTGGTTATGAGCTTGCTCCCAAGGATTGAAGACTTATTTGGCAGTGCATTTGCAATCATGTGTAAACAATCATTGAGTTCTGCTTGTTATTTTGCATTGGTTACTGTTGATTTGGGTTCGGTAGAGGTTATGGTTTTCCAACCAATTAGGACCCCCTTTTGGTGGCATCAGGGGAGGGGCAAGTGTGAAAAGTACGATGTCAGGATCTGGATGCATCTTGTGTTAAAAAAAAAAAAAAAAAAAAAAAAAAAAAAAACTGATAGTTCATGGTAAGCTCACCGGGTGAGAATACTCACTGCAGATTTTCGATGCTTGATTGATAATGGACTTTGAACATTCATGGAACAATGTTCTAAACTCTAAAACAAACATTGTTCAACATGCTATGCAATGCCTGCTACATAGTACCAATGTTTAAAGATAAATTATGTATTCTTTGCCAGTGAACCACCCAATCAAGGGGGCATTACGGAAGACCGCTGTGCTTTATCATTTGCAAGCCTCCTTCAATAACTTGATCAAGATTTCACAATTGACAATACTCTAAAACATGCATTAAAGAACTTTGGGGACCAAAAAAAAAAAAAAAAAAAACTTGACTATCCTTTCAATGCTCTCCCAATCAGCTTAATGAAGAAAAATTGAAAACAGAGGAAATCCCCACCACTACTCTTCCCATCAGTCCCATTACAACAACTTAAAAGACCCCCCCAAAAAAAAAGTTCCTTAAATTACAATATCCACCCTTCACAGCAACACAATTTGAAAAGGCCACTAGCTTCTTCAAATTAAAACTGACAACCGAACCAGCATTCTATAATCCATCCCAAGACCCATACTTCTACACACTGGCAGCGCTTACATATGATTATTATTACTATGATTTTCCAGAAGGAACTTTAAAAAAGAAGTCAGCTTTCATAACGTTTTCTCGTCACATTCTAACTCTAACTAAGATCAATGGTGGAGATTTTTTCTAGTTCTCTCTCTTTTATCAGAATTCTCTGCATGTTGCAATGCATAGATCAACCTCATTTTCCACATCAAGTCCGAAAAATCAACGAAATACAGCAGAATGCAAAGTGCTAAAAGCTAATATCACCATTTAAACCCTAGCAATCAGAGGCTTGATCCATTCCAAACTAACCAAATCGCAGTTCGCACAAGCAATCTTCTATAAATTCAGTGATCATAAGCATAAAAAGTCTAGAAACCAAAGTGGTTGTGGAATTTCAGCATTTCCGTTGGGAATCGAGCAGATAAAAACGGACTCTTTGCATAAGAATTCGCGGCAAAAATTGCAGAAACTGAGAATCGATGGAAGCAAATGAGATTACTAACCAGATGGATGGATTTTGCCGGAAAAATTGGCCGGAGAAGGGGGAGATGGACGGAAAGCTCCGCCACAGGGGTTTGAGCGGGAAGGCGGACAGGAGGAACGAAGCATCAACGCCATGACTGTGGATAAAGAGCTTTTTCTTTCATTGTCTTGTATTTGTGTTGGAGTAAAATCTATGGATGGTTTGATTTGGATATAAATACCCTGGTTTCATTTGCAAATTACGAAAATGGCACTGGGCCAGGTATGGCCCAAACCCATTTCATTTAGGAGATCATATCATTTGTGTTGAATTCGGCATGGATAGCCATGTTGGATTCCTTACAGGCCTGTTTGGATAAATAAGGAGTAGAGTAAGAAAGGTTTTTTTTATGAGTATTTGAAAATTTTACATTTGACGGTTGAAATTCTTGGGGACTTGGGTAGGTGGAAATGCTCATTTTTTAGGGTTTTCAGGACTAACTTCTCGTGTATAAGTTGGGAGCCCGTGGTTTCATGGATTTATGCATTAATGTCAATTTTCTCAGCAATATGCATTGATACACACTTATTATTGATATATAAAACCCTCACCTATACAAAAACTAAGCAAGGGCTGGGCTTGGCTGAAACAAGACTTTGTGCAACTAGTCACGCTTGGCAATTGTAGGGGCTAGAGCTGATTAAGAATTTTCAGGTCCCGCCTCCCTATTGGAATTTGAAAATCCTCGCTTTTGTGGATTTGAGCATCGAAATTAATTTTTCTCAGTTATATACATCAATATGCGTCGTAATCAATGTAAAATTCTTAGTTATACAAATTTCTTGAGTAAAGAATCCCTATTTTAGGGACGGAGATAAATTCTCAAATATGTGAATTCCTCGCTCAATTTACCAAACATGCTCTGCCTATTATCAAATGTGCCCTTTAGTATAACAGTAGGATTATTCAATAGTATGAAGAGCCTCTAATTTCCATGCTTTTCGCTTTCTTCTAGTTTGGTGTAATGCTTTTACGTATGTAGAGACAACAAATTAAAGTGTACTACTTTTTTAGAGTTCACAAAAATTTATTCCCAGGTTGGGCCCGGAGTTTTCAAAACCACTTTATTTTGCTGCACGATTTAAAAAGAAATCCATGGCCCACAACATTATAGCATTCTGGGTCAAAGATCCTTATATTGGCATGGCTCTAGAGGATTGGGCTTGACCCAAAGCAACTCCACCAAAGTATCAAAACATTCTAATTTTTCTGAACTGGAAATGGACCCTTGACAATTGTCTTGTAAGTTGTAACCCGCCATCAGATGAATAACATGTTAGCTGTAAAACAAAATTAAATAGGTTGTATCTTTTGTGTTGCCTCTGCCTATCCAAGGTTTGTCCATGGTTTTTAATGATTCTGATGAGAAATCTGTGAGCTTTACAAGTAAATCTGGGGCCGAGTATCTTCCACATTTATTAGTGTAGATGCAAAATAAACCTATTCCTCTCCTATCTGTCTAGCAGCTGGTTAGGTCCTGTTTGTTTGGAAGAGAATTTTGGAATTTTCAAATGCCGTTCCCAAAAATAAATTTTCAAATGCTCAACACCACTTTAGCATTTGGAATGCTAAAATGCTAGAATTCTGGGAATTCATTAGGGTAAAAGTGTATTTTCATGTGGGCTGGAAATCTGAGTTCTTGATTCAAACAGAGTATTTGGAATGCTTGGTTTGGGGGTGGGGGGATTAAAATGTGAAGGTGCGCCGGAAATTTCCAACAAGCTCATTTCCTTGTCAGAAATTCCTTTAACCAAAGGGATATGTGCGGTATACATAGGTGGTGCATGAGTTCCAAGTCCCTTGTAAAGACAAAATAAAAAAATAAAAAGAAGAAAAACCCATTGCAAGTTTGGGAAGAACTACAGTACTAGTGCACTGGGGCCGCATCATACTATGGCGTAGCACCCTTCTTCAATGCATGATGAGGCCCACCTTTTCCAAATCCAAGTCATTCATCAGCTTTAACACGCATTATATTTGTGGCATCTAGATTTAAAAGAAATTCTCATTAGGCCTCCCGTTAGATTGATCACACATAGGGAGTCCCTTCATTTTTATTCCAACAAAAAAAAAAAAAAAAAGTAAAGCAAGTCTCATCACGTGTTTCAAATCAAGTCAAATCCAATGAAGGGTATCTTACATATTTGAATAACATTTTACAAAACGATCACAACATCGGAGTGTTAGAGCTGATGACCAGCTTGGACTTTCAAGAGGCTGGCCCTACCCGCTGGCCCTACCATGCATTGAAGAAGGGTGTTGTACCATAGTATGATGCAACGCCGCTACATTGTACCATATCAGGAAAACTATGTGATGTTTTTGTGGAGTCCACTGGTGTACAAGCTAGAAATGAGATGGCTATCAAGAGGGGATAAAAAATCAACTTGACCTTACTAATTAACCATCAAATGTAAGGTTACAGCCAATTTAGATTAAATGACTATAAATGTGGAAGGAGCTTACTGTTACTTAACTCCCAGTCCATGGCTAGGGATGCAAATGGGCTGAACCATGGTGGATCTGGACCCGGATAGATATATTGTTCCAACAACATATTCCTTTTGTATCTAAATCCAACTTCAAGTCGAAAAACGAATTCGGTTTTGGATCCAAATTTGAAATAAGATATTTATAGCACTAGATTAATTGGATAAAGAGCTTTAAAATATATTTTTAGATACAAAAATAGAATTAGTTTAGTTTCATGGCAAGATAGTCAATCATGAAAGCTATCTTCATACTCAGACAATTAATGAAAAAATATGGAATGACGAAGAAAAATCTGCATTTGATCATCATCGATCGAGAGAAAACATACGCCAAGGTACTTAGAGACTGAATTTGGTGGATTTTAAATAAAAAAAAGTATTCAAAGATATTATATTGAAATTATTAAAGACATATATGAGAGAGTGGTAACAAGTGATCGAGAATCAACTATTAATTAACAGGCAAGTTTTCAGCGGCCATAGGTTCACATCATGGATGAGTTAACTGATCATATTCATGAGGATACACCTTGGTGTATGTTGCTTACAAATTTTATATATATATATATATATATATATAATATTGCAGATGAGTCGAGAGATGGTGTGAGTTCATAACTTGAGAGATTGTGTGGCTTTGGAATCTAAAGGCTTTACAATAAGTCATACAAAAAAGATAGTATTTTGAACTGCAACTTTAGTGGGCATATAAAAAGAATTGAAACCACTGTAAAAAAACTGAAGTTCAAGAGATACCACAAAGAGATTCTTTTTTATAGTGGACTTAATAATTAGTTAGGATGAGAGACTCAAGAAGATGTTGAATATAAGATAAAATCAGGGTGGTCGAAGTACAGACTCACTTTTAGAGTGCTTTGTGAATGGCATATGCCTACAAGATTATAAAGAAAAAGTTTTTAGGATAATAATTAGACCAATTATAACTAGGGATAGCAATGGGTCGGGTTTAAATGGGGACTTGCTCTAACTCACTCCTATTAAGGGCGGGTTTGGTAGTGTGTTGATAGGCTCTAGGTCAGATAGGATTTTCCATATACTAAACCGAGTCAAGTTCGGGGCAGGTTTGGGCTTGGGTGCATCTAACCCACATTGCCTTGTATGTCTTTACTTTATATATTATTAAGTGAGACTTTTGCATGTGAGAGTTTATTAGAATTAGTGGCCATAAGGAGTGACATTTTCTTAGATGTCATGGTTTTAGATCTTCCCTATAATGTAACACATGTAAAATGTTTGCCAATTGAGAAGAAAAACATGTACAAAATGTAGTTGACATAAATATAGTTGGGACAATGCTTTGACGACTATGACGATGATAAAATTAGAACTAATAAAATGATATGTGATTGAAGTTAAGTTCATACTTATAGAGAACCGGTCCTATAAGGACGGTCCATACAAGCTTACGGTGCGGACGGCCTAGTGGGGCACACCGTAAGACCCTATTGGTCATGGGACAGAGGGGGATCGCAAGATCAAAGTGGGGCCAACTTACATATCGAATTTGAATTCAATCTAATTATACCTGTAACCCCTTCATCCGTGGTCCACAAGTTTAACAGCTTTATATCAAAAAAAAAAAAAAAATTGACCTTCAATCCAACGGTTTAGTTCATCTGAATCCATGCAAATTCATGGGATTCGGTGCATATAAGGAGGTTGTCAATGGGTGGTCAATTTAGATGGGTCATAAAGTGGGCCTCAGTTGGCGTTCAAGACTGTGCATACCATAAGGACCATCCTAATAGGATCAGTTCCCATATATATATAAAGTGTGTTAGTCGGTGTGTTAGTCCCATTTTTGATCAAATGATTAATTTTATGGCAGGGCCAACTCCTATCAATATAAAAATTTAGAGATATTACATAAGCTTGGAGGGTGTTTATTTTGAACTCTTCATATTTTTAATATGCAGGCCCCATGATGGAGTTCCATTCCTTCAATTAGAAATTCTTAATCACCCTCACACTATAGCATGACAGTTGTTTTTGTGAAGGAAGATCACAAGTTAATAAAAAAAAAAAAAAGGCCCACTTTGGGGCTCTGTTTGGATTTCGATGAGGGATAGAATTAGAGAAGAAGCCATCACGCACCCTCACGCTTATGATCCGAGATCATATGAAGAGCCAGATGAGGCTCAAAACGTAGGCATTCTAGAATCACATACCATATACTCCATACAAAAAAGCGTCTCCGTCTTCCGCGGGAATATTGCAGAAGAAGAAAGTTTCCGCGGAAATGGAGAAGAAGAAAGTCAAACAATACTCTCTCTGAGTGTGTGTGTGTGTGTTTTGTGTGTGAAGGAGCCATTCTCTTTTCGTTAATAATGCAAGTGGAATGAATAAGCCAATGGCTGATTTCCAGTGTGTTCATCACGTTGATGCTGAAACAAAAGAAAAAAGCAAAGAAAAGTGCATGAACTTCACGTGTAAATTGTAGTGGCTGTGATACAGACCGTACTGAGTGGTCTTAGTCAAGATAAATTTTGAGATTAGAGGCCCCTCGCTTTAGAATCCCATCAGCATAAATCTTGAGATAAGGGGCCTCTCGTTTTAGAACCCTATCAGATGTCACATCCACGAGTTGTATACATTTGCTGAACAGAGAAAATCCCTCCAATACATACACACAGTACAAGGTCAAAAATACACTAGCATAGATAGATAAGTTTGTGTATTAAAATTCTAAACTGTTCATATAGTAGATCTTAGCATAGTGGTCCACCTAGAATTCAATCCTTATAATATATGTGTAGGGTATAGTCCAGGTTCTCCAATCTTAATTGGGATCGAGTTCAAAGAGGCCATTTTAAATTCTGGAATTCAAGTTTGTTGTATGCTTATAAGCACAATGGATGGGAGAGGAGGGCTTACAATATGATGACGAGGACAACCTAGCCCTATTGGTATGGGAAATTGGCCTAAAGCCAATATATAGAGGATTTTCCCCTAAGAGGTCTGGAATTCACGGATAGTGGCCCCTCAAAAACCTCCTAATATGATTTCTGTAATTCAAGTAATAAAAATCTGTAAATTTGGGTCGAAATTAACCATGTGGATTTATCTACTTATTTATCTAATTTTGTTATTATGAGTGTCATTTTAACTAATTGCATTAAGTTAATTGGTTGTCCATTTAATACCAATCCTTTTTCTCAGTCAAAACAAACATTCATAATTTGAATGCAAAAAACCCTTTTTGTATGAGGAATGCTTTGGAGATACGTTAAAGATATTTTATGACTTTTTTTTTTGAGATTTCAAGATATTTGAGGCTTTTTTTGGTAATTGTCCCCAACGCGTAATGAAATTTTTTTTTTTTTTTTCTTTTTGGTGGGACATATAATGAAGTTATATACACCATAAAACTATATTAGAAAACAATCTCCAAATACAAGAGATAAGAAGCACCTGCTGATAATAATGATACCAGTAGTGAGTGCAAATACCTATGATACAAATAACTTAGACCAAAGCAAATTAAAGGCAGCCCAACTATTCCAAGTCCTCCCTTCGAGGCCGGAGTGGCCGGGCCCCACCACACTCATTAGGAGATAATAATGTATTCCCTTGTTTTTTCAACTAAAGCCTATCAGCAACAGGGAGAGCATTAGTGTTCTCCTTTCTTCCCAGAGAAACATGCAGAAAGTTACACTACCAGTATACATCTAAAAGTAAGTCTAGGACTGACACCAAACTGTAGAACCGGAGGATTTCTTTCAGGCAACAAAAACTCGCCTGAATTCCAGTCTTCCTTTCCTCTCAGAAGTTCCATAGATTACAAACCTGAGAAAAACAGCAGCCCCCATTATTCTCCCCCACATTATCCACTTCAAGGGGCGTCGGCGGCGGTGCATATATCTCTCCGTCGCCTGGAAACTCCCCAAATGCCGGAAAATATCCAAATCCTGACCCAGCTGCTGCTGCTGCTGCCGCCGCCGCCGCTGATGATGATGGGTCCAAGAATAACCAATCAACGTTGAGATCACACTCCAGTGGGACCCCACTCTCAGAACCAGACGGCGCCGATGACGCTATGGTGGACTCCTTCTCGGACGGCGGCAAAGCTTCATTGGCGAAGTGGGAGGCGAAGGCCTGGATTTCAGATGGGGTCAGGGACCTGCCTCCGGCAATGTCAGGGAGGTTTTCCGGGAAGTTCAATTTGGCGTTCCTGCCGCGGAGGCAGAAGGCGGCAGTGTCGAAGGCGCGAGCCGCCTTCTCCGGGGCGTCGTAGGATCCAAGCCATATCCTTTGCCTGCTGTTTGGGAGCCGGATTTCCGATACCCATTTGCCCCATTTCCGCTTTCTAACTCCCCTGTACCGGATTTCTCTATCCCAAGAAGAAGAGGAAGAAGAAGAAGAAGTAGAAGTTCTTGGAGCAGTTGGTTTAACCATATTTGGATAAGCTAGCTGCGTACAAGTCCTTTTTTCCTTTTCTATTCTAAGTTTTTTGGCGGGAGAAGGTTGTTGTTCTACAAATGATTGCTTGGGTTGTAATATATACTATATACGCTCTGCAGTTTCTGCCAAACAGTGTCAGTTTCGCGAGAATTTGGAGTTGACATGGTCAAATGGTCAAACGCCGGTGGCTAAGAAATGGAAAGTGAGCGCACGTGCGTCTTGGCCTTGGGTCCTTTTTTCTCACGTGTCGAAGATTTTGGGGGAGGAGAGAGAGACACGAAAGGGTCGGTTGTTTTGTTGCGGCGTCTCAAAAATTGCTGCGGAAGCCGAAAAGTCATCGTGGCCCCAAATGAATGCCAATGGTTAGTGGTTATATTTTACGTCACTTTGGCACACATGTGGCAATTGAGGAACGTAGATCATGATGGGGCCCATGATTGACGGTGTGTGTCAAATGCTAAATAGTAGTAGCTTACGTGCCTGTAACTTCCAATATTAATGTAGGTCGGTTTTATTCGTACTAGATGGTGGGGCCCTTATAGTGCGGCCAGCCAGAGGAACAGTCAGTGTCCAACTCATTATGTAGGACAAGCCTAGCTAACCCTGACCCATTCCGAGGAGAGTTTATACATATACGAAAATTACCTGATCCACAGATTGTGTGGTGTTTAAGTGCACACCACTTGCAATAGAGCCCACCTAATGAACCATCCGAATGGATCACACAAGTAAAATTTCCTTTAATTACACCGGTCTGTTTGTTTTGCCTCCATTAAAATGGTCTACAACCATTGGATCAACGGGTCAGTATTTTAAGGGCTGAAACTTGTCGGGGTCATTGATGAAGAAGTTACGATGATAAGATGAAGAAGTTACGGTGATAAGATGGGGCTTATATTTTGTACACAGATAATTCCTAACCAAAAGAAGAGATCTCATTGAAGAAGTTACGATGATAAGATGGGGCTTATATTTTGTACATAGATAATTCCCAACTAAAAGAAGGGATCCCATTCCTAAGTGGGCCCCCATGTGGGCCTCATAACGATGTGTGCACGGAAAATTTTAAATGCACTGTATGATTATTACCCCTCATATCCAATGCACATGATTTGCGTGGTGTTTCGGTGTGCACCTCATTTTCTTCGAATGAATCTTCTTCACGATGATTGGTAGTGTCACTGTGTATGTATGTTGGGATCTTGGATGGAGCAATGACATTTTTTATAAATGGGCATCTACTGGCACCGAATTGTCATCTTTTCACACCACACTAAAAAATAAAATAAAAATTCCTAAACTACCGTTCCCTCCTCCCTCTCCCTCTTTCCCTCCACCCTCCTCATCCTTCATTAGCAGTGACGAACTTAGAATTTTTTTTTTGGGTGGGGCGGACAAACGATAGTCAAATAAGCTATACTTTCTTTATATTACCAATGGCAAAAGTGCGAATGTATTACAAAATTTAGATAGATAAAAAAACGATTTAATCGCATCAACTAACTAACATTTTCCCATCAAAATTTAGTACTCCACACCTTTTTCTCATTTCTGGTTTTTCCTTTTCACAGAAAAATTGATGTATAACATTTTTTATGATGCTCATGGTGAATGTGTAGGTGGGGAAGAATTTTTACAACAACTGCGTATATTTTCAACATAAATACTCCATTGAAAGTAAAAAAAGATTATAATTCTAAACATTAACCAAAGTATGGAAGATGCCAAACTATAACTCAGGCCATCTGTTACACACATACTATGCTACAGACAAGAATGCTAAAAAAGTTGTTCTTAGAATGAGAAATTCATAAAAGGAGATTCAAGTCACAAATGGAATTTTAATATCAAAGTGGCATCACTAATAAAATAGAAGTTAAATAAAAAAGGTAGCAGTCAAGATACAAACCAAATATTGTATTACATGTTTAAAATAAAAAAGGTAGCAATCAAGATACAAACCAAATATTGTATTACATGTTTAAAGAGAAGCCATGGTCTCTAGCAATTGCCAATGCTTAGATGCTCAGAGTCCAAATGGATGAACAATGTGTAATAAATCATAAACCAAAACCCAAAAGCTTAAGCTGATAGGTGGAAGGCCCATACAGGTAAGACATGTCAAGCCTGATACTTAGGCGATGTGGGATGTTGGACTTCCCAACAATCCCACTCACGTGACAGGCCCGTCCCCTATTAAGACATGTCAAGCCTAATACTTAGGCGATGTGGGATGTGGGACTTCCCAACAATCTCAAACCACTTTAGTTTCAGGGCATGAGAACATTCCTTACCCAATCTAAGTCTTGGAATGACACTTGCAACACAATCAATAAACAAATGGCAACTCTGTTTCGCTCATTATATAGGATTACTATTTAGATTGGATTTAAAAAAAAAACACTACTGGCCATCAAAATATGTAGAAATCATAGCTTCCAATCGAGCAACAGTTAGAGATTTAGGGATTGGGGATTGAGTTTCAAGATTTAGGGATTGTGGATTGGGGAAAGAGATAACTAATCAGGGTTTGCATTTAGCGATTGTAGTTTAGGTATTAAGATTTACGAAAAGGGAATAGGGGATTATGGTTAAGGTTAAGCATTGGAGTTTAGAAATTTAGAGATAAAGGAAAGAGCCTGGTTTGGCTGTGGCATGTGTGTGCATGAGAGAGGGAGATAGAAGACTACTTGCTGGGCCGCCAGTAGGAGAGGGAGGCAGTGCCATGCCACAGTCGGAGTAGCTCCTGAGAACAGGAGAAGCCTTCTTTTTTGAGGTAAGAAAAGTGGTGCGAATGATTTTGAACAGCGGGTACAGGGATCAGATGGTACATAGCCCTCTATGGGGTTTTTTTCAATTTAGGTGGGGCAGATGCACCCATGTGCCAGTACATGGGTCCGCCCCTAATTGACACTCACTCTAAGCTCACTCATGCATCCAAATGAGGCTCACAAATTGAGGTTTATTTTATGAAGGGTGGTAAGCCCAAGTTTTTCAAACTTATCTCGTGAGGCAGAGCTGGAATTATTGGACGCAGATTCTTTACACTGACCATTACCAACTTAAATCCACCAAAGGAGCCCACAGTTGAAAAGCAATCAACTCAAAATCATTGTCACATCCTTTTCTTTTCTGTCGTTAAGTAGAACTCAATTTGAATCAAAATAATGTCCACCGTCAAGTTGATGGTTGACATAACTCTAACTAGAATGAAAGTATTTTTTAAAAATGTTAAATGAGAGTGGGGTAGTGTCTTCAGCAACATATATTACAAAGGCAGATCCATCCCATTGACAAGTGATGTTATCAATGAAGTTTATATAGGGCTTGTGTATTGGAATTGAATACTAAGAAATTCATGCCACAAGTAGTTAAAAATGAAGACCCAAAGTGAATGTCCAAAAATAATCTCCAAATAATCTCTTCTTAAAAGAAAGTTAATTAAGAGAAGATGGAAAAATAAATACTCAACCATCATCATAGTAATTCAAATCTTAATACTGTCAAGTAATTCTCATGTTCATTGCTACCTGCATCATTCACCCCCTCACTACATATCGTTCATATTTCACATCTTTAATAACCCTTCAGCAGACCTCACTTAACTATGAGTTCCTATGCATTGAATTTCTAGGTATATAATTCCTATGTGCTGATGCAAACGAGTTGAGCCTAAGTGACAGATCCATTTCTCATTTATCGGTATTGATTGGTGCTGGTTTTTTTCTCCTTGAAATTGTTAATGGTTTTTGTCAATTGAAAGGAAACGTACCCACCCAGGAGTTGGCATAAGGCCTAGCTTTGATCCCCATGTCCAAGTTTGCTCGTGTACATTTATGTGGGTTTACCAGGGTCAAAGATCTCAAATATACCAATGTCATATATAGGGAGTGTTACACAGCACATAAGTATTTTTTAAGTGAAAACACCCCTCCTAATTAGGCCCACCGAAATAAATGATGATCATGGAAGGTCATTGGATGGAAAGATTCATAGGAGGCTACCTATATGCAAGATCTTGAGTCCATAAAATCATCCTGACCTTTTGAACAATGGGCCTAAAATTTAATGGTGTAAAAGCATCATTTTATTATGATTTCAATCCATCGGTGAGGAAAAGTTGAATAAGTGTCAAATTTAGACCATGACTATTCATGGGTGGTAGTGTGTGTGAAAAGACTAGATTGACTCAACATGGGCCCCATGACCAAAACATGAGGGACGAGAAAAGGGTGTTTTTAAAGTGAAGCATTTTTTAGAATTTCATTATATTATATATATATATATAGATAGAGAGAGAGAGAGAGAGAGAGAGAGGGAGAGAGAATGGAGTGCTTACTAAAAAGTTCTCCTCCCAATTGGGCCCACTATGGTTTATGATAACCATGGAATGACGCTGGATGGAATAATCTAAATGAGATTTATCTATGTGAAAATTTTCAACTCCATCAGATTATCCTAACTCCTTGATCCATCACAAAATCTAATGATTTAAGAGGCATCATTTTCTTGTGATTTCAATTAAACAATGAGTAAAAGCTTGATGAGTGCCAAATTCGGACTTTATACCAATTCACAATGGCTCAAAGTGAGCTAAATTGAGTGGAGCCTTAAAGCAGGGGTGGACTTAAGTTAAAGCAATTTGGGCAGTTGCCCCTGGTCGGAATTGAAATCCCCATAGAGTTGAATTGGCCTTAGAGTATGCCCCATATGGCTAAACTTGCCGCTCTACATATGTCTAAAGATAGCTTCACATATGTAAAGCTTTGTTGGTAAGAAAAAAAAAAAAAAAAAAAACATTGCGGCAACACACCACTCCCTCTTTTTCAACCTTTTATTTTCAAAATCCCTTTGCACCGATTGTCGATCGTGCTTCTCGTTACCAATCCCTATGTATAGTATAAAATACTGCATCTTCATCTGCCAAACATATCTAGTATAATCCTTCATAATTACTCTATACCTAAAACTGAACGCTTCGTCTCCAAACCCTAATTCTAAACCCTAAATCCCCAAATCCTAAGCCATAAACCATCAAATCTGAGCGTATCAACAAATCCAAAGATGACCAAATCCATTCTCGTTATCATCTCTTCTTACCCCTACCATGACTCAAAGATAGAATTTCACTCTCATTATCCAAAGGTTGGAGGCTTGAGAAAGTGAAAAGAAAAATGATGGGTGTCCTCAAAATGTTCTTGCATACTGTTTTTTTTTTTTTTTTACACACTCACTCACCTTAACTTGCAGTGATCTCCATTGGGCATTGATTTTGACATATAGATTTAGTGAAACATGATAATGTGAGTTTGGGTATCTAAAATCAATGTTAGAGTAATTTTTAATCCATCTAATGATTTTCTATTCTTCTTATTAACATTCTAATTCCTAACCTCTTCATTGCCTAATCTTCAATAATTATCATGCATCTAGTTGAGTTCCAAGAATTGGACATTTTCTAAATAAAAACTTGTAGGTGCTATTTAGTAATGTTTAGCGAAGTCTAACCAATGTTTTTTTTCTAAATATTAAGTCTAGCAAGATTTTATCTCCACCCGAATAAAAATCCCGGGTCCACCTCTACTCACAGTAGTTTTTAAAAGGGGGATTCGGCGACGGGTCCCTGAACATTTCACTTTATTGCCTTAGGTCCACAATCTTTTCTTATAGTGTAATAGGTCCTTTTTCCAAATTTGGAAACCTAGAATGTCTAATTTACCTTTTCTTCAAATCATATCCCATAATTAGTGGGATAAGCCATTAATAATGGTCAACTACCATTAAATTAGGCACGATTAATAAAATTTCACTAATGAGATTTTCAAATAAATTAAAAAAAAACACAAATAAGTTTCAAAAAACATAAAACAAATTTCAAATAAATTTCTAAAAATGAAATAAATTTAAAAAAAGCAAATAAAATTCAAAAGAACGCAAATAAATTTCAAAAAATGAAATGAATTTAAAAAACCCAAATAAATTTCAAAAGAAAGCAAATAAATTTCAAAAAACAAAATAAATTTCAGAAAAATACAATAAATTTAAAAAAAAGCAATAAATTTCAAAAGAACGCAGATAAATTGAAAAAGACACAAATAAATTTCAAAAAAATATAAATAAATTTCAAAAGATGAAAATTAATTTCAAAAGATCCAAACAAATTTTAAAAAATATATAAATAAGTTTCAAAAGGCTCAAATAAATCTCAAAAGAAGTAAATAAAATTAAAAAATGCAAATAAATTTAAAAAAATGTAGATACATTTGCCAAAACTAAGACATCACCGGATTTCCAAATTAGCGAATAATGTGGCAAAAAACTCAAGTCTTTTGTCAAAAACTCAGTTAAATTTATTTCAAAAAATATAAATAAATTTCAAGAGACACAAATAAAATTCAAAAACACAAATAAATCTGTCAAAAACTCATATAGACTTGTTTATAACCCAGATAGATTTGTTCCAGAACTTAGATAAATAGCCTAAAACTCGGATAGATTTGTCCAGAACTCAGATAAATTCATCCAGAACTCAGATAAATTCATCCAGAACTCAGACAGATTTGCCCAGAACTCAGATAAATTCATCTAGAACTCAGACAGATTTGTCCAGAACTCAAATAAAATTGGTGCCAGAAGTCATATAAATAGCCAAAAACTCAAATAAATTTAACATAAACTCGTATAAATTTATTAAAACTAAGATAAACTTCTTTCTCTAGTGATGGCACAGCACCCTCGACTGCGTTCGGATCTCATGGTGGGGTCCAGTTGAAAAAACAACCCGGCTTATGAAACAGGTCAGGTCAAACCTGACCTCGACCCAACCCTGAACTGTTGCAGAGCCCAGGCCACCTTCACTGCAAACGGGTAGGGCTGACCTGGATCCAACCCAAAAAACAAACCCAGCCCAAATCGATCTTCTTCTTCTTCAAGTTTATGCAACAGAAACCCAATTCCAGAACCCTCTTCCGATCTTCTTCCTTCCTCATTCCGGCCACGGGATGACAGCAGGAATGGCTCCGGCGACGTGCAGCGGCGGCGAGCGACAAGCGGCGCCCACAGTGTGGGATTCCGACGATGTTTTCACGCCTCTCCTCATTCTGCAACAGACACAGAAGATCTCCGGTCTTCTTCCTCAGTCACGACAGTGGAGCTTCTTCTTCTTCTCCGATCGACAGCAGCAGCGTTCCACAGAGCTTCTTCTCCGATCGAACTTCTTCTTCAATCTTCTTCTCTGACAATCATGACCTACCAACAGATCTAACGATCTTCGCACAGCAGCGGCGTTCCACGAAACTTCTTCTCTGACGATTGTGACCCACCAGCAGATCTAATGATCTTCGCACGATTCGCAGCCCTTTCGAAATCTGATTCAACGGATCTTCGCACGATTCGCAGCTCTTTCGAAATCTAATTCAACGGATCTTCTCCGATCACGCTAAATGGCTCTCATTCAGGAAGAAGATGGATAATGCAAAATGAAAGGAGGGATAATCCAAAATTTAAAATTTAAAATTTCAAAATTTTATGCCTAAAATGGTTAAAAGGGTAAATCAGTCATGTAAATTGTGTCCGGGGACCTCTAGCTGCAAACAGTCTAACTGCTTGGACTAGAATCCTTAAAAAGAATTTGCTTGGACGGGAGGTTGGATAGATTCAATTCTAGAGACCTTTCACTAATTATCTCTTTTTAAAATGGGGAGGTTTTTCAGAATTTCTAATAAATATTGATAGATTTGGTGGGGGGAGTGGGGTTTGTTCTTTTCTGTTTTTGTTTTGTTTTAGTTGTTTTCCACGCATATGTTGACATGTTTTGAGGAGAAGAAAGTGTTAACCGTTGACAATAACTGAGATTAACATGAGGAAAATTTCGGATGTGTGATAGTGTGACCGATGCCAATATACATGAGGTGTGCGGCGTGCGTGCCCCATTGCCATTGGTGAGCCAAGAGACTCGTTGCAGCGGCGAGACATGTGGGTCAATTATTAACAAGTGGTCAATTATTAACAAGTGATGATGATAATGATAATGATGATGATGAGAACGGCTCTTTACCCAAAGCCCAAAGGGTCTCTGAGAAGATTGGAATCCCTTGCTAGATATGGTCGCCTTTTCCGCGTGTGAGGACTCCACGGTTGATGACGCACCAGATTTCGTCATTGAAAAGTCAAAATGACAACGACCAGTTTCAACGTCTAGAAGGAGGAGAAGGAGAGAGAGAGAGAGAGAGAGAACAAAAACAGCATCCAGTTAAATAGTTCAAAACAAAATGGGTCGGTGGGTCCACTTAAATTGACCTCACAAGTCACAGGGACTTAGTTTAGGTCCCATCCTAGTACATTTTGCAGGCTCCATTGAGCAAGTCGGAGTTCGGCTTTGAATGCTAGTAAGTAAGTAATAACCGACCTCCAGAACAGGGTAAGATGCAGGAGTTTTCACTTCTACCTCTTCCTCTTCCTCTTCCTTGCATGCGTGAGTTCTAATTATTTGAACAAAATTGCCAATGGGGGCAACCCCTTGTTGTCACCTCCCGTCAGATTAAGGGTGAGATTGTTTGGTTTTTAATAACCTCTGTTTAAAAATTCAGTGCATCTTTTTTATGGGATGTCATGGTTCCATGGAAAAAGATGATGGAAATGTTAAAACTACCATGAATCACTGTAAGCGATTAGCAAATAGCACAGCTGATTACCTGCCCAGGCTGCGGATAGTTTCCCCCAGGAGGTTCCAGTTTGCAGAGGTAAGCCGCATGCTTAGCATGGTTATGTGCCTTTCCTCTTTGGATGAACATGGTGGTGAAAATATCTGTATGGGTGTTTTCTTCTTCTTAGCTGATATGAACAAGCTTGTATGTTTTGGTTTTGGTAGCGCCAGCAATGTCACTAGCTTTGTTGAACAAAGCTCTCCTAAGCTCGAGCTTACTTTATCCTAAGCTTGAGCTTAAGAGAGCTGGCCCCGACTTTGTTTTGGTCTTTTGTATGATGTTCCTTTTCTTCCAATCTAATCTCAGCAGAAAAAAAAAAAAATGGTCTGTTTAATAATGTATTTTGTAAGTCAATAGTTTGGTTCTATTAAAGAAAAATTTAGTGAAAGCATACAAAGAATTAAGCACTTTATCTTGAATGATCTAGAATTTTTTATTTTTATTTTTTTATTATTATTATTATTTTTATAAAATTGGCCCTCTAAAGAGCCTCTAAAATCTAGAATGACTACAGCTTATAGGATTCAGGCCTCTCTCTCTCTCTCTCTCTCTCTCTCTCTCTCTCTCTAGGTTTGGTGAAATGAATCATGTTTTCGAATAACATGCATGGGGAATGAGGAATACACTCTATCCACGTTTCCCCCATCAAAAAGACCCTACATCTTTCCTTTGCTTTCCTACTGCCGCCCACCAAATAAAAATCGCACATTTCATGTGGGAGAAGGTACAAAACTTCAATGAGAGTTAAAACTGCTCCTTACCTTCTACAGAATCCATATTAACTATTGATATGAATCAAATTGCAATCGATCAAATTCTAATTCTATGGTGCAATTTTCAAATGTAGAAAATGAGCCCTTCCTGAAGTTGAAAACTACAATCATGAAACAAGATTTTCGTCCATTTCATTAGATACACACACACACAAAAAAGAAAAAATCCATGGATTCTTTAGAAATGGAGCCTATGGTTCAATGATTTTAGAGTTTAAGACCATTGATCTTATGATCCACTGTGGATGGAAGATTGGGTTAATATCTAAATAGCTTGGAATATCCTTAGCCTAAGAGCATTGGCTAATTAAGTAGTTAGCTACAAAACGAATGCAGCAAATGTAAAGGAAAAAAGGTATAAGCATAGAGGTTTAAGATCTTCCAACCTGTGAGATTTTCTCTTCATCCCCTTCTTACACAATAGATCGAATCAGATCTATCATAAAATTAGTCCAGGAGCAAAACAGAGAACACCCTATTAACTTTTCACTGGTGGTATTTTTGGGCACAGAAGCATTTCTAGGCAAGTCATTTGGTGTGCAGAGTGCTGAGAAAAAGATGGAGGAAGCTGAGGATGGCTTGTCCCAGAATAAGACGGCTTGGTGTTTCCTATGACAATCTTCATCGACGTGTTGAAGAGGTCAACAAGCAACTAGTGCTGAGATCTTTACATGGTTAAAGAGGTCTAATTTGAAGCCCTGTTTCACTTGAAGAAATTGACATATTAAGGAATAGTCGAAATGCAACTTATTTCATCAGAACCCAAGATTCACCTGTGCAAATCTACACCATGGGCCAACAATTCATCATGATCAACTGTTGGCTCTCGGCATTAAGATCATGTTTGGCAACCAAATCCCCAGGAAAAAGATTTATGCTTTCCACAAAGTCGTGGAAAACCTAGGTTTGACAATCGTAAATTCCCGGGGATTTGGACGCATGGACGACCTCCCCCATTTGGAAATCCTCACTTGTTCGGATTTACACACAAAAACCGGTTTCTCTCAGCTATACAAATCCTCAACAAGGAATCCTTGTTTCAAGGATTCCTCACCTATTACCAAAAATGCTCTAAAAGTTTAGAAGCAATAAGGATATATAGATGTTATATGTATGCATGTATACACACATATAAAACTTGAGTGAACAAAAAATAGTTCAGTATGCATAAATATTAGGTATAAAAACTTGTCAAACTAAACTTTTGAGTCTACTTAGAACAAATTACAAATCAGCCTATCCCATATTGACAGAAAAAAAGATTACAATTGATATGATATAAGTTCAACATTATCAATGAGACCGACTTTCACATCCATGGGAAATATGTCATCGCCATTCACAGGAAGCTTAGGTAGGGTTAAGTACAGGTCACCCTGAACACAAAACCAATGTGATTTTACACATATCCCAACTCATACCTGACCTAATGGGTTTATGGTTTGTAATACTTAACCCAACTTGTGACCAGAAGCTTAATAAATATCGTTTCAGTAACTTCCTATATCATTCAATTATAATATATAGGAATATAGATATACCATCTTATATATAAATAGAAATTTCATGTTGTGACTGTTTGCTCATGCAAATGTCCTTCATTGCTTGTCCGTGTTGAGCACATATACCTTTCGCTAATTAAAGAGCCAACAGTGAAAATATTTGACTCAGTAACTCTACCTCTTAGTTATAAATGGTACAAGTGTGTCTGAAATGACTTCCTAATGGAAAGCCAAATGCATCCTTAAATGAATCGTTCCTCTCATCTGCAAATCAAATAGGAAACAATTCAAAAGGAGACCAAATCAAACTAAATAAATCAGGATTCCATCTTCCTAATTGAGCATAAAGAAAGAATGAGACACTTGAGACTGGAAACTATTCAGAAGGTAACTATTAATCAAATATTTTTTATTATCCTAATTGATGATGACAGAGAATGAGACGGTCAAGGTCATGGAATATTTAGAAATTGCTTTGGAAGATGTGAGCTCTGCTCAGAGAGCCTAAAACCTTATTATGAAGAAACCATTGGATTTAGGACTTCTTCCATAGGAAATGGAGAGAATCTTAGTGGGGGAATTGTGGGGGATCCATGTAAAGTCAAAATTAATAAAATACTCAAAATCGAAATTAAGAGGGTCAAAATTAAAATTGAAGCGGTCAAAATCAGTAGCTTTTAACAATTTATCATTCAAAAAAGAAGTAGCTTTCATATATAATAATTGAAGATGCTTGGAAACTCCAAATATTGAAAGCTCTTTTTCTCTTATTTATTGGTTTTGATTCTTGATGTTTTTCTCACTTCTAACATCTTCAATCCTTCTCTGATCACCAAAAAATGAAACCAATAGCAAGTACAAAAGTATAATTTCATATGATATAAACAGCAGGGTCTGTGATTGACCGAGTCTACAGCAGCAAATCTATTTGCAGTGCAGGTCTGGTCAGGCCTGAGGTTGGGTCAGAACCTGCAGCAACACATTTGAAGGGTTGATATATCAGTGCCTTGACCGGATGGGTGTTGTTTTACATGAAAACAAAATCAAGCCAAAGAGCAAGCAGAAAGAGATAAATTGGAAAAATGTTATTAAGGCCTTCAAAAAAATCCCCAAGATGGAGGAAATTACATTAAGAATAACATTAATTCTCAAATCCACAGAGGTGCACACACAAACATGCGTGCGCATGCTCACACTCAAACACAGACACAGGCAAAAGAAAGCAAGCTCCTGGACAGTTCAACCAGTAACGAGAAAACGCACAAGTTCCATATGCATAGAGAGTGGCAACTGGGTTGCCCGAGATGCTCTGGAAGCCAATTTTCAGATGACAAAGGAAGGTGGAATAGAAAGAGCTTCCGTTGGTAACACATTTGACAGGAGAATTGCCCAAACCTGGAAAGCTTGTAAAAATGCATGTGATGAATGAACAGCATACCTTTTTACAGCTCCACATGCATGCTAAAACTCAAAATCCAAGAATCCTAGAAGCCAAACCGCATTGTAGGGCAGAACAGTGACAAAGGGGAAGCCTTCTGCCACACGTAGCTGAAGAGAAGGCTTAAAAATGGTAGAAGAGTACTAACACAAAACCAAACTGCAGATAAATAAATAAATAAAGGGAAACTGTCAAAAAATACAAAAAAAACTTTTGGCACATTTTTTTTTTGAAGTACATAAAACTCAAAATCCAAGAATCCTAGAAGCTGTACCTCATTGTAGGGATGAACAGTGACAAAGGAGAAGCCTTCTGCCACAAGTAGCTGAACAGAAGGCTTCAAAATGGTACAAGAGTACTGACACAAAACCAAACTTCAGATAAATAAATAAAAGGAGATCTTCAAAACATATATAAAACTTTTGGCTCATTTTAAAAAAAAAAAAAAGAGTACATGAAAATTTGAATATTTCAAAAAAGAATAAAAGTTTTTCCACAATTCTTTCAATCAAGTCCTCTCCATAAAAATTTTAAGAAATGACAAAAATACCCTTCCCTTATGACATTTCTGTCTTTTTTTAACCTCTTTCCTTCATAAAAATGGGCATTTCAATTTTGAAGATCATAACCATTTAATGAGCTAGTTCTTAGTCATTTGGAATCCTTTTTTTTTAACCATCCATCCAAAAAGGTAGTTGAAGTGGGGGCCCCACTAGGTCATTTGGGTTGGAGTTGATCAGTTCTCTTAAATGGTCTATTAAAGGGGAAATTTGAAAAATGAAGTAAGGGTGTTTCTGTCATTTTTTAAAAAAAATTATGAAGAGGACTTGATTGAAAGAATTGTGGAAAACTTTTATACCTCTTTGAAATATTCAAATCTTCATTTTTTATTTTTATTTTTATTTTTTTGATAATGAGCCAAAAGTTTTATACCTTTTTGAAATTCTCCCATAAATAAATAAATAAATAAAAATCAATTCCATAGCCTGACACAAGATCTGAGTGTCTAGAGCAATTGCCATAGTAAGTCCCTCATAAGATTATACTGCCTTTAGTTTATAACAATTGAAAGTAAGTGTGTAAGTGTGTATATATTTTGAGAGAGAGAGAGAGAGATACTTTCATTAATGTTAAGTTTTTACAGTAGAATTCTTACCCGATCCCAATTTGATGAGACAAGGCTCCAATGATGATGAATCAATGGTGATCGTATATAGTCAATAGCTTAAAATATATAAGTAAAGAAGTTTGAAATAAATCTAAAAAAATATCAAGGTGCTCTCATTTCTGATAAAGTTTTGATGGTATAAAAGTTATGTCAGGCTACTATTTTCTCGAAAAGAAGCTGAAGCTTCAAATTATCAACAATATTTTTTATATTGATTAAGAAACGCAAACTGACCAATGTATACAAGTGAATCATAAGGTCTTTAGATATGGTAGCTTGACTATAATTATAGGGCTTAATTCCACGATGAGAATAATAAATTTTATGATTAACACAGTAAGAACTAGCAGTGCCGATTGCCGACCAAAAATCAAGATAACCCCTACTGATAGCCAATGGAAATGAATTTAAAGTCATACCATTCAAATCCACAACCTTCTATTACACAACCCTTGTTATAACTCTTTTTGTTTTTTCAGTGATAGACTCTGTTTATAACTATTATCTTAGAGTGATTGTCTTAATGACAATCACTACTCTAGCAAAGGCACGAGTAAATAAGCAGATTTAACACCACGAAAATTGAAAAATTAAACAAAATAATAGAGGAAATACCTCCAGCGATCAAAATAAATAAATCAACTTCATAATTGCAAGTGAAATAAAAATGCTACCACATGAAATTTAAATTACCTTCAAATAAAGTAAAATCTCTCTTGTATTTTGTCAATGGATCTTGTAAAACCAGAATCAACAGAGACGCTCATGTTTCTATGGAAACTGTTAAGTGTCAAACCGATGTGCTTCAGCCTGGATAGAACATGCCCTGAAATTTTACCGAATAGAACCACTCACCAGTCCACAAATAGACAGCTATAGAGTCAATGGTCAACACAGCAAAAGTCTACTTTCACTGCAACATATGAGTTCAACTTCATTCAGAATCCTTGTACGCATCATAGACCTCTCCAACTTCCATTTCTGCATCATCTGTAAGGGAAGCATCCTCCAAAGTACCCACACTCTCATCATTGTCAAATCCTGTAATAGCATTTTCACTATCACTGTCATTTCCAAAGAGATCATCTCCCTCAACATCAGAAAATTCATTAAACGTTTTGGGTCTCTGTTTCCTTCCTCGGTAACCAATAAGTCTTTGAATCTTCTCCCTCCAAAGCAATAGTGGGCATTTTTTGATGAGTTCAGAACCTTCATATGCTTCTGTCAAGAACACGCTCATCCTCTTTCCCCTTTCTGATACATAAAAGATACCAAAATGCTTCAAGAGAAGTCGCATCAACTTCTGGGGCATCACAAATTCTTGTCGGAAATGCGTAAGATGATCAGTCACCAGCCGCCTTTCCAGTGTAAAGCTCAGCAGCTCGTGCATTACTGCTACAGCGCGCTTATCAAATTCCCGGGACCCTGGCTTCAATTCTCCCGCATCAGCATATGGTGATAGATATGGTCGCTTCTGAAAATGCTCAATTTGTCCACCATATCTAAAGACCTTCTTGTAGTTTGGAGGGAATTTCAATGGGAAAGGAAGGCACAGAAGCCCAGGAGAGGGAGGATTTGCTTCAATTCCAGGGTGTGCTTGCTTCTCCAATTCGGTCACCGCCCAAGCCGGATTCCACGACACAAGTTTCAAGTACTCAACATCATCAACTTTAACTACCTTGAAATGTTCAGGGAATGAATGTATCCAACCGCTTCGGAAATCGTAAGGGAGACCTAAGTCTCTTCTAAAATGTGCAATCTTCTCAACAGGAAGCTTCTTATCAGCAGACATCATCAAAAACCGTGTCACATACTCTGCTACTAGGGGTCCATGCTCTTCTTTGAGCCTCTCCTCCTCCTCTACCAGGTCCTCTGCTTGCTTTGTTAGCCCGCACCATATCACGCCCTTCTGATCCTTGTACAATTCGAACAATTTTGGCGACTTACGGATAAAATCTATAACCTTGTGTGGTTTGCGAAGATTGATCTGCCGCCGGTACTGTTCTAGTTCCCATAGGGTTATGACCTGTTCAGGTTCCTTTTTCAAAGCCTCAATTACAAGCAACACCTTTGAGAGGATCTTCCATTTCTCTGTTACAATTTCAAGATCATGCACCCTTTTTTTCTTGCTTCTGTCCTGTACACGCTTACTGGTAGTCATCAGTCTTGATAGAGAGGCAGAGAAAGCCTGCCAGAAAGGCAACTTCACATGCCTTAAAGACAAAGGTTCAGCATAATTAATACAAATTCTCTGCAGTGAGTTCTTTGAAGCCACTATACTCAAAGCCTGTGCCATCAATCTGAATCTGTCCGACAAATTGCAATTTTCATGTATTAGATACAGCATTTACTAGAATTATACCATTCTTCTTAGCAAAAACTTCAAAGAAAACCAATACCATGTTGTTGTTCATAAAACATTTACAATTTCTAGCTTGTAGTAGTTATTGGATCGATCATGTCTTACCAATTCAATGAAAAGCCTAGAATAATCAATATTCAAAATCTCCAGTCTTGGCTAATTCAACAAACTAAGGATAACCCAAATATTTCAAATCTGATAAGCGCCGAACTTCTTCGATCCTATACATATTCCAGCCAAGTGTTTGTATTAACACCTATATCAGCCAACAATTGTTAGAACAGAAGCACTGCAATCTGAGGAATCTCACAACATTCTAACAAAACCTAAATCACATAGCATTATGTTTGTCAGCCTGTTCCTAAAAATGCCTAAATAAACTTAAACTATGATTCGTTTCAATGCTTTCAAAAGATCACAACCAATGTTTATTAATAAAGGTCGGTTGGTGCGATTTGTTGAAAAGTACTTTGTCCCAGAATTGGTTATTTTGTATTTTAGCGTTAGTTTGATGTGTCTAATATAAGAAGTCAAAACTGTATTTTGTTTAGTTGGATCCATGTAGCAATGTTCTGTCACATTATTATTTGAGAAATATCTTGATTTAAAAAAATTTAAAAAAAAAATGGTACAAGGTTTCTAATATTTTTTAAATTGATTTTTGTAAGCCTTGCTCATAAATCGTGGGTGAACTTGCCTGTGCTTAGAGGGGCTTTTATGCTATTATTTATTTATAGAGAAAACCAAAGCCATAAGGAATGGGCATATTTTCTGTAACACATTTTCTGTAGAAGAGGAACGGAAAAATGTTCCGGTTTTCCACTGACTTCATTTTTCATTGTTTGGTGTAGGCAGGTCTCCACAAGGAAAAGCATCATTTTTTCACTTGATTTTCTGCAAACCCACATAATAAAAATAAAATAAAAATAAAAACCATTACCAATTTTTGGGTGGGACCCAGGAAAGGTAGCGTGTTCCACGAGCTTCCTGCATTTCTAAACCCGCTACACAAACATGCCCTAAAAAATTCTTCCAACATACTATGGAGGGTTGAACTTGAAACAGGTTGGGTTGAGGCCTATGCACAAGGGGTTATGGCCCGACCCAACCAACCAGCTAATTAAATGGGATGAATCTCTCAACCCATGTTCAACCTGTCAATAAACAGGTAAATACGGCCCACCACATCGTCAAAGTCCTAAATAAAATTAAGGGTCCGTTTGGAAACTCTAGTCCAATATAATAAGAGTCAGCTAGATTAGGTCTAGAAAAATATCTCTAATTTGAAAGTTCTAATTTACAATTGAGTATGTTCGGTAAAATTCTAAAAAAAAAAAAAAAAAAGAAGCTCTTATTTCACAGCAGAGTGTTTGGCAAAAATACAATTAAAAGCTTATTAGAAGGACATTTTCCTCTTATTTCCAAAAAAAAATGATTGTAACCAGACAAAAGGTTTGCTCCTTTCAACCATTGTCATACTTTACGATTCCTACTCTTTTGAAATCATTAAACATGGATCATCTCAAGAAACAAAAAAAAAAAGAAGCTTCAAAGCATAACCTAAACTATTAGCACAGACAAAATGAAAATTCATTGCACAGCTTCTCTTCATATTTTGCTACAAGTGTTAAACCAAAAGACTTTAATGTTTTAGATGGGAAAAACCCCTCTTACTAGAGGTCGCATACCAGTATACCACATTTTTCATAAAAATGCAAAATTTCAAGCATCAAAAACATAGTTGCAAGACAAATAAACCATTGTGCCAAACCCCAATCTTTGTTTCTTCATGAACAAGATTACACAAAGAAAACAGCTCATATTTCCACCAGTTTGAGGTTATTCAGACACTAATGCTCAATATAAAAGCAATCACTTACCACTGTTCTTTCAGACCACCAAGAAATGTATCACCCATGTAGGCATCAAATCAGAACCCCAAAACAAAAGAACCCAAACAAAGACATCTCTACACTAATTTCTAATTATTGAATGTGGAATTGCTTGTAATGCTTTGATCCATTGTTCGTATTGGGCACTTACTTGGAGTAGTCATGGATCAAATCCGACACGCAGAGATTGTTTGACATTGGATTGTTTCAAGACCTCGAAGATGGAGATCTTTTAGGTCTCCCAGTTCTTCAATCGCTCAAAAGAGTACAAAAGTTTTCCACAATTTTCTCAATTAAGTCCTCTTCATAAATTTTTTTTTTAATAATGACAAAAAAGCTCTTTTCTTATGAAGATTTTTGTATTTTCCATTTTGATTTTGATGATAGTAACCATTTAATAAATCTAGTTTTTTAGTCATTTGGAATCCCCTACAATTAACCATCTATGTGTAAAGGTAGTTAAAGTGGGCTCCACTAGGTCATTTGGGTTGGGCTTGATCATTTCTCTTAAATGATTTATTAAAGGGACAATTTGAAAATTGACATAAGGGTATTTTTTTTTTTTTTTTTTTAATTATGGAGATGACTTGATTGAAAGAATTGTGGAAAACTTTTGTACTTTCTTTAGAATATTCAAATCTCCATGTACTTTTTTTAGAATGAGACAAAAGTTTTATACCTTTTTTAAAATCTTCCTTCATCAAAATTTAAGGGTCAATGAAGTTGTTAATTTCAGTATAAATCCAAGGGCTTACATGACTCGAAGTTGTGGTCTCCAACAGGAGTCGTGCACAGCTTTTATGCAGGAATTTTGGTTAGTGCCTTAGATATAGGGTCCCCTTTTTGTGAAAGGTGGGTCTGGAAAACATTGTGCCATTTTATTCTACAGGGTGAGAATTTTACTCTCAGATGCAAAAGCCCTATCTACAACTTAAAAGATTCTAGTGGTGTGATCACTGGGAGTTTTCAGCACTCTCTTAAGTGGAGTCCATTCAATAGTTTGTCTCTTTAATACTAGGACTCACTTTTAGAAGTTAGAATGTGGAACCCACCATTCACGTCATTTTGAAAATTTTATGAGGTAATTTTCATCCAAAACACTTATAAGTAGTGCCTTGTCCACCTCCATCGCATTAGCTAAAAAAGACTCTACTCAAAAAAGGCAGTACCCCTTAGCTTTTTTTAAGAGACCAAAGATATATAATATATATATATATATATAAATAAGCTCTAAATATAGAAAATACAAGTTTATCAAATGCTTTTACATGTAAATGAGAACTAGATTATAAAATAAGATCTTTTTTAGAGCTCCAAATGGCACCAGAACTTTAAACTAATTAACTTTTATTAGATTAATATAGAGTTTTCAAACGGCCCCTCAATTTGTATATACTTTGTATATTTTGAGCTTTTTTGCCCTTCATCAATTAAAAGAATTGTGATAACCTTTCCAATACGTACATACAGAAATACACACATATATAGAAATACACACATATTTTAAAGACGTAGTTTAAAATAGGAGCTGCATTAACAAGTGAGATGTTGACTAAAAGATGTTATTTCTGCATTGAAAGATGTGGTAGAAGAGCCATTAGAGCCAAGGAAGATTTTTTAATATATATATATATATAACATGGGTATCTTGATATCTTTGACCCGACAAATTCCCAGGACGCGCCTGCTAAATCCACACAGATAAATTTAGGGCAGTTTCAAACATAAGACAGATAGCAAACTTAATCTTATTATGTAGGTGTGATCAATTCACCTTTAAACTAATATGTTGATGCGCATTCATTGTTTAAAAAAATGGCAGTTGCTTTAAAGTTTGACCATCTCCTATGTCTTTTTTTTATAACGTGCATGATTTATGTTAAGTTGTGACCATCTCCTATGTCACGTTGGTAAACCACTCAAATGAAACTTCCCTAGTTTTAGTGTTAAATGAGATTTTCTTAGATTGTTATAAGGCATATTGTTGATTGTACACGTGATAAAAGACAGTGGCAGACCCAGGATTTTTGTTTGGGTGGGGCTAAACTTTTGCAAAACTTTTTCACATTAAAAATAGGAATGAGGAAATGTATTGCATTTAAATATACAAAATGCCATATTGCATCAACTAACATACATTTCTTAATTCTTAACCCATTTGTTTGTAGGTCCTTCAAGTTTAATAGCAATGCACCAAGTAAACTTTATTGTGATAAAATTTAATGGTAGTTAATCCTCACGTGTATTGAATTCTCATGGCAGCGAGTATATTGTGGAACATAGATTTCTAGCCCAAGCATACAATGAATTATAGTGAATGGGTTCAAATTGGTCGAGACTACGCTATGCATACGCAAACCATGTCCATCAAATTAAACAAAGTGAAGCACATAAATATGAACATTCGTAAATCAAGTCACAACTCGCAAGCACAATTAGAGAGAGAGAGAGAGAGAGAGAGAGGGCTCACCAATGCAAGTGGTAGATGATGTGCCCTGGACCAACTTCCCTGGTGAACCAATAAAAACTTTTGTTACAAAGAAGGGTTGTGATAAGAAATGTTCAATTTTTCATGCTCTTGTTTTGCACAAATTTCTCTAATGAGATCAACATCCTAAACACAACACCACACCTAGAGAATAAAAGGCAAATAAACATATAACTTGAATCACAAGTTAACACCCCCACAAATTCTCCAAAAGACTCAATCTGTCCCCTGAAAAAACCTCCATTTCTCGCGTTTCTCTCATTCTATCTCGGATCTGATCTCTTAGTGTGGGAACTGTGATCCAAACACAACCCTAGCAATAATAGAATTAAATGTAAGGGCCAAAAAGAGACTGAACTTATTTCGAAGTTCGAACGATGCCTCAACTGATTTGACTGCAAAAGACTCCTGTAAAATGAGAGAGAGTTTGATTGATTGATTGGTTTTGATCTAAGAAGAAAGCAAACATCAAAAAAGGTAGATTCAGGACATGAGAGAGTTCAAATGCCGGAAAAGAATGACTTGACTCCGACCTTAAAAAGGAATCAATATATTGGTTTTCTAGCGATGAGAGAGATGGCCAAAGATGCTGCCCAGTGCCGTTGTCACTGCTTCTACGGGACAATGACGATAGGGACCTGAGAAATGTGAGGATTTTCACAATCGATGGAGAACGGGAAGCATTCTGAAATCGGGGGTTTTAAACGGAGCATCCCGTGCCAGGCCCCACCTTGCAATGCCCCCACACCTCTAATGCCCCGGCCCACTCTTTGGAAAACCAACTTAAAACCTAATTAAGTGTCCAAAGCGTGTAGCAGGAGTGCGAGCACCCAAACGCTAATTTTTAAAATAATTATATGTCCAAAGCGCATATACAATATAGTGTATACAATATAGTGCTTATGAGTTTATAAACAATTAACTAATGGACACAAATATATCTTATCCATATCTGTAAGACGAACTTACGGGACAAATCCCCGTAGGAACCCATACGTCCTACCAAGACCCCGTATCACATTGGACACGAGAGGGGTCCTCATGTGGCCTTTTTCTTCTTTTTTTTGCCGTTTTGCGATATGCTCGATATTGACCATCCCTGATGGTCGATATCGACCATTATGTCACTCGGATTTTTTTTCAACATGTAACTGTCTTATTTGCTGAACACAGTAGAATGGTCGTTATCGACCATATCGCGAAATAACAAGAAAAAAGACGAATCTGGGTTTTCTCCCTTGGTTGCTGTAAGGGCGAGAGAGATGATCCCTGCCCATTTGCAGACGTCAAGAGGGGTGAGAGTGAAGAGATTGAAGAAAGAGGAAAAGGGGATTTCGAGGGAAGAGAAGAAAAGGATTTTGAGGGATTTGGTCGGTCGGATTTGGGGAGGAGGAGAAGAGTTAGAATATGAGCATTTGAGTGGAGGGCAGGGATGGGTTATTGTCGTTTTTGTCGATGTTGTGTTGGCTGGTGGTGCGCAACGAAGGTGTTTGATGAAATGCCTGAGAGAGATTTTTCCTCCATTGAACGTTTTGAGAGAGAGAGAGAGAGAGAGAGAGAGAGAGAGAGAGAGAGAGAATGTGCTTGTTTTGTGTGTGGGATGAGGTCTTGAATGGAGAGAGCGAAGAAGATGGGCATGTTGAGGCGATCCTCCCTCCTCCTCCTACTCCTAGGGAGAAAACCCAGATTTGTCTTTTTTCTTGTTCAAAATGCCATATACCATAATGATCTCAGAAGTCACAATAGCTAAATTGTTGACATTGGGTATTGCAATTAGAACAAAAATATGTCCTCCATTGATTCAAAAGAATCAAAACAAGATTTTTTAGCACAATTCAAGCAAGAAACAACACTGATACATAAGCTTCCCGTCAACCTGTAAACCGTCATAAACAAACTGCTCAAAGTTTGAATTTTGGGGACATATGGTCAAATTCAATAGTTATGTATTGGGAGAACATTCCAATGGAAGTACGTACGCTACAAAAAAGGGCAAGCAATGAAAACAAGATGATGATTTACCTTGAGAAAATCTAAACTGAATCATTGAAACCATGGCAGGTAAACTTGATGAGTTTTTCTGTTTTTAAAGCCTAAAAAATTGGTTAAAAATTGCAAAATTATGGTTGTTAACTGTGTACGTGTTGAGTTGAATGTGTCTATAAAAAAACTAAGATTGTTGAATTTTCTGCTCCACAAATAACAGTGGGAAATGCAGCAAAGTTCTGGTTATTGACTTTGTGCGTTATGTTTATATATAAATCTTTTGGGCTAAAATATTGTTTGCCACTCTTTACAGAGCACTGAGGGACCATACTTCATCAAAATTTTGGTATAAGAATTATATAATTGCTGGGTTTTCAGTTTTGGGGAACTAAAATGACGAACACAAGCCAAGGCCTAAGACTGCATAAGATTTGGTAGACACCTATACAGACAAACATAAACTACCTTGAAACCTTGTTGTTGTAAGCTCCCCATAGAAGATAGTTCAACCAATGACTGGACACAAATATTATGTTGACAGCAAATACAGTTAAATCTACAAAGTTCTAATCTGCAAGTTTCCATTTGTTATTTTAACTTTTAGTCCATATTTTCATTGTATCTTCTTGTTTTATTAAGGATGTAATGAAACAATATTGCTTCATTTTTTTGCACTACAATACATTCAATTTTTGTAGCAGAGTTCAGAACCATCTCATTATTAGTAGTAGTGTCCAGTACTATATAGTGGATGACGTGCATTACTAGTATAAAGAGCATACAGAGAGTGGATGAAGTGATTTTCAACCGTGGTAAGGAATATTAATCCTTTTTTGTATGCTCTAAGAACTTATTTTTAATGTTGCATACGATGGGCATTGGTTCATGGTCAATGCCTTGCTACTAAAAGTACCCCTTGTTAACTTTCTCTGGATTCTTTTAAGAAGCTTTGATCAAGTAAGGCTCACTAAATGAAGGCATGAAATCCTCTGCCAGCAAGCATACCTTTCTCCGATCAAGAGTGGAGGAGGAGTGGAGGATGAAAAACAAAACACATTATATAAGGACAAACACAAACAAACCAAGCAAGTACTTAATAAACAAATTTTAACACAAACAAGTGTTGAAAGTCTGCAATCCTAAAATTTAAATCAAGTAGTGAACTCTGGCTTTGGTTCCTTAATTGATCATATCTGTTTGTCTGCTCAGGCATAGGATGATCGAGAAAACAAGTTCAACTAAGAACCATCAACCATCTATATAAAAGCATAGAACAGAAAGAAAAGTATTATTTTTCCACCTGTTCAATAGGGGAAGGTGACTCAAACATCATAATCACTAGTTATTCAAGTAAGAAGGGATTCTTCTGGTGTCTCTTCTACACGTATGGAATGGGTGCATGAGCATGCAAAAGGAGTAGATAGAGAAATGTAGGATACTTTACTTTAGACATCATTCAAGACCACATGAATCTTTACAGATGACAGCATGAAAGTAGTTTTTTCCTTATTTATCTACTTGCGCAACTGATTCAATTGGGGATTTGGCACAGGCAACTTAAAACAGGTTCAATTTCACTTTCGGATTGTTGGGTGTGTAATTCCAGTGATCTTGCCCGTTGGGTCGAATTGCAATTCGGGGCTTGTTGTGTTTGTTTTGGGCTGCATTTGCATATTCATGACTCTGTTTCTGCAACTTTTGTATAATCACTGTGATCAGTCTAATGGCAATAATAAAATTTGACAGAATATGTATGGCCATGGCCCTGCCCAAAGAGCCATCTAGATTCTTACCGGCCGGGAAGACTCTCCTCTGCTATTTCTCGATGCACTAGTCTGGAACCACCTCTGTACAGAACCCAATTCACCTCCTCTTCGATTTCACGCTCCTTTTCTTCTTTCGTGACTCTTAATGCCACCTTCACGAGAGCCCAAATCAGCAATTCCCAGCTCTGACAATCCAATTTCATCAATGAATAAAACATAAGATACATAAAAGAGAGGGAGAGGGAAGGAGAGAAGAAGATGATGACGACGACCATTCACAGTAACTCACCGAGGAGAAGGTGTCGCTGATGTGTCGATGGCGGATGCCGAGAGGAGTCGGGAGCAAGAGGGAGACGACAGGGGTTGTAACTTGTAAGAGCCATGTACCTAAGGGGTATTTGTGTAATTATAAAATGTTTTAGGGGGCATTTTCGTCCAAAGATCATATTTCTAAATAGGGGTGCACAAAAGATTCGCTGATCTGTAAAACAAATCCGATCCGCAGATTTTTAACCGAATCGAGGGAAACAGATTAGTGACGGATTCAAAATCTTATAATCCAATAGCACTGGATTGGTGACGGATTTCACCCTCAATTCGTGAATTCAATATGATCCGATACATTTACATTAAATATAAATAAAAAAGAAAAAAAAACTTTAGGGGTCTAAATATAAGTTAAGATGTCTAAATATAAAAGAAGAAAATACTTCAAGTAGCTGCAAAAGATTTGTGACATTCATCACTATATACAGGAACTATCAAGAATTTATGTGATAAAAATATATTTAAACAGTTGGCATTCATTTGCAACAGCGTTGAGTTTTCTTTCACCTTTGGTGCGGATAAGAGGGAAATGACTCTTCTATCTTTTTCCCTATAGGGATGGGCTGTCCCTTTTTGGTCAAAATTGACAGATTGAAGGAGTTTGTGCAAAAATTGCAGAATGAAGAAGTCAGGGTTTAAAACCTTAGGTACAGATAAGAGGGAAAGGAAAAACCTTGTAGAATGGAGTTATGGTTTAATACCTTTGGTGCAGATAAGAGGGAAAGGAAAAGCCTATACTCCAAGATCAAAGTGTGAAGGTGCTCACAGACAACCTTGTTGCTTGAGATCATATGATTGGTAAAGGACGAAGAAGATGATGAATATTTTAGGGTTGAGAAACTTGGCAAGGATGAAGTTTTGTTTACGGAAGGCATTGAAGTATTCAAATTTCAAAAAACAAATTGAATGTTTCATTTCTGTTTAAAACGATTGGTTTGAGAGTATCCAAACTGGAGATTCTTCAAAATGGAGAGGGCCATGTGTGAGATGGAAATCCGACCCTCCATCTCATCGTTCGTCAAAGCCAAACTATCTCTTCTTTTTTCTTGTGTATGTCTATGAAAGGAGAGATTTTTCAGGGGTGAGGTGTTACCTCCCACAGTTCACCTCCCAATTTGCTTTAATATATATAATGAGTCCTCAAAATCAATAGTCTTCCAACTACCATGAGTTTTTAGAGCGAAATGACAATTTTGTCCATCTCTTTTATCCTTACATGCATAATTTATAAAGCTTTGACTCAATTTTTTTTATAAAACATGTAACATTATACTTACTGGAAGAGATTAACCCTATATAAATTTTTTTTTTTATCAATACATGGCTCATTTCATTAAATCCAAATTGATCATGACGACAGTCAACACTTATACTTATAACCAGTTATGATTTATCCAATCCATACATGACCCACCATTGGATGGATGAAAGTTTCAAATACATGATTATGCTTCATATGTGGCGGTGTAAAACAAAAATCTGAGAATATGCAAATGTAAATATATATATATATATATATATATTAATTTTTAGAATTTGCAAGGTAAGGGGTGTGGTGTTTGGCTTTATGTAAAAAGAAATTTTGGAGGAAGGGGCAAATTAAAAAAAAAAAATAATCTTTAGGATTTGTAGGTGTGTTTTAAACTTTTCTCAAATATGGGTTATGCATCAATCTCCAAGCCCTTGTACTTAGGTTCACCCCTGGTCATGCACATGCGAGAGTTATTAAGAAAAACCATTGCGACTTGAGATAAAATAATAGTATTTTTGTAAATAATAATATACTCATTTTTTATTAATAGATGTAAGGGCAAAGCTTTCATATAAATATAAATCCAATACAAATCCCATGGTGGCTACCCATTCTTATATATGAAAGAGACGAATTCACTTGCAGAAATCCTCCAATTGAGTTCAATTTGATTTTGACCATATTTACATAATTTTGACTCTCAATTTGTAACTCCTGTCCACATTTTACTTAATAACTTCTATCATAACTTCCAATATTTCTTCAAACATGTAATGGTTATATATATATATATATATATATATATAATAGAGGGGAGGGCTCTCCTGAGCTGCAGTGTCTATTACCATCAACTGTAGTGTGCGAACCGCTCGTGGCAGGAAATTTGGAAAAGCAAACAAAAAGAGAAAAACGAAATGAAAACGGCCAGCGCTTTTCTGTGATCCATTTCATTTCCCCCTCTTCTCATTTCCCACTTTCATCTTCGGTGTACCTAGGCAGCAATCACAGCCAAAGATCGCTCTTCCTCTCAGCTCGATCTCTCTCTCACGACTGATCTCTCTCTCGCATACTGATCTCTCTCTTTCAACTCTATCTCTCTCTCTCAACTCGTATCTCTCTCGCATCATCTCTCCCACTGGAGCTCTGGTCGATCCATCACTCGAGACCGGACGTTGACCTCGTTGCAGTGTCTGCCTGGCATTTTCTCCCCTGCTGCTCATGCTGAGGGGAAGGTCCATCCGCCAGGCCGGCAGGCCTCGACGCCGCCCGCCAGCAGCCCAACCCCGACTGCACGGCAGGTGAGCCCTCTTCCCTTCACTCTCTCGTCTGAGTTCCTCTCCCTCTTCTCTCTCTCTCTCTCTGTTTTTTTTTTTTTAACCTTCAATGCACTAGGAGTTTATCTCCGATTCTAGATGTATGTGTGTTATCCTCTTTCTCGGTAGTCGTACCACTCAAACTGCAACTGCACCATGGAATAGATTCTATTCCATGTAATGTCTCTTTGATATGAGGATGTTGTTTGATGCGGCCGTGGATTCCTTATTAAAAATCAAATGAGCTATCATATAAATAATATCCATTATATAAATAATCATCATACATACACACAACTAATCAAATAAAATAAAATCATAATGCAATGGTAACGTCTCTCTGATATGAGGACATTTTGGGCCAATGCCCACATGCTCTGTGATTGAAATGAGTGGAATGGATTGCAATAATTTGTGATTCAACTTTTGAAGGAAGACCAGGACAAGTTTGATTGCACATCCTTTCTTCCGAAGCAATTGAAGTGTCCAGAGGTGGGGTTGGGGTATGCTATAGAGGAGGTGGGTGGGTGGTGTGGGGGTTGTAACATGATAGATCCTATTAATGGGATGTGGGAGTGGGTGGGGCGGGGCGGGGCGGGGTTTGGGAGGATTTCGTGGGTGGGAGGGGGTGGGGTATGGCTGGAGTGGAGCTTGGCTGGCCTTGAGCTCATCTCGTGTGATAATTAAGTCAAGTCTAAGCGATAATTAAATCATTTTAATTTATTTTTTTATAATATTAGTTTCAGTGGGGGCTGCATATTGTAAATCGATTTATAATATATATATTTTTTTGCCTAAAAAATAAAATTAAAATATTATACATAAGTTTTACATATAATAGCATATAAGAGTAAGTATAGCAAGAAAATCAAACCTTCCTCAAGCTTGGTTCGGCTCAGCTTGTTTATAATCAAGCTTAAGAAAATGGGCTCCAGCAAAACCTGAGCATAAAAGACTGGAGTGGGGCTGACGCTGTAGCTTGGTCGACTAAACTCGAGTGTAGAATCCATCCCTCTGGAATTTGAGAAAAAGCGTCACGCCAGGTGCTAGGTTAATCGCCTCTTTTATTTTATTTTTTGTCACGCCCCCACTCTGTGTCAACCTAGGAGCTTTAACTGGTGAGCGCATTTCTGGCAGTACTCATTTTTTTTTTTTACCTGCGCAAGTCGTTTCTCGTGAGATTTAAATTCGCAATCAGCTTGCTCTTATAGCTTATTAAATTTCTTTGGTTCACAATTCCTAACAAACCTCGTGGCATTAGTAGGGGATTTCGTGGTACACTATCCATACACAACATGAGCAGTGTATGGATCGAGGTCAACTATAAACAATTACAAGTACACTAGTTGATTTGCATTATGATTGATTTGGATTTAATGAAATATGCACCGTATAAATAAGAATGGATTTATATAGGGCTGCTCCCACCGAAATATTTTATAGTAAATGTCAATGTTGCAAGCTTTAAAAAGAAAAAGTCCAATCAAGAGCCAATAGTCAATACAAATCACTAATCCAATCCATAAAAAGAAAGAACGAAAAAATCTTATAACCTTATAAATCTTGTAACCCATCTTACCACCATTAAGAGAAAACACAAAATACAAAACCATTCAATGAAAATGGCTAGCACTTTAATAAAAAAGGAGTTTTTTTTTTTTTATATATATACCTCCTAAGATTTTTAGGATTTGTAAATAAGCCCCAGTGGTTTTATTATTTGTAAATAGGCTCCAACTTTTTTATTTTAATACCTTCTATGTCCCCATAATTAGTAGCCTTCCAACCAGCCTAAGTTTTTAGACTAAAAGGACTTCTTTGCCCATCTCTCTATTATCCCTACATACATAATTTTAAAGGCTTGGACTTATTTTTCTCTAAAGCTTGTACCAATAATGTTTACTATCATATATTTAGTTGGAGAGAATAACCCTTAGTATATTTTATTTTTATTAATACATGGCTCATTTTATTAAAACCAAATCGATGATAATGACAGTCAATACCTATACCGATAATTTGTTATAATTGATCTAACCCATTCACAACCCACTGTTGGATTGATGAAAGTTTTTAATAATGATTATGCTTCATTTGCATGAGAGAGTTATGGAGAGGGACCGTTGAGAATCAAGATGAAATAATGTTATTTTTGTAAAATGACATACTTATAATTGGTTATAATTGATCTAATCCATTCACGACCCGCCATGGGATTGATGAACGTTTTAAAATAATGATCAGGCTTCACGTGCATGAGTGAGTTTTCGAGAAAGAGGCCGTTGGGAATCGAGACAAAGTAATGTTATTTTCGTAAAATAATATAATCATTTTTGTTTAATGAATGTAAGTGCAAAGTTGTCATTTTTATAAAAACTCAACACAAACTTCTGGCGTTTGGTCAGTCTCATTAAGACAACTGGTTGTGGGAACATAAAAGGTATTAAAATGAAAAGTCAGGAGCCTATTTACAAATATTGAAACCACATGGGCCTATTTATAAATTTTAAAAACCTTAATGTGGTAATGCAAAATGCTCATAAAAAAATGTTTTTCACATGCTTGCTTACTTATATTGATTTATTTACATTTCATTCTATACTTTTTAACCCTTTGTTTTTTTTTTTTGTTCAAATCGTTTGTGATGATCATTATATGACATGTATTTACAAGGACCGAACATACTCTAAAATTTGTTAATGAAGTATTATGTTTAGACATTTGTTGGAGTTTTTAATATTCTTTGATTTATTTATAGGGAGATGCTCCCATGAGAGATGCTCTCACCTTACTATGAAATGAGATATTAGGTGGGAGCTCTTACATCTATATCAAATATCAACAACTTAAATGTGAAGGCCCCACCATATCTTCCATAGTAAGGTGATAGCATCTCCCATATGAACATATCCCTTCTTTATATATATAGACGTCTACATAATTATTTCCATCCAAGTATTTCACTCATCATAAAAATGTAAGAAAACTGTCACATATATATATATAATTGGTCTTCTAAAACAAACAAGGTGCATTCACATTATTCTTATTTCAAAGGTTATTACAATTAAATTTATAATGTCCTGATTATATAAATGAGGAATAGAGTAAAGTAAATTAAAGTGAAGTAGATTTTACATGAAGAGTAAAGTAGAAATAAAGTCCCAAGAATTTGTAGGAGCATAGGCCAATTCTACCTACCACCTTCTCATTGGCTCTAGTGAAGGCCGCAAATGAAATTGGCACACAAGTCACTACTCATTACCCACAAGGTCGGCCTCGCAGTCACACCAAACCGCTTCCCAATCCCGCAACTACAAAAGGCAAAAACCGACCCTTCTTTCTCTTGTTTTCGCGACTCTCTCTCTCTCTTGCTACTCTGCTTCAGATCTCGACGCTCTCGTATGATCGTTTCGAAATCTTCGAACGCTTTCTAGGTTTTCTCCGAAAAGCATCTCTTCCAAATCTCCATACTCTTCTGCTGGCTTCTACATAATCGTTCGAGCATAACCATCTCCTAAATGAGATGGGAGTCTCCTTCAAAGTCGCGAAAACCGGAACTCGGTTTCGCCCAAAAGCTCCCCAGGCAGAGATCTCGGTCGATGACGCCGTCGAAAACTCCAAGGAGAGCTCTCGGGTTTTCTCCGGGAACGAATCTTCAGCTGCAAAGAGAAAGGTAGATGCAATTACCCTTTTCTTTCCTGTCAATTGTTAGGAGTTTTGATTCGTCTGTGTCAGTTGATATTGGTTGAAGTCGGAGAATTTTAGGGTTTTTGATGGGTTTTCTTCTGGCATGTGAGTGGGTAAATCGAGGGTTTTTTTCAGCTTGATCGGAATGGCTAGGAAAGATGGTTACTTGTTGTCTAGGAAAAACTGATTCTTTGATTAGAGTAATGCCTCAAGTGTTTCTTTCTTTCTGTATGTGTGCGTTTGGATGGACTCTCTAGCTGCATCCCAGGTGAGAAAAATAAATTAATTTTACCACAGTAAAAGATTCCGTGTTGGAGTTTCAGGAGCTACTGGGGATCCACCTTGCGAAACTCTATCTGGGTACAGGAGCAGTGATTCTACTAAAAATTGAAAGATGGTGATCTTTTGATGCTTGGTATTTTGGTGGTAATGCACCAATACTGATTTGTGTTGTGCAATTTGCCTCTTTACTCAAATTAAAATCAGTTACATTAATGTCCCATGTTCTGCACATATCCATACGTACAAGGAAGCAGATTGATAATTATTTCTATGAAAATGTCAGGTAAACTAGTGATTTGGGTTGCATCCTAACATACCCAAAAGCAATGCAAAAATTGTCGCTACGTTTGGTCATGATTGCTTAGACCCTTTGTTCTCTGAAGTTTTTTGGTGTACCACCTTTTTTTTTTTTGCATGTAGATACTCCAATCTTGCTTCATTATGATATATATATATATGTATATTCATGTATTTATTTTTAATCGCTTACTAAAGCTTCGAACAGACAGATGCAGATGTTACTGCCACTTTCTGAAGGCTTAAAATACCTGTTATTATTATTTTTTTTTCCTTTTCTCCTGATAAGTTTAATTCTCCATTATTCCAGACTAATGTCAGTGATGCGGGTGTGGAAGTCGGTGGTTTCTCAGTTTCATCCACGTGTTCTGGAGGACAGCCTACTGTGTTAGGTGAGGCTGGTATATGATCTTTCTTCTGCCAACCTTATTTCCTGAGCTATTTATTCTTAAGCGTTTTTTGTCTTCTTCAGATCATGAAGTATCCTTTACTTTGGACCTCTTCCCCAATGGATTTTCTATTGGAACTGCCGAGGTTTGTTAACAGGAAACTTTGTACTATTTGATTTGGAAAATCTAGCATTGTCTAAATCCTTAGTAAGTAAGTTTGGGACATTTATTGTTGCACTTATGGCTGTCAATCGTGCCGTGTTAACGAATTCAAGTTAAAATCACCTCAACCTGTACACGACCCGTTTACTTAACGGGTCAAAAAATCAAACCCGAACACGACCCGTTAATTTAACGGGTTACACGACCCAACCCATTAACCCGTTAAGTAATTAAGTCATTTTGAAAATTAAAAAAAAATTATACAAAAATAGAAGGAGAAAAATATATAAGCCACATGAAACTGTAAGTGAGGATCTTGAGTGAATCCCACCTAAAAACCCACTCTAAAACATCTCAATTTTTTCTTTATGAATATAAATTAATTATAGTTACATTTAGGGAGTAAAAAAAAATTTAACGGGTTAAGCGGGTTGTTAACGGGTTATTGGTTTAATTCGTACACAACCCATTAACGACCCGAACCCATTAATATCATGTAGGTTCTTGTCGTGTTAATGGGTCGTGTGACATTTTGACAGCCCTTTGCACTAGAGCTGGTTTATTTTGCATTCAACAGTGCCTGGGATTGTGTCTGCTCAGTCCATTAGTGCTTTTGCTGTCCGTGTCAACCATTTTCAGCTATATTATAAAGCAACAGGATAACTAATAAGATCTTTATGAAGGATATGTGCGGTATCCTTGTGGTGGTCCCAAGAAACCACTTTTACATAGTGTTTAGGCTGTGGACATGCCAATTTTTGTGGAAACACTCTAAAGACTTTATCTCCATCAGAACACAAAATCTCCCATGCTATATCATATTTGAAGGCTTAATGTCTGAACCCACCCTTTTTGTCAATGATCATGTCCAAAACCTCCCTAGAAATCATTAATTTTCAAGAGTTCCTTTTTTTTTTTTTTTTCTTTTCTAAGCATTTTATTAGATGGGGGTTGAGACAGATTGATAGAACTGTTGTATCGACTGTTACAAAAGATTTTTTCTGTGGCTGTTGTGGGGCCTTGAAACCATGTTTAGATCCTAGTGCCTTGAGTTTGTACAGGATGTTGGGCCCATGTTTCAATTACCTCAAATTGTTTATTTTGTGGGCCTTCACATTCTCAGACATCTCTGCCTATATTCGAGATCGTAAGCATCTATTATTATTATCATTATTATTTTTAATTTCCTAATTTTTTTATAACAGTAAATTTTATTGGTCTGAAAGAGAACTGGACTGAAGAAAACACAGACCAACTCTAAAACAAATAACCAATAACGGAAACATAATAATCAAACATCATTAGACATCAAAAGAAATAGAAGCAAGAGACACTCCCTACTTAACAAGATCATCTGCCGTTTCATTAGCCTCTTAGAAAATATGGTGAAAAGAAATTTCGAGTTGAGAAGAAATATTCTGCACCGCCTCCACCCAATCTGCCAATTTCCAAAGATATGAAGTCTTCCCTGAACCCTACTAGTTGAGAAAGAATCTCCTTTAATGATTACTGTAAGACCACCCAACTTAAGTAATTCCCGACAGCCAATCAATAAAGCATATAGTTCGACTTCATTTGCATTCGAATCGTCCAATGGCCCACGAAACCTTCACATAACATTACCAAAAGAATCCCTTATAACACCACCTATGCCACCATCCTAAGAGACTGTTGATAGCTACCATCAAAATTAAGCTTATGAATGCCATGAGGATAAGGCATCCAAAAACTTTGGTGGGCCAAAGTAGCCCTCCATCTCCCATCTAGGACAGCTGCCCAAGACCCATCCAATAAAACACCATTAAACTCTATCCGCTTCATAGCCCATTCTGAAACTGTCTTGATAATAATATCAACAATCTCCTCCACCAACCGAACCTTATTATTGACGATTCTGTTATTCCTCTCTAACCATTCCTTCCAACAAGTCGCATACAACATAAACTTCCATAAGATCCTTCCACGAGTAAAATGGCAACGAAAGGACCATTGTTGGAACAATTCTGGCATAACCCACTGCATATCAAACCTAACAAAAAGAGCCACCCAACCATTATAAGCAAAAATACAATGAATGAGTAAATGATTAACTGTCTCCTCGTCCCTTAAGCACATAGGACAGCCATTAACAATGAAGTGATTTCGCCACCTCAAATTGTCTATTGTAAAATTTTTTTCTCTCCTAGCCAACAAACAAAACACCACAACTCTAGGCGAAATGCAGCAATCTCAAAAACAGCGCCACCCATCTGATATACTAGAATTATCAATCAAGACATTATAAAGAGGCTCAACTGAAAACTTTCCCTTAACATCAGGTTTCCATAATCTGATATCAGGCTTGCCCAAAGACGAATATACCTTGTCCAACAATCCAAGTATTTTACAAAGATCTGACGTTCCAATATTTGTCGAATTCCTTAAACAAAAAATTCCAAACGACAGAACCACCCCTAAATTCAAATTTATTAGCTATAAAAGCCTGTTGCTGCCTGTCCAAAAGATAGAGATGAGGATATTGTTGACTCAAAACTTTCTGTCCACACCATTCATCATTCTAGAATTTGATACGCTACCCATTATGAACTTTGTACCGAACCCATTATTCAAAAACACCATTCACAGAAAGAATCGACCTCCAAATACCTGAAGCTTTATAATCTCTTCCTGGCACAAACCAGCCATCCCTTTCTAATTTGTATTTGTGGATTAAAATACGTTGCCATAAGCATTTACAACACACCCACACCCACCCCCACCCCCCCACCCCCCCTGCCATTAGCAATAAGTTGACAAACAAGGTCCCACTTCACCAAATGGTATTTTCTATGCTCCACAGAATCATTCCAAAGAAAATCTCATTGTAATTTCTCAATCTTTCGGACAACACGTTTAGGACACCTGAAACAGGACAAAAAATAGATAGGGAGGCTGGACAACATGGATTAAATAAGAGTAAGACAGCCTCCCAAAGATACGTATCTACTCTTCCGAGAGCTCAAACTAATTTCAATCTGTTCCACTACTGGATCCCATAAAGATTTTCTAGGCAATCCCAAACACAGAGGCTACCCCAAATATTTAGTTGGAAGCTTCCCAACTTTACAACCAAACTTCATAGCCAAAGAAACAAGCAGATGATGCTCTATATGAATACCCACATGCTCAAACTTTTCATAATTAATTTTTAGGCTCGAAAGTAACTCAAACCATTTCAAAATAAGTTTCAAATTATCCACCTGCACCGAGTCAGCATCACAAAAAATGATGGTATCATCTGCAAATTGTAAATGAGTTACCTCAGTAGCAGCATTATCGTAACAGAAACCCTTAATTAATCTCAATTGATTGGCTCTCTCCAGCAAGGCATGCAAAGCTTCAGCCACAATAACAAAGATTAGCGGAGATGAAGGATACCCTTCCCGAATTCCTCTAGAACTCTTAAAAGTAACCTTTCGGAGACCCATTCACCAAAACGGAAAAGTGAGCTGAAGACACACAACTATTTATCCACTGACACCATTTCTGCCCAAACACCAATCTACACATCATATACTGAAGAAAACCCCAGCTTACATACTAATCCAGGGCGTTTCTGTCGATTCCTTGAATCTAAACATTCATGGGCTACAAGCACACTATCCAAAATTTGACAACCATCTACAAAAACACCTTGAATATCAGAGATGATGTCTGAAAGAACTGTCCTCAGTCGACTAGCTAACACATTAGCTAAAATCTTATCAAAACTTCCAATCAAACATATGGGTCGAAAATATTTAATAGAGATTGCACCATGTTTTTTAATTTCCTAATCGGAGACTGAATCTGAAAACACACTGAAGTGCGCTCGAAGATCTCTGAAATTTTATTGAGAGACTGAAACTGGAATATCCTTAGAGATATCTTGGTCAAAGCCTGTTCAGCATTTTAGAAACAAACTCTTCAGCCAACCCTAGCTTAATGGGATAAGGTTTTGGTGGTGGTGGTGGTGATGATGAGACTGAAATATTGTTACGAGCAATCAACTGGTTCTATTTAAAGAGATTTCCATCTACTCTCCTATTTTAAATCATATCCCTGCTTTGAAGTTTGAAATCAATTAATACTCCAACGGTCCTTCTTTCTGACATTTGAAGTGTAAAATAAATTAAAAGACTGGAATTTAAAAGTCTGTTTCTGACTTTGTCAGAATCGTCCGGGACTTTGGGGCTGGATCTTTGGTGAGCTAGCATGTTTCAGCTGGGTTGAAACTTCTGGTCTGCGATGGATGGGTCTGGGATGGTCTGCTCTGATTCAGTTGGGCTTGGCCTGGCTCTGGGCCTTTTGGGCCCAGCACCTCCTTCTGTAGACCTGTAAAGGTTGGGCTGCATCATAGTGTGAGCAAAACTGACCACAATCAAAGTATACTAGCTCATGATTTAATTGGCCTCAAAGTGTAAGGTTTTATAAGTTGTGTTTTTATTAAATGCAGACCAACCATGCATATAGGTTGGATGAGTGTCAAATTGGGGTGAGTGCCAATTTATTGAACTCAGTGGGTTGGGTAGAGTGTGAGGGGATGCATTGATCACAGTGGGTCATATTGTTCAGAACGGACGTTCTCATCATTTTTACGGGCATAGTGCTTACTAACTGATGAAACCCTCGCATGTGTGTGCTGGTGTGTATATTTGCTGATCGTGGGAAAAAGGGTAATAAAAAGGTCTTAGTGTGGATTAGATTTTGGATAAAACCAGCATGATTGAATCATCCTAACTCTTTATTTAAGGCCCCAAGTTTTAATGGTTTATTGCATTATTTTTTTTGAAGTATATGTCCAATGAGTGTCAAATTGGGTGAGTGCCAATTCATTGGGGGTGCCAATTCATTGTGTGTCTATACACACATATGCCATTCGAATACACTCACAGATATATATATATATATATATATATATTTATGTATGTATTTGTGTGTGTCTATTTGTATATGTAAACTGTAAAGGCATGTCATGTCTAACTAAAACTATTGTGATCTTTCAGAAGAGTAAGGTTCAGCCAGTGCTTCACGATAACCCAAAGTCACTGCATCCATATGACAGGAAATCTGAAACACTTTTTTCTGTAAGTATAGTTTATAACACGTGCTTGAGCGAATTCATGGTACAAAAGCATTTAGCCAATGCCTTTTTTTACCTTTACTTGATTTCTTCTAAGTATTTTCTCCTGTATATCTCATCTAAATTGAACTTCCGCTATTCAACAATTATTGTTAATCTTCATCGTTATTCAATCTTCCTAGTTATTTGTTTAAATCATTTTTAAGATTGTACTTCGATACCTCTCTTTTATTTTTCCTGTTGTGTTTCATTTATTGTACTAAGTAGCTGCTTGTTGCAATGTGTGGTCATGTCCTTGCAGGCAATCGAGTCAGGGCTATTACCCGGGGATATTCTGGATGATATACCTGGAAAGTATGTTGACGGGACAATTGTCTGTGAGGTGAGTAATGGCTCATTAACAATTTTGTTAACCATCGGTAAGATTGGTATTCTAATATCTGGTATTCATCCTTGTTTTTGCTAAATTATTGAAATATGGAATATGAATTTTTAGTTTTCCTTTCTGTTTCTTGGATCAGTCTTACCCTAATGGGAAAACTTGTCTCCCAAATGTAATCGTAGCCTTCTAATGAGTTCTTTTGAAGTTTTTGTACCTTCATGCGTTTGACCGAAGGAAAAAAAAACTCCATGCAGGTACGGGATTATCGGAAGTGTGTTTCTGAACCAGGCAGTTGCACTTTGGATGGATGTCCGACTATAAACAAAGTGCATCTACGAATGTCCTTGGAAAACATTGTTAAGGATATTCCTTTAATCTCAGATGATTCTTGGACTTACAGTGATCTAATGGTCAGTATACATGATGTTTCCTTTCCCTTCATAACTTTTTCTACAAGTAGGGTCTTTACTCTTTATTGAAGGAAAATAGTGCACGACTCACCTGCCATGTTATTATTCAAATATTAGCAATGATGATCATGACGATAAGAGCTTGCTTGCTATGTCACTTTCCTATTTTGTCTACCTGTTTGAGATTGGACACAGATGTCTTTAAGAAGCCTGATATCCTGATATGTCCATTCAAACATATCAAAACATTAAAAAATATTTTAATAATTATTTGTATCAATATTTTTCATTATTGTAGGAATAAATATAAAATGATAATTTTAATGATAATCGTAAAATAGTATGATTGTAGTGCCAATTTTACTATGAATAGTAAAAAATAAAATTTATGTGCAAGAATATAAGCTGTTTGCTGTAGTGTCGGACATGTGTGTACGACTGTACGGTGTACCTGTCATGTGTCAACACAACAACAACCATATGTAAACTTGTTTGTTGATTATGTCTCTGTGCCATAGGAAGTTGAGTCCCGCACACTGAAAGCTCTACAGCCCCAACTTTGTCTAGATCCTACTCCGATGATGGACAGGCTTTGCTGTACGAATAAGGTATTGACTTAACTTCAGGAGAACTTGCTCATCTGAAGTATTCCAGACTGATTATTGTTCGCTCAAATTTTTTTTTTCCTGCAGCTTGATTTGGGCATTTTTCCTGCAAGGAGGAAGAGATTGAGGCAGATGGCAGAAGTGACTGTCACATCTAACAGTCAAGCCAGTGGAAAGAAAATCTCCATTGACAAGGCACCTGAGAATGGAAACTGCAAGCCAGGAGACTCGGGGCTCACTGTTTCAGGTGATGTAGCTTTGCAACATATCCGCACAAATTTAGCTTCACAACATCCTGTTTCAAGTAGCATGCCGGCATTACAACCCAAAAGCTTTGGACAACATGTTTCTAGACCGACATTGCCTTCATTGTCCCAATCTAAAATTCAAGCAGTAGTTGGCTACCCAAGAAGTATTCAAGATCGTGTGGCTGAGTCCCCTGCAAATACACTGGCAGCTGGGGCAGACTTGATTAATTCATACACAGACACCATGAATTGTAGCGTTTCTTTTCAAGGGAAGAGGGAAAATCCAGATACCCAAATGTCACCTCTGTCGAGTACCAAGAGACTAAAACAGACACCATTGGGTCCAGATAGCAACAGCATTCAACAGCAACAAGTAGGTCAGTCGCTGGACAGCGTCCACGGAACGGATGTACATTGGAAAAACCCATTGTTTCACCCACAATATGAGACAAGAGGAGTCCAATATGCCAACATTGGGGGTCAAAAGTATGCCGACCCAAGACAAGCCACTCTTGGAGGGGCTCAAAATCAGGATGCAGGGGTCTCTTTTTATCTAGAGCAGCAAGAACTAGAGAAAAATAAAGATAATCCACACATGTTGGTGACAGAAAGCACTCAGTTGGATCAGCAGCGAGTGCGGCAACAACAAGTTATGAGACCTCATTTTACTCCCCATATGGCGTGGCAGAATCCCAATGATCTGAGAAAAGATGAGCTCCAGAAAAGGAAATCTGCACAGAGTCCGCGAGTTTCTACTGGAGCTGTGGCACAGTCTCCTTTATCATCGAAGTCGGGAGAAATTCCCAATGGTTCCCTAGGTGCCCACATTGGTACAGTTGCAACAGCTGCTGCACTTGGGCCTCAAAAGGAAAAGGCAATAGGGGTTACCAATGCTGCAGTTGGAACCCCTTCCGTGGCTTCCAGTCCTAGTGATTCCATGCAACGGCAGCAACAGGCAACTATGGCTGCCAAACGGAGATCAAATTCTCTGCCCAAAACTCCCGCAATTAGTGGGGTAGGATCTCCTGCAAGTGTCAGTAATATGAGTGTCCCATTGAATGCAAACAGTCCTTCGATTGGGACGACTACTCTGGCTGATCAAGCTATTCTAGATAGGTTTTCCAAGATTGAAACGCTTACACAAAGGTATGACAAGATACAGATCATGTCACAACACTGTTTATTAATGTATTAGGCTGTGCTTCCGTTCTCATTTCCACATGGCACAACATTTTGTCTCATCCAAGCCGTACACAGTTTATACATTGTCTAACACACCTTGTTCCTCCTCAGTTTGGCCATGAATCTTTGTTGTATGTGTAACATCGCTTAATCTTTTAAACTGCGTGTTGCCTAGGTATTGGAACCACCTGCGGCTTTCAATTGCAGGCCTGAGCTAGTTTGAGCCATGATGTGAACTGGTTGCAATGAACCTGGCAGGCCAAACCTAAAAACTTTGGTTTTCTCATCTGACAATGTACATTTATAGTCTATAGATACAAACCTGATGTGAAGGCTGGCCTTATTATGAGATAGGTAATTCACATGGTTGGCCTCACCTGCAGCATGGCTTAAATCTAACCATACCAAATACCGCTGCCAGAATAACATGAGAGGGTAGCAAGCTCCTTTTCTCTTGTCAGCACCATTCCTCTTTGGTTATGTCTTATAAGTTATATCTGTTGCATTTTCAGATACCAACTCAACTGCAAAAAGAATAAGGTTGACAACTATACTGCAAGGAAGCCCATAACTCATTTAACTCAACATATTGCGTTCTGTCTTGAAAATTCGTTGAGTTTGGAGGATCTCAAAGATGCAATAACTACAATGCCAATGTCAAAATCACTCGTTGGTGGGAGCATGAATGTCTGCAAGAGCAGAGTCTTGAATTTCATGCGCATGGAGCGTATGTATCAAGGTATGTTCTTTTCCTGACATCTGGTTCTCTACCTGATTGAGAGTCGATTCCTTCGCCGTTGGCCTAGTTTAGTTTGAGGCCAGCACAAGCCAAGTTTTGTTGGTCCATGCTGGCTTGGTTAAAGAAAGCCATTTGTCCATGGCTTCTCTTGATGTTTGCCCCCCTCTGAAATGGACGTGTGGTGATCTATCCTGCAAACATATTGTCATGCCAGAAAATGCTTCCTTTAAAGGACATTTTTATCCAACTGTTCAAATATGTACAGTGGAACTCCCCAATTATAAATCGTAACTGTTCCAACTCCACCTGAATTCACTGTTGAATTGAAGCACTCCATGCTGGATGATAATTTTAGCAATTATGCATTTTGAAGTGGAGAGGCAATCCCTTGTAACATGTCACAAGTGAATTATGTGCAAATTGTGATGGATCCCCCACCAAGGGCCTTCGACATTTGGAACAGCAATGCCTCTGCCGTGAATGGGACGATGTGGGATTGGTAGGTTGCATCATGTACCTGGGATGACCCAAAACTCACCCCTTTTGGATAATCAGAGTCATTGGTTCAAGAAAGTTAACCATTTGAGTTTATGAAGGTTTAGTCAAGCGGTGAATATCACTGATAGAGTGAAATTTGGGTGCGTTCCTATATATGACGCAAGGTTGGAAAACTCGTGACTCGGACTCGATTCGTCCAATCGAAATTGACTCGGATAGAGTCAACGGGAATTGGGACAGTCATGTTTTTTAAAAATAATTTTAGAAATATTTTAAAAAAATGAATCCATTATTTATAAAATATAAAAAATACATTTATTTACATGCATTCGTAATAATCTATTCAAATTAATGAAGTTGTATATGCAAGAAAAGTGCTACAATAAGGAAAATTAAAGAAAAAAGTTGCATATTACACAATTTGTTAGTCCAAATGCCGAATGTAAAAGATCAAATATACTTTCAAATTTCATTTTAGTCATCATATTTAAATTACTAACTCCAAACCTCATGCATAATTACTTATAAATAAATTTTAATTATCTAAAATTAGATTTGCTTATTAAATGGTTTGGAATGCCAATGACTTGTTAAAATGAAAAGACTCGGCCGAGTCCCCCTATTTTTGACTCGGCCCTTATATTAAAACGAGATGACTCGGGTGAGTCAAGAGTCAACTCAGAGAGTTTTCCAAACCATGATATGATGCATAGATACAGATACAAGTACTGGCATGGATGTGGGGATAAGGGATATGCCTTTTCACTTTTGAAAATCTAGGACATGTATACAGATATGGGTGTCATAATTTTTTTTTGTAGATCACTTTCGAATTAATGAAGTTATCATTCTTTACATTCCCTTCCAACCTTTTTTTATGTTGAGAAGTATGAAAATTAAAAAAACTAAATGAAGTAATGAACTTGGTAAGTGGGATATGCTAAACTTGTACTTGGAAGTATCGATGCAGTAGTATCGGGTACCAATGCAAGCATCATATCAGTCCGACACGGATATGTTGGGCTTGTACAAGTATCTGGGTATCATAGGCACTTCCTATTCATGGGGTTTGGATTCACATAAAAACCAGAAAAAAGGAAAGAAGGAAACTGTCATGCACATGGTTGATGTGAAGGGAATCATTAGTTATACTGCATTAGATATTCATACAATATTCATGGCTTTGAACAGTGACTCAAGAGGTCAGTGAACTTGACCCTAGCATGCTCAGTAATTGGACCTGAAGTTTTAGACCTACCTACCAGGCCTTGAGCCTAGACCAACTACACCATTGACATGCTTACCGACTAACTTCATGGCTATCATCTTTCCAGGAAATGGTGTTATTGCTCAGTTCCGGAACAAATTAGTCCTACTGGAAAGGCCCAACGATGGCACAGTAGCAATGCAGTATGGTGGAGATATTGATGATAATTTTACTATCCTTCAAGAGCATGGCCCAACGCTGCCAAATACTGTAAGTTCTCTCATTTACACATGGTCTCCATTTTAGTACCTCAGCAAGTTCATTTTTTATTTAATTATGCTTGGACTCACTCAATTAATTTTTGACAGCACTATGCAGATCTGCTTGCTGCCCAGTTCCGTTCACTGGTATGTTTTCTGAATTAGATTCGTACGATAAGAAATGCCTGCTTATCTATTCTATTGAGTAAATTTTAGATTTGATATGTTTTGTGTACCCCAATCACAAGTTGTTTAATAGTTTAGCGGAAAGGACACTTACCTGCTCTGCTGTGCATTTTGGATGCAAAAATAGAGACCAGGCCCATTTGGCATCATTTTTGTGCTCAAATTTTTTTTATTCTGAAATGAATCATGCTGAGAATGACTCTATTCTTGAAGTGAATTGTGCGAAACTTGTTTGGCAACGTTCTATCATAATTGCTTCCAATCATCATAATCATGTTTGACAATATTTTTCAATTTGGATTTATCAGAGGATATTCATATATACATTCTGTATATTAAAACAAAAAATAAAAATAAAAATCTTTAAACATATTCATACATCCATATTATATATAAAGTTTACCAGAACTAGAAATTAAGCATAACCATTAATGGTAATCAAATAATCTCCCTTTTAATTATGAAAAAGGGATACTCAACCATTGCCCTAATAAGTTAAATTCTAGGAAATTCTTTCTGGTGAAAAAAACCCCAGGAAATTCAAGATCCCATATATGTCTCCATTTGAATCCTTAACCCTTCACCTCGTTCATAATACTTTGTTTGAAGTTTGAACCCATTTTACCACAAATTTCCAAAAATCCAATTTCAAATACTAAGATTGTTTGGAGGATCCAAAGAAAACAAATTCCTAATTGAGAAATGTGAAAAGACACCAAGAAGGGTGGGGCTTCACAAAGAGTTGGGAGGAAAGGAGAGAGACTGACGAGACGGTGAGAGGATAATGGAATTAGAGAGAGGGAGATTCAATGGCAACAAGAAAAAAGACATGCAGAGAGAAATTAAGAGTGAGAAAGTGAGGGAGTGATTCGTGCACAGAGAGAGAGACATGCAGAGAGAAATTAAGAGTGAGAAAGTGAAGGAGTGATTCGTGCAGAGAGAGAGAGAGAGAGAGAGAGAGAGAGAGAGAGAGAGAGAGAGATGTGTTGGATTGTACAGAGAGCACAAGAGAGAGGGTGAATCCGAGAGAGGGAGAGATGATAGGAGAGACGTGCGGGAGAGATGAGGAATGGACGAAGAGACGGAGGTATTGCCTTTCAACCGCCCGTCTCGTTCCGTATTGAAAAATGAATGTAGATCGTTCCTCAAATTTTGTTCTCAATGGCGATTATTCTGTTGAAATGTTCTGGAAGAAAACCAAATCTTTTCAAACCAAACACGTTCTTTTTTTCTTCGTTTCATGGGAATGCAGAAATGGTCTCATAGAATGATGCCAAACAGGCACCTAATTTCTTTTTCTTTTTTTTCCATTAAAAAAAATGTAATGTAATTTCTATGTACATGCTAAACCAGATGCACAGCTGAATGATCAGACACCTAAATTGGTTTAGTATGGGTACGACACCTATTGGGGGTGTCCATTTCTGCAAATCCTAGAAAATAAGATTTGTGGATTCAGCATAATATTTTGTTAAATAAATGCCTATTTAAAGTAAAACTAATATGCAGAATAACACCAATGAAAAATGTATAGATCTTCAATCTATGTGTGTGTGTGTGTATAAATATATGGGAGCTGCTCCTATGAGAGATATCTATCACCTTACTACGAGAGATAAGGTGGGGGCCCTCACATTCATATCCAATGCCAACAACTTAAATGTGAGGGCCCCCACCCCTATCTCTCATAATAAGATGAGAGATGCTCTCATAGGAGCACTTCCCATATATATGTATATGTGTGTGTGTGTGTGTATATATATATATATATATATGGGAGAATATTTATGTGCATCCATCCTTCACCATAGGGTGAGAGACACATAATTGGAAATATTAATGTGCAAAAAAGGAAAACCCATATATGGTCATATGCAAAAAAAGAATGTTAATGTGCAAAGAGGGAAAGCCATGTAAGTGTCCCTCACCATAGGGTTAGGGATGGATGCACATGAATGTCCCCCATATGTATGTATATATATGTACATATACATATATATATATATATATAAATATTGAGAGAGAGAGTCTGCAAATCCTAGAAAATAAGAGTTGTGGATTCGGCATAATATTTTTGTTAAATAAATGCCTATTTAAAGTAAAACTAATATGCAGAATAACACCAATGAAAAATGTATAGATCTTCAATCTCTATATGAGAGAGAGAGAGAGAGAGAGAGAGAGAGAGAGAGAGAGAGAGAGAGAGAGAGAGAGATTCATGTGCATCCATCCCTCACCATATGGTGAGGGACAAACTTGATAGGGCCCACTGATCATAGGACTTGGGGGGATGGAAAGAGACATCCTAGATGAGCCCATATATCAAGTTTGGGGTCAATCCCATTCCATTAACCCCTTTATCCGTGGCCCACAAATTAAATGATTTTATATTAAAGAAAAAAAAGAATTTGGCCCTCAATCCAACGGTCCAATCCATTCGGATCAGTGAAAACTTGATGGATTTAGTGTAATTCAGGGGGTTCCATGTGTGTGGATACTTCGGATGGATCATATAAAGTCGGACCCACTATATATATATGTATAGATCTTTCCCAAAGTCTAAATTAAATGATTTCATAAAGAGTCTGACACGGGGTTTTATTGGTACCGGTTCGCACGCATTACATTGGTCACCTGGAAAGGCTCACTTGAAAGTATTTGCATAATATACGTGAAACATCCCTCCATACTTACTTTTTAATTGTGGTCTTAAACATCTTGAATAGATGGTGCATGAGGGGTATCAAGAGGCTGATGATCAAATCCTACCTAGACCAACCTCTACAGGTCTGTCTACTGCTCCCAGCATGTCAGAGTCTATGGTAACTGAGATGCAATTTACAGAAGCTGTTGGAGGTCAACCTGTTGCGGCCCAACCATCTGGGGTTGTTACTACAGCTAATTGCAGCAACCCATCTGTGAATCCATCCCAGAATCTTCTAGCTGAAACACGAATGCTTCCTCCTGGAAATACCCAGGCCCTACAGATGTCACAAGGATATCTGCCTGGTATTGGAATGCCTACTCGGCCTCAGTTGGATCAAGCATCACTCCAGCAGCAGCATAATCAACCAACCCAGATCCAGCAGCAGCAGCAGCAGCAGCAGCAGCAGCAACAACAACAACACCAGCAGCCTCAGATGCAGAGATCTTCTTCACTTTTCCATCCAAGCAACCCTCTCTCCCACCTGAATGCGGTTGGGCAGAATCCAAATCTGCAGATGGGTAACCATATGGTCAACAAGCCTACTCTGCAGCAACTTCAAATGTTACAACAGCAGCAGCAGCAACACCACCAGCAGTCACAGCATATGGAACGTCACAGGAAAATTATGGCAGCCGTGGGCATGGGTAACATGGGCAATGTGAGCAACAACATGGTAGGTCTCGGTGGCCTTAGCAATGTTGTCGGCATTGGAGGTGTACGGGGGATGGGACCCAGCATGTCCGCCCCAATGGGGCCCATGTCTGGCTTGGGTAACATGAATCAAAATCAGATGAACCCAAGCCAGATTTCTAACATCAGCAGCATGCTTAGCCAGCAACTACGTCCGGGAACACTGTCAAATCTGCAGGCAGCTCAGGCCGCTTGGCCCGCTTCCATAGCAACAAAACTTAGGATGGCGCAGAACAGAGCAGGCATGATGGGTGGCCCACAACCAGGCATTACCGGGATGTCAGGAAACAATCAGATGCATGTCAACTCTGCAGGCTTGTCTATGATGGGGCAGACACTGAACAGGGGAAATATGAGCTCATTGCAGCGGAGTATGATGGCGATGGGCCCACCAAAGGCTCAAGGCACAAGTTTCTACATGAACCAGCAGCAGCAGCAAGTTCAGTTTCAACAGCAGCAACTACAGCAGCAACAGCAGCAGCAGATGCAGCCCCAACCACCACCACTAGGCTCTCCATTGCAGCACCAGCAGTCCATTGTTTCACAGCCACAGGCATGTTCGCCATCGGCAATGGCAATTCAGCAGCAGCTAGGTAGCCCATCCCAAGCCAGCCTACAGACTCCAATGAGTCCGCAGTTGAGCTCTGGAGTGCTGCAGCAGATGAATGCCGGCAATACAGGGACTGGCCCTGCAAGCCCACAATTAAGCTCTCAGACTTTAGGTTCAGTCAACAGCATCACAAGCTCCCCTATGGATCTCCAAGGTGTCAGCAACAAAGCTAATTCTATCAATAATAATGTACAATAGATTGAAAGATGAAATAATTAGACCACAGTTTTGTGGTTTGATATCCTAGGGCCCTAGTGATTTATGGTGTACTGAATCTGAGAAGCAGTGAGTGCAGTGATTGTTTCAGTTTCAGGTGGACATGGGAATATGTTGCCTCTAATGTTGTTTATACATATATATCGTTTTCGTCACTTATGTCATCATACAGGGTGTGTGTATATGTGTATTTGGTGCTCTTTTTTCTTTTTTTTTTTCTTCTTTCCTGAAAAGCACAGTTTGTCCACTCTCATCATTTTAAGTTATTTAACCTTATCCCATCTATCTGGGGTCCATTGAAGCCCTTGTAAAACAGATCTATACTGCTTCATCTGCAGCAGCACCATGCTATGATTGTGTGGCTTGTTCATTTTAATTTAAAGCATATGCCAATCAATGTACTAGTATGCATTACATTAAACTACTAGTTAGTTAATCTTCCAATGAGAATGATGATATTTTAATACTATGGAATTCCTTATATTCAGTTTTGCAAGTGAGTTTTGAATGCTCTGAAAAGTCTGTGACCGACCTTCACTGGACAGTGCCTAGTCAAGCCGAACGGCTGAAGTGGGACAAAATGAATTTTGCAAGTATGCATGTTGTTCAGTTTTTGATCCATTAAACCATGATTTGTGGGCAACCTTTCATTGTGGTTGGATCACAACCTCAACCCCCCAATAGGCGGCACCATCCCTCTCTAATTGAGATGGTTTTAAGGTGGTGGATGTTGGATTGAATTCCGTGGAAGTTTATCACGCTACAGGCATTATTCAGTACACAATGTTGTGTGGCCCATTGCTGGTGGAAACTTCATACTTCCACCCATTTCTAACCATTGTAAATTTCCTTCTCTTTCTTTTACCATCTGTTTTCTCATATAAATCCCAACGCAAACAATAGCAGAAAGGAGTGAAACAGAAATTGCAGTTTCTCGTTTTTCTATAGCCACCAAAGTAGATATATTACTACAGTGATATATTAATCTCTGTGCGGGTCACCTTTGCATGATCAAAATTTCTGTATGACCATGGCATGGATGCAAATTTTACCCTCTACAAGTGCAACGTGCATTTTGAGCCAGATTGCCTACACGTGAGTAGTAGTGAGATGAATTGAGTTTCATCAATGGAAGGTGGACAAGATTCCTTTCTTCAGTCTTCACCTTGTTCCACTATGAAATGGCCCATTTTTCATTTGCATATCGGGGTGGTATCATGGAGCACCATAAGGCCAACTACTAGTCACTCATTCTCAGTAGATGACTAGCAGCTCCACACGGTCCGGGTCGTAGCCAAGCTAACTGCTATTGTTTTAGAATAGAAGATCTCTTTTAGTCACCCTCAAACTGCTAAAGGGTAAAGCTTTGATGATGATTGATGGATGATAAAAGAAAACGAGTGTGGAGATCAACAATGTCCCCCTCAGTTCATTTTCAAGGAGGAACTTTTATATGGTCACGTCACCTATTCACATGAAATTCGGCCACACTCCCTCTAGCATTTGTAATTTCCTCTTTAATCTGTGAGCTGCCCAAACATTTAGTTCCGTGTGGGCTAAATATGTCCGCACTACATACTTATGGTTGAGTAATGTTGGCACTTAGTTTCACACACGTCCAAAATGTCTCTTCAAGTTTCTACTGCAAATCCAACTTAGCCTATAAAACGATAATAATAATTACCAGTTCTGGGAATTGTCACTTTAGGTAGTAGGTACAATGATCTAAATTCTACTTTGCCCTGCAAATGTATACCTACCTTGATGAGCATTATTAGATAGAAAGTTTTGGACAATTACAAATTCTTTCCACTGTTTCGGTTTCAAATGCTCAAGTACAATTGGGCTTGCAAAATCAAAATGTAAAAAATTACATCATGCTCCGTGAATGTTGCTTTAAATAATTCTGACAAAATTATTCCCCAAAACGAAAGTCGTCTAAGAATTAAGAATTTGCCAAATGAGCAAACAAAGGAGAAGAAACCAAAGCCCCGGATCAAGCTTTGATAACGAGAGAGTGTGAATTCTTGTCTTCCCACGCCAGAAAGCAAAAAACAAGAAAGAAAAAAGTCACTTAAATCTTGGTAGTATTCATGTATTGACTGGTGGATGTGTCTACAAGTTGAATATTATTAATAAACAGCTTAAGAATGGTAGAAACCCACAGAAACGGATCCTTGTTTCCCCTGTTTGGGCAAATCAGAGGACGCCACATGCCGGGGCAGAAGGGGGGCGCAGGAAAGAGAAAAGCAGGTTCTCTTTCCTCCGTGCCCGCGTGTATCGTTTTCTTATTCGTCCAAATAGGCCTCTCCTATTTAGACGAAATAGGGGATCCAGATCTGATACGCTATATATTAAACTTGGAGTAGGTTCCAAGTGGGACCCACCAAAAAAACTAATTTAAAAAAAATATTCTGTTTAAAGATTTAAAAAAATATTTCTATATAAAACAATGAAAATGCCCTTCCATGCACACTCCTCTTATCGTTATACATCATAGCTGTTTGACCGCTACCTTCTAGCTCAAACTATATTTAAAAAAAGAAATAAATCATTTCTGAAAAATTCGGTAGGCATATTTGATTATTGTCATGATTTAAATTGATTTTAAAAATATAATTCTTAATTAATTATAAATAATATTTATTTATTTTTTTATTCGAGAGGCTCTTATTTTGAAATTAATCACTTATATGTTTTTCTATTTGAACCTGAGTTTAGCAGGGGCCAGCTCCTAGTTAGGTCGATAATGGTTGAAATCTGTTTAAATAATTACAAAAAATGATCATTGACTAGATTTTTAACGGGGTAATTTTTCAAAACGCCCTACTTTAAAAATGTATTTTTTTACCCACTCATGAGCATGACTCACCTTGAGCCAATCAAGTCTTTTTACACAAATGAATAAATAGAGAGAATTTAAAAAAAGGACACAAGTTTCAAAACTTTTCAAATTAGTCTCTAAGTTTTTCAGGAAATTTTCAATTAAGGACATCCATCTATTTAAAGTTATTTTTCGTCAACTTTTTTTCTTTTTTTTTTTTTAAATACCCAAATGACCCTTCATTATAATAAAACTCTCATCACTTCCTCTATATTCTCCTCATTTCCTTCGCCTGTGTCTTCACTGTGATTAAGGACACCAAATATTCCCACAGTGATTGGCTGCATGTAGTGGCTACAGAAACCATTACATGGCTTTAAATGAAGGATCATTTGAGTATTTTCAAAATATTGAAGAAAAAAGTCACTAGAAAATACCTTTAAATGGCTGGATATCCTTAACTGAAAACTGAAAAGCTTGGGGGCTAATTTAAAAATTTTCAAAACTTGTGTCCCTTTTGAAATAAGGCAAAAACTTAAGTTCAAACGTATTTAAAATTTCCCTAAATATATATACTCCACATAGAAATAGTAAGAAAATGAAAACTTCATGATCATCATGATATAAAACGGGATTTTTTTTTTTTTTTTTTTTTTTTTTTTTTCGTTTTGGGAATTTTGAATGAATGGACAATGGAATGAATATCAAGTGAGGTGGTTCTTTTTCTCGCGTTCTTTTTCTTTTTGGCAAAATCCCTCGTGTGGTGTGATTTTCGACGCCCTTTCTACTTTCAGCTCCCTTCTTAATGGTCCATCCTAACATGATCTATTGTCCTGATTGATTACCATAAGGGCCCGTTTGGTAATTTTACTAATATAGTCAAGTAAAGTAAAGTCTTAGACATTCAAAAACACTTTTCCATTCCCTCCATAAGTCAAAATACAACTGGATTTACTCACTAAAAGACAAAAAAACTCCTTCCCATACAGTCATCATCCCAAACAACTTAGAGACCATCATAACTTGGTTAATTATTCATCCTCTCATTTCACTTCACTCCACTGATTTTAAAAGTAAATTACCAAACGGGCCCTAAGGTATTGTATAACTATTGTTAAAAGTCTTTTTGTTTGGAATCCAGAAAACCTGAATTCATTCACTGCACCTTCTTTTGTGATAAATTTACAGAGATTTGTGCTTTTTTTTCCCCCTTTCTTTCCCATCATTTGTGGATTGTTTCTGGTGAGGATGATTAGAAATAATAAGGTGATTTGCCCTGTGGTTTTGTGTAGTTTGAGGGCCTAAGATATGGGGTCTAGAGATGGGGTTGTGGAGATTGATTTCTTGGAGAGGAGCCTGCTGTCAGATTCTGTTTCTCATGAAGATTGTGAAGTTGGAGAAGATGGGGAGGTTTTGTATAGAGCATCCTTTAAAGAGATGGAAGAGAACTACTTGAAGTATCAAACTGCTCAATGGGTTCTTTATTCTTTGCTTCTGATTTTGGCTTGGGGTATTGGATTGCTGATGTTGCTTTATCTACCCATCCGGAGATCCATCTTGCGGAAAGATTTCCGGTCAAGAAAGCTCTACATGACTTCTGATGCCATTGTTTATAAGGTAATTGCAGTCGTCAAATAATGTCAACCATTTTAGAGGTTGCTGTTTAGATGGTTAAGATTATCATGTTATGTTTGTGGCATACAACTCTCATGTACAGCTTATGTCATGCACTGTGTGTGATTCTTGGAAGGTATCATACCATTGAACAGAAACACATGCATCAATGATATTTGGGATTTTAAAAATGCTTAGTTATGTCCTGATCTCTGGGCCCTTGTTCTCTGTATGTTGAATTCCCCTTTTATAAGCTCGCTTGAGGTTGCGCATTAAGTATTAGGGCCTGTTTCTTTGCAAGCATGTTTGACGGGATTTCAGGGTGTCTGTGAATTCCAGTAAAAAAATCCTATTTTCACTTACTGTAATTCTCGGCATTTGATGCAAGTATCATTTTGAAATTCCAACAAGGTGGAATTCCCAAATGCTAGTGCTTCCTCTGGTATTCACGAATCCAGGCATTCGGAGAGGCTTCGTTGGAACTCCGGCATTCCCCCTTCTCCTCTACACCACAAACAAGCAAATCAGTTCTGGTCATCTTCTTCCTAGTCATTCCTTTCATTGGTCTTCATTTTTTCTCTCTCATTTTTCCTTCTAGTGATGGGAAGAAGATTTTTGTGGGGTTTTGATGGAAAAGGAATGGTTTGGTTTTTGAGAGGTGCAGATCATTGGTTTTTGGGGATTTTTATGGAATGGAATGGAATGTCTACGAGATCCAGCAGCCAGTGAAGGGAGGTAGCATTGATGCAAGCCTCTCCTATTCCTTTGCTACAGCCCTCTCGTTCTACCTTCAAGATCAGACTCGAACCCAAGCCAGTGAAAAAACCGATTAGAGATTGTTTGAAAATCAAGAGCCAGCGATGCAGTTGCTAACCACACCCAAGTTTGATGAATCGATCCGGTTTCGTATTAAGTCGTCTCGGGCATTCTATTCTCTCTTTTTAACCTTTGTTGAGGGCAGAAAACTCAGTGCCGACGAGAAATGAGATATCAGGGTTTCAGAATCTGGAGAGAGAGAGAGAGAGAGAGAGAGAGAGAGAGAGAGAGAGAGAGAGAGAGAGAGAGAGAGAGAGAGAGAGAGAGAGAGAGAGAGAGAGAGAGAGAGAGAGAGAATAAAGGACTTCCGAGAGGATTTTAGCCTTGAAGTACTAATGAACTCACTCCTAATGCTGGCCAAAAATCCCATCCATCACATCCTTTTCTCCTTGGCATTGAAAATCCCTTTCCTCCATGCAAAAGGAGCATTTCAAATGAGAGATAGATACCCTCCCTCGTGCTGACATTTGTGTGTTAGGCACATCAAAAAACTTCTCAACACCAAATAGCAGTTTTTACTTCTATCTGATCGCATTTTCGAGTAGTGTTATTGAATCAATTGGGTAATGAAAAATTGGTTCATGAAGATAAATGGATAATTTTTTGTTTTCTTCAAAGAATTTCAATAACTCAAACTGGATCATGGCCAAGTTGGGCATCCATTCCATGAAACCTGCTCATCATGTAAAATTCCACTTTGAAATTCAAGTAGTTATGAAGCAGGAATTTGTGGAATTCGGGTTACATGAAATTCTCAGGTAGAAATTCTGGCAAGAAAAAAACAGGAAATTCAGGAATGCCAGATTTCTGCAGCACTTCAGAATTCCAGCATCTCAAATTCTGTAAATTCTAGCAGACATGAATTCCAGGAATTCTTGCAAAGAAATCTCTCTCTCTCTCTCTCTCTCTCTCTCTCTCTCTCTCTCTCTCTCTCTCACACACACACACAGAGTGGCTTGAATATTCTCCAATGAATTTAGTGCACAATAAATCATCCCATTACTAAACATGCACTTAAATGTATGAACCTCTTTATTCTGCATATCATGTTTAGATGAATATTTTTATGCCAACATCAGCATTATGTCAGAGAGCAGCATGGTGGTCGGTCCAGATGATAAAGACAGAGTTATACACTGATTTTCTAAAAACGAGAAACAATGAAAGACACTTCTTTAGGCATATCCAACCATTTCTGTCTGAATACTGACTGCTTAGTAGTTGTTGAGGCTGCTTTTTTTTTTTTTTCTGAAGTGACTAAGCGAAGCCAATTAGGATATTTTTATGTTGGACTTTATAATTTTTAAAGCATTTGGAGATATCAGGACTTCAGATACACTTTCTTTTTTGTTCTCTTTTTCTTGATTTTGATGCCTTTTGCCTGATAAAGCTCCATATTATGATTGGAGCTGTATGGAACTGATGCACATCATATCAACCACTAAATCATTTGTATATCAAAAGAACCTGAAGTGGCATTTATATACTTTATTGGTTATATGAATAGTTTTTGTTCTCTTTGTGTTCTGGCTGGCACTGATTCTTGCCGTAATGCAGGTAACAAGACCGGTGCCTTTCCCTTGTTGCGGTGTTCTGAACAAAGAGAAACACGTTCTTCTTCCTTCTGTGGCAGATGTTGTGGTTGAACAAGGTAGAAGAGGAATAAAGAGGTGGAATCACATTAAAGATTCCAACAAATCTAATATGTTGTATTTGGTGTTCAAATTGAGAAAAATATTAATAAAATATCTTTACACAACAGGAAATGCCCAAATGTGTTTCAGTTTCAAATTGATTGGCTACATTAGTTATTAGATTGTGCCGTGTTTGGATAAAGGTTCTTTTTTCTCTGAAACATTCTTTTGTCTTTGCCAAGATTGTGATTTTCAAAAAATTGCTTGAATATCTTATCTTTTCTTTTATGCTCACTCTTATGTTGGGTACTTGGGTTATTCTTCTTAACAGTGTTATCACAGGTACATCAATTTGGGAATAATCACTGATAGTATCCAGTTCAGTTATAATATTCAGCTCCCATGGACCATCTGACGATGTGTACTTAAATGATTTTAGTAATTTTTTTTCTTTTAAATCTTATATTTTGATGAATGCATACTTAGAGTGATTTTACATTTGTGCATTTGCCTTTGTTTTGTTTGTTTTTCTATCCTCAACTTATTTAATAATATTTGCCCATTCTCTCCCAGTCACACTTATCAATGCACCCTGACATGATGCTGATGAAAATATGGGAATAACAGAGTAACTGGACTTTGACAAATATTAGCCATTACTTCTGCTTTGAAGTTCCTCCAATTTTTGCATTTTGGGATCATTTTGACATCATTGTTAAGAAAGCAAACCATGAGATGATTAATTGATCTGCCATAAGTAATATTTACTGCATAATGATCCAAATCGCAAAACTTAAAAGACAGCCTTAATTCAAATTATTTTCTTTTTGATCATGATGTCTGTGTAATTGAGCATATACAATTAATATTTGGAGTTTTTGTTCAACAGCTTTCATTGGCAGTTTTAATTTGGAACTGAGTATATAGGTTTATATCCTACCTTAGTGCCTGTTAGGAACTTCCAAATCCACTGTTATCCTCAGGGTAATTTTTTTTTTTTTTTGGAATGGTTTATTCTCAGGATATTTGCAGTCCCTGTTTGGCATTTGTTCCATCAGAATTGAGAATGCAGGCGTAAGGAGACCAGCAAGTGATGACGTTCAAATCCAAGGAATTGCAAACCCAAGGGCTTTCAGAAAGGTACTCCATTTTTTTCTTAGTGCTACATGCAGGACTTGAGCTCATGCAATCTCACACACGCACTTAATGTTCCTAACCAGCTGTGCTATAGCTGGAGACTTCAAAAGATACTCCAAATTATGGTTGGTTTGAGTGTAGTATATCATTTTTTAGGGTATTCTTTTATTTCCAAAGCACCCCAGGGGCACAGGAGGGGAGGAGTTCTGCAGTGAGAGAATCCCTAACCTAAAGTAGTACTGATATGGGCTCACCTTTTAGTAATCGTACTAATAGGCTACTACCTTCCCCGTTGGATGGTCTGGCTAGCTAAATTTGGTGGCACATGGACAACTGCAACCAATGGGGAGTATTCAGGACACATCCCATCTAGTAGGGCCCATCAGTTAATTTTGGGCTCCACATATGCAACCTGCAGTTGTGCGCAACTGCAATAGCAGAAAATCACTCTCCCATTTATTTAGAACTATTATCAATTCTACAGTGCCGTTGTCCAGGCTGTTCTAACTCGCCTTTCAAACTTGGGAAGTGAGGGCTTCTCTCGGCAAGTTTCCACCAATGAAGATCTGCCAGCTTATGGATTGGGCCATTCACCTGCTACTTGGGCACGTCAAAATGTTGGAGCAGGCTTGACATCCCAACCGGTAATGAATGTTTTAATTGAGCATTCGTGTTATGTTTTCGTTCTCTTAGTTTGTTTCTTAACTTAGAGTGAGCACAGAATTACCAATGACACGCTGTAGAGTTTCTTTTATTTTTTGTCAAATCATCATCATCATCATCATTGAAGCCTTATCCTATCTATTCTTGTTCAACTTTGTGAGTTTAAATATTCCACTCAACCTAATTAAGGACATAGTTTTTTGACTTGTTGGATTGAGTAAGAGTCCGGCCAAGGCGACTCAGCCTGGTAACATATTAGGTGACTAAGTGAGGTTGACCTGGATTCAGATGAATTTGGGTTGAAGCCGATTGCCTCCTGGTTGACTAGGCTTGACTTGTATTGATCAAGATCAGCTACATCATCTTAAAGCATTTTATCTTTATATATTAAAAAATAAACGAAAACCATATACAAGTCTTTCTTTATTGAAATGGTAGAAGTTAGAATATATGTAATTGAGAACAAAAATGCCAACACATTCATGGTTGAGTGGTGTTGGCACCTTAGTTTCATACACATGATCCTTGGGGCTCAAGTCCAACATAGCAGAAAAAAAATGAGAACAAAAATTGAAACTAAAATTCATTTGACATTTTTTTATTGGAAACATCACTAGAACTCACAACCTCAAGGTTGCAATAGTGAGCATCTTCAACTGTGTCATGAGCGCTTGTCAAATTCGACATTTATGTAGATCTTCTGAAACTATACATATTTGAGTATATTTCTATGTAATATTCCACATCTTGAAGGATAGGCATATTTGTGGATTTCTATACAATATTATGTTTTTTATTCAAGTATTTATGATGATCATCATCGAAGTCTTGTCCCAACTATGTTGGGGTCGGCTACGTGAATTTTGTTTTTCCATTCCGATCCATCTTGAGCCAAATCCTCAGATTAGTTGCACTTCTTCAAATATATTTTTACTACATCTGTTCACATCCTCTTCAGCCTACCCCTTTCCCTTGGTGGGCTATCAACCTACGTAGCCAAACTATTCAATTATTTATGAAATATTAACAAAAAAATATTTTGCTGACCCACAGAGTTTCTTGTGGATTCAACCTGGCAACTGAGCAAGACTGATCAATTTCCTGGGTTGGAAAACTATGTTTTAAGGCCATAATCTATCATGTTTTCCTCAGTACTTCATTCAAGGTCTTATCCCCCCCACCACCCATCCTTGAATCAAAGTTACACTTAGCTTACTCAAGGCATCCGCTCACATTGTGGCATCAAGTTGTTTTAAATTTTAACCGACTTATCTTCCCTATCTACTAGACTTGAATTACATATTTCTTATCTTTGATCTGCAAAGTTTCAACCTATTTAACTCAAAAAGACTTTCTCCAATATTCTAACTTATTATTTACTTGCTTTAATTCTTGACTAATGAATACCATATCATTTGTAAACAATATACACCTAGGGGCTTTGGTATTTTCTGCCAGGTTCTCCATGGCCAAGGCGAGCAAATAGGAGTTCCAAGCAGACCCTTGATGCACTGAAAATTCTGTCATCTCTCTTCATGGTTCTCTTTCTTGTTGCTGCCCCTTCATTCATGGCTTGTATAATGAATTTTTTCAAGATTGAAAATATTGCATCAAGGTCTTTGCTTTGAGGGCCATTTGAAAATTTTGAATCATGGAATTTGGAGAAGTATTTGAAATTCTATCCACTACCTTTCTGTTTGGTGAGTCCCGGAATTTTGAGGAAGTTATGGAACTTCATGTGTGGCACCACCATGAACACTTCTTGGATGAGGCCCACTATTTTTGTAATACCTCGAATCCCGGAGCTCTTAAGGACCCGGTGCCTTACTATAAAGGAATCAAAATCACCACATAAATCAAGTTATGACAAGGAACTGAGCAATGCATTTAAATTCAAATTATTTAAAGGTATCATTAATAAGAAATAAATAGAATCCAGTATGTTGACACAACCAATCTTATAACTTAAAGGAATCATATCCAATATTATTTAAGGGACAATCACAAATCTTAAGCATCATAGTTCTGATCAATTATCACGCTCTCTTATCAGCCACGCATATTGAAGTCCAATGGTTGATTTCCTTCGTTGCCAAGCTCCCCCAAATGTTGTGTACCTGAAGTGGGGCAAACCACTTATCAGAAGACTGGTGAATAATATTTCTAAATACACAGGTCATTATTAATATAATTCTTTAATAGAAATTATAGAAGAAAAAAAAAATCACAAGATGATAGTGGATTATATATAGAGTTTTCTTACTATTTAATAAGGGTACATAATCAGTCCTTAACTATGGTAAGTTCATTAATACCAATTCTGGGTTCTTGTAATGTAACTCTACTATCAGAGTTTTCAGTATTTCGGTTCCTTCCCAAAAGGGAAGTCCTTTCTATAATTCATTCAAAACTCCTCGTAAGGAGATTAATTCCATAAACAGTATTTCAGTCCTCGTCCAACCTTATTCCTCCTGACCCACAAAGGGTTCATTAATCATTTCAATATCCAGATTAGGAATCCTTACAGTTATTTCAATATGATGTCACTGTCTCAAATAATATTCATATAGAAATGCTCTCATTAAAAGTTCATTGATTCTTCTATATCCATTATGCATTCAGTAACACTATCATAGAATTATACACACTTATTAAATTAATATAAGATTAGTGCCACATAATCGGGTTTATATACGCCCCACTTAGGTTCAACATTTGACACCCAACTCTGTGGTACTATTCTTATAACCTTAAATTCCATGTTCTTATTACATTTCCAATCATATAAGAGTTACTGCCAAATCTAAAATCTAAAATTCGCCCCCCCCCCCCCCCCCCCAACTGACTCGAGAATTCATTTCATAAGTCAGTAACATGCTTCAGACTACCAAAAGGTATACCTAAGGTATAAAATTCTGAATTAAATAAATTCAACCAGGCCCACTCTAAGATACAGGCCCATAATAGAATCAACATGGATAATTAATTGGTTTATAACTTCTGGAATTATACACAGTTCTAATCAACATTACCGTACATAAAACCATTATAAAAGAACCTCTGGAAGGTTCAGGATAGTATCCTGTACATATCAAAAGGATCGTCCCAGTAACTTATACTCAAGAAACACAGTTCATCATTTTCATGACAATGGGTCTCACGCCCAATACTTTGATTGACTAGAGATTGTGGGTCCCTAGAGGTCCAAACGTCGTGGGTCCGGGAACATCCTAGTCGCCCATCGTGAACCCACAGGATAATTGGTCCTGATCTCTGAACAAGTAAATTTGTGGGCCCCACATGTCTCTTTGATATTTGATGCAAACTACCGTCGTCTGTAATTCTTCTTCTTCCCTACATATTCATCTTTCTTCAAATTGTCTCAAGAGATGGAATCCACCCAGTATGGGTTTTCCCCATTCTTTCATATTACACCATATAATAGAGGTTTCAGCAATCACAATCAGTTAACAGTACTCTTCATCAGCCATTAAAAGGTGCTTGCATATAGAAAATGGTTGATCAGATGGTGGGCCCATCAACGGTCCAACTTGCTCGGGACCTGACCCACCTTGGTCGCCCATCAGGGACCGAGGAAATGGCCGGTCCTGATCTTTGATCAAGTGGGCCAGTGGGCCCCACTATCCAAAACATGTTAAACCCAAAATTTCCCCAAAACTGACGATGCAGGGACTTCTAGATGCAGATGTGGGGTCGGATGGGACCTAATCCAGATGGGTCCACCTACACAGTGGTTGCCTAGGGGTCTACTATCAGATCCCTTGGTCAGATTTCTGATCAAGTGGTCCATCTGATCTCACTACTCAAATCTGTTGGAATGTCCCCAAATCCTCAAGTTACAGATGCAGTAGCAAATTGGATTTAGATGAGGCCTGATGGGGCCCAGTTTCAAAAAAGGGCCATCTACACCATGGTCGACCAAGGGATGGCCATCAGATCATTGGGATAGATCTTTGATCGAGTGGGCCCCATGGACATAGTACCCAAATCGACAGATCCTGTATCTGTTGATTTGGTTGGAAACCCTGCATGCTGCCATGAATTTCATCTGGTTTTCTTCATTCCTGATTAAATATTATAAATAAAAAAGAAATAATAATATCCAATTATCTTATCGCATCCAGTAAATAGACAATCAGAATCTGTTACCACTTTAATATGGAGATTACAGATCTTGGTCAAACCCCTAAGGAATTTCAAGATCTGTCAGTACCCAGATCTTCATTCCTTGATCTCCCTTTTTGAGTTATTTTCATAAACAATAGAAACACAGAATAACCCAAAAATCCATATATTCTGTGTACTTGGAAAATATCACTCATCTCCTAGTGTAGCAGATCGTGGCACGATTGATGTGGGATCTTGAATATTGCATCCACTAGGTCCTCTGGCTCCTTCCTCTCTGAGATCCTTCTCTGCTGCTTGTAAGGGAAGCCCCTCTGTACTTTTCCTTTCTTCGCCTCTTAACCCAAAATGGAACAATCGAAAAGAATAATGCAGAAGATAACATGAGTTCTTAATTTATTTCAGGGATAAGATTTGATCTCTACAGCTCCCTGAGTATTAGAACAGAAACCTTCTCCCCAGGAGAAGTCGTTCTAACAATCTAACCAAAACAAAAGTCTTAAATGGGTTGGAAACGGTTTAAGAAAATCAATTAATATAACCCAACAGTTTAAGAAAACCAATTAATATAACCCAACCAACTTAGTGTCTGATGGGCCAGACGGATCTGGGCCTAATCTGGCCCAGGTATTACAATTTCAGTCTCACTATACACACATCTTCTATACGGTGTTCAATATTTGGCTCCTACTATACCATCATCAGGTTGCCATGCACATCTCACTTTGCACCCCTTCATGGGGTTCCCACATATATGATGAATCTCATGGGTGGAAAATACAATATAGACATCTACATGGGTGTGGCTTACCATGCATGCATCTCTATGGTGGCCTTGTGGGTACCACCATTTGCATGTCTAGATAGATGGGGCCATACTTGCATCCCACAATCAATCTTTAAGTGGGCAATCAGACAACTCGTTCCATCATACTTCACAAACGCAGGAATCTGCAAGTTCTGCGTCAGTTGAGAATCTGGATACAGTGCGAAGTCGTGGAACTTTGTTGCACATTATTATTATTATTATTATTATTTGCTGGTTAGAATCAGCTGTGACTGGATTATCCAATTTCCCTGCACAACTTGGCTGAGGCACTCATCATCTACTTTATAGCTTTTACTCTGGCCCTTAGTTGCCTTCCTTTTTCCTTCTGCTTCTGTTTACAGCAGGGCATAACTAGTGCTTGCTTAACCTTTTAATTTTCATGCTGAATGCAGATGTCCCCGGCGAAACATATCCGGCATGATTCTTTCACCCCTCCTGGAGAATTGCTATTACAGAAATTGTGGGAGGTCGGAAGTTCTCTGAAGGTAAAATGATACCCCCTCCTTTTTTTCACCTGTGCTATTTCAACTCTTACAACTCATATCCACCATCAATGATGCTGCAGAGGGTTGAGTCTTTAATTGAGGAACGGCTGTGTCAAACACCAGAAGCTATAGTTTGAATCAATTTAGACTTAAAATTGCAATGTGGATTGAGGTTTGCATCTTTCCCTCAAGCGAGTACTTTCAAATCATTACTTTTTTGTGCCCAGCTTGCATTTATCAAATAAACAATGTGCGGCACCATATTTAGCATGGTTTTCTTTTTCGGTGTAAGCGTAAAGTGCAGTATAGTGATACCATTTCATCTAAGAGGAAGTTTGGATCTGAATTCTGGCATGGAATGAGAGATGTTTTAATTTACAAATTTCCACAATATAGTGTTTGGATGAACTGTGGAGATCTCGTTAGTTTTTCTAGAATCCTCAAATCCCAGGAAATATTTGATTCTTTGAATTCTAGAAATTCATCGGTTCTAGAGGCAATTAGAGAAATTTTCCCATTACTAGAAATTTCAAACATTTCCATGCAAATGTCAACCATTATCCAAACACCAAAACTCCTCAGCAAGAATTCAGAGATTCCAGGATTCCAAGGATTTCCTATGCCTGGATAGTGGAATCAAGTCTTTGTTCCCAACTGATCAAAACAGGCCCTTAATCTTGTGATAGGTTGATATGAATTATTGTTCTATTTTTCTATTGCAGATAGTAAACGAGCGGAATCATAGTAATTCTGTTGGAATTGATGATTTGTATCTTCCTGTTGTTCTCTAGTTTTAACTGATACTTTATTGTCAACTCCTGTAAAATATTGTTTTTGGGGCCCATTTTGAGCAGTGATAATGTAAACTCTCTTGTTCCTTCTGTTCAAGACGACTTTACTGCAAATTTCTATTTTTGCTCAATTGAAATAATAGTAATGCAGATAGATCCAACATGTGCAGGTGTAGGACATCTAGGCCTATCTGTTTGCATTAGATTACATGGGAATTCATGTTCAAGTGAACTCTATGGAAGGATCATTGACGAGGCAAGGGGTGAAGGATATGAGGCGGAGACGTAGATGGGATCTTGACTTTCCTAGGTAGGGTGATAGTTGGGTATTCATTCCCAATCTAACTTTCATTCAATTTCCATTCAAGGGGAGGTTATTTAATGGTCATTTTTGTATATTCACTTTTAACCATTTATGGCATGAATTCCAACGTATTCTATGCAAACAAACAGGCCCTTGGTGCACACATAAGTTGTTCAATAAAACTGTATGGAGGGATGGAGAAGAGAAAAGGAAATTATGCGTATATAAGATCCGTGCATTTCTTGCGCTCAACCATTAGCTTGCTATGCTGCTTTTACATTGATCAAACCACTGACATCATCAAATGAGGCTGATTATTGTATGGATGGCTAGGGATCATTTTTATCTAGTGGGACTATTGAGCTCCACATACCATGTTCTGTACCAAAATTGATCTTAAGAAAGCATCATAGTAGTAAAGCTCAGCCCGAATTCTGCAAGGTCTAATCTCTTAACATGGATGTTTGGGTAAAAAAAAAAAATGGATATACAAAGATGCCATTGCAACTGGACTGGGATGGTTAGAGTTTTGGGCCAACCTCAGCCCAACCTGAATTCTGCAAGGTCTAGTTCGAAATGGACCTTAATATGACTATAACACAACCTAAACCTGCTCTCCCCCAAACCCAACCTGGGTTGCTATTCTTTCCAGCAAGAGTTGAGCCAGTTTGTTGCAGTCAAATGGGACAGGTCTGCAGCCAGTATGGTTGGGTGGAGAGCCAGACCAGCTCAGGTCTGGTTGATGAAATCACTTTGGGGTTGTACCCTACCCAAGTATAGATTACCATATTTAACCAAGTGGGCCTTAAATGAGACTGGTACCCCAACAATTTTTACTTTGTAGAACACACTGGCATGTGTATTTCTCAAAACTAACATTTAGGTTTGATTAATAGAATGGGGTCCACACATGATAAGTGCAGCAGTCATGGTCCTTGATTCTTCCAATTTGGGTTGGATGGAAGCATGTATATGGATTCCCTTGAAATTTGCAGTCACACTCAGAATCTTGCCAGGCCTATTCTCATATCAGATCTTCAAGGTCCAAGCCATGGTCATAAATGAAATTTTGGCGTGTGCCATTTATTACCATTTAAACGAGGAAGCTATTTTAGCATAAATATTGAAGTTCTTACTTTCAAAGAGTGAAATAAAATGGAAAGTATTGAGGCAATTCGATGCACAATCCAGTTGGACTGCAGAATTCAATTGTGGTAGAGAAAAGAAAAGAAAAGAAAAGACCAAACCATGAGGACAATTTTAAGCATTCAGATATAGAATACTGGAGAAGAAAAAAGACCAAACCATGATGATAATTTTAGTAAGTTGCATTTTAAACCATTTGATAGATAGATTTAATTTTAAATAATGAATATTTATTTTTAAGTAATTATATATGAGTTTGGAGTCAGCATTTTAAAAAGGATAATTAGAATGTAATTTGAAATTTATATTTGATCTTTTACATTTGATATTTTGGACAGACAAATTATTGTAATATGCACCATACTTTCTTTTATTTTCCTGATTGTAGGTCTTTTCTTGCATATATATAAATTTCTTGATTTGAATTGATTATCATGAATGCATGTAAATAAATGAATATTTATATTTTATAAGTAATGTATTTATTTTTTAATATTTTTTAAATTATTTTAAAAAAAGGTGACTATTCCGAGTCTCTACATTAACTCTGTCTGAGTCCCTTTTTTTTTTTTTTTTTTTATTGCATTAGATGAGTCGAGTTCGAGTCATGAGTTTTTCAATCTTACACCCAATGCATAAAGGTTTTGACATAATTGATATTATATTTTTACTTGTTAGTTTTTACCAGCCTGAAAATATTTTCTCTCCCACTTTATATTTCATTTTTTTATTCTATTTCTCTAAAACACCCAAAAAGTCATTTGGGTGTTTTCCAATCTTGTACCCTATCATAAAGAAAGGGACAAACATTTTTTTTTTTAAGTCTATTGGCAATGGTAAATTAAATTAAGGAGAGAACATTGGTACAAGAAAAGCTCCAACATAAAGTAAAAACAAAAAATGGAATTGGTACAAAACTCTTATCCCAACACCAAAAAAAAAAAAAACCTAAGCAATGGTACCCAAGGCGACAAAACATTATATAGTAAAAGCTATCAAATTAGAAACTCTATCAACCCTTTGCTTTGCCAAAGCTTCAGTAAAACTATTAGCCAAATGGAGGGAGATTATCTAATTTTTGCCAACGGATCAGCCACACAGTTTCCAGAATAAAGATTTCTAACTACTATTTTTTTTATACTTTATCATAAGGGTTTTTTTTTTTTTTTTTCTTTTCTTCTCTTTTCTTTTGTTTATTCAAGCAGGGGCTGAAACAAACTGATTTATCAGTACACTTTCAATGTATTGGCCAGTACCTAAAAGGTTTTGGCTTTAAAAGGTGCTCACTTTTACAACATTCAGGTTGTTCAGGTTGTGAGTTCAAGGTATGTTACCAATTAAATAAAAAGTGTGGACCAATATGTGAAGATTTGTTCAACACCGTATTTTAAGGGCCCAAAGTTCCTAGTCTACTATTGATGGGTATTGGGTAGGCTAACATTCATGCACCCAAAATTCCTAGTCTACTGATCTCATCAACTCCCTCAAGGCCTCTCTTTATAAAAAAAAAAAAAAGAGTAGTAGTTTTTGAATCTATTGGTCCATAACTTAAATGGAGTTTTTGAAACAGCCTAATTACTTATCCTTGTTCAAAATATACACAACCAATTTTAACACTTCACCCTACAATGATTCATGTAATCTGATATTACTAACAATTCTTTTAACTGAATCAAGAAATATTCTATTATGCATTCCAACTAGGGTTGCAAACGGGTATCCGATTCTCCGATTACCCAAAAGTTCCGACCTGCAAAAAACCAGGTCTGGAACCTATATTAGGTTTCGATTGATAAACGGGTCCGGTTACAGGTCCATATAGGTTCCGACCCGTGGACTCGGGGACCCTGGCATATGAGTGTTTGATATTGCAAATTGTACTTTAAAACCAACTCTTTTTTGGCATTCTTATATATAATACTGGATGTAGTAGACTTGATGCACAGTTATAAGTTGAATGATATGCTTATTTTAAGAAAAAAAAGAGGAATAAAGAGAAAATAGAATCGATTTTAGAACTAGATTTGAGTCCTCTAGGTGGACCTGTTCTGGAACTGAATCTGAGTTTTCCTTTCAAAACCAAGTCTGAACCAACAAAACAAGTTTCCGATTCAAAACCGGATCCCGAACCAGAATCGTTATTTTAAAATAGAGTCTGAGTCCACTATGATTCCAATCCGGAACCAACCCATTTGCAGCCCTACTTCCAACCCACCATTCTTATTGAGGCATTCTAAGCATCATCTCACATGCAATAATGCCTTCTTGTATTTGGGATCTAGCTAATGGGCTTTGGGACAACCAATTTCACTATACCTTATCATAATATTCATTGCTTCTATCTGATCTCACAACTTCCAATCTTAATAGATAAGTATAATCCAAAAGTTAAGAAATCGTCAATAAATGTGATAAAATACTTTACATTGGAAAGACAAGGAGTGTGCACTTTGCTACATATATATCTGTTTGAATTTATTGTAACGATTAAAACTCCTTGTCGCAGTCCTTTTATTGGTCATAACTCATAACTTACTTTCTTATGTGGTGTCGACTCAGTCATGAAAGCTCATGAAGTGAAAAATATTTTAAAATTTCATCCTCACCAACCTATTGATTATTACTTTCAACACCGTCCCCAAACCTCTGTACCCCAACACACTAATGAGTTTTCATTAATGACTCCTCTTCGATCTAACACCAATATTTAAATTAATATCTGCAGTGTTGGAGCCACGATTTTCTTTCAGAAGTCTTTTTTTTTTTTTTGATAACGTAGCCAGAATAATTCCCACGTGCCTATGAGAGAAAGCCGGGTAAAATTCCCCTATGGCCCTAGTATGATAGTGCAGTTTTGAATCCACAACCTTCAAGTGCAAACCATGGTCCTAGGCCACTGAGCTACCCCATTGTTTTTGTGAGTAGTGAATGTTTTTCTACAAAGAATGAAGTGATGCATGTTCATAAATTTTTAGGAGTGGATGGCTTGACATCAAGGGCTCAAATCATCATGTCCCATGGCAGCAGTTGTGGATTGTGGATTTTGATCAGCCCCACGTAAAATCAAGGGTCTTGATCAAAATAGGATTTCCTTAACCTTTCTTTTCTTACTCCGGATGAGTAAAAGGGATGGATGGGTATTATGCATTTATCCTTGAGAAAGAGAGGGACTAAAAACCCACCTTTTATAATTAGTCAATCAAGGAATCTAATTGATTGGGCTTCCTAAAATGAATCCGAGCATATTTATTCAAACCAAATCAGAAGAGGAAACCGATTCTCCAGCATACCCAGGATTTTTATTTGGGTGGGGGCGAATAATGGTAAATTGAATGAGGTCAAAATTAACACCGACTAGCTTTAATCTCCACTTATTGCATGGTTTACACACATCATTTTTTATTTTTATTTTTTGGCAAATTAAGTATAAATAACTCATATCCTAAGGTGGGGCAACGACTTTATTAGAATAGGACATGATCATAAATCATTTTAAGTCAGACCTGGGGCGACCGTCCAAATTTGTACTATGTAGGTGCACCCCTTGTCTCCGACCTCCAACTAATAGTCAAAAGTATAAAGTAAAATGGGGCACAAGCCATCGGCCATTTTGGACCAGACCTGGTGCACCATAGCCGATCATGATGGGGACTCGTGATATGTTGGATCAAGAAGTGTAGTTTTACTCTAAAACCCATCTCCCCAGGATGATGGACTTTCATCTAACATTCTCTGGATGGTCCATGCTTTTAGACAATTGACCTTTCAAAGCCGGAACATCATGCCATTCAAAAGTTGGAATATCGATTATCGATGCCATTTAATGATTGAATGTCTTTTTGTTATTGCATCCAAAGTTGGGTAGTATCTGGTGGACAGAAACACTGGAATACTATTGGTTTACTTTACTAATTGAGTTGGATGAAGTACATATTATTTTAATATATATATATATATATATATAAGTGGATTATGATTGTATTTTAGTCGAGGGTTTCAAGAACCAAATTTCATACGTCCAATATTATTTTACTAATTGTATTTTAGTTGAGTGAAGTAAATATTATACCATTGTAGATTTTTAGTTGAGGGTTTGCAGGCACCAAATTCCAGGCACCATGCCATAGTACTTTCAAATTGAAGTAGGGCAGGGGCAACTCCAGCAGAAACACCAAATTCCAGTCCATTAAACACACCTAAGGTCTGGTCTAAATGCTATAGCAATACTGGGCTCCTTTCAAGTTGAGGGGGTGGGGGGGCACTTGCCCCCTCTAAACCCTCCCCTCCCTCTGCCCCTGAATATCTGTGCTAAAGGTTACTAGGGGCTATACAAATATTTGATCCAACTTTAACTTAAATAAACTATCACAAACCTTTACCCCCCAACCCACACCAAAAAAAAAACTATCACAAGCATATCCACTTTCAATCATATCATTATTCATGTAAATTTCTCAAAGCTCCTGTGTCCAAAATTAAATAGAGAAATCTATGTCCAAAACTCTTGTATTAGCATTAGGAATACTAAAATTAGCAACTTTCTTAAACCACCAAAGATATTCCATGAGGAGTCTCACAATAATGAAAATCCAAAGCAACTTGATCATTCAAGTGTCCCACCCATATGGGCATGTAGTCATGAGCCACACCAACCCAATAAGTCTTAACAGATTCAACATAACTACTGATTTAGGTAGATAACTATTTTTGCATGTGATGACATTATATGTACCACCTTTCATTGTATCATATTTTACTTGGCGGGAAACTATTACAACCACTACTATTCGGTGGTACAATAACTACAACCATGAACTCAAATCTCCTCTGTATCTTTTCTTATACAGCTGATCTGTTAGAGGCTCAACCTCAAGTCATTACATTTCTCTGCATCTATAAATTCTGCATGTGAGCACTGTCCCAATCTGCTTCCCTACAACAACAATATCAGCAGTAGTTAAGGAATACTCTGACATATCAGGATAGTATTGACATGTACATGTGTTTATCTAAAATATTAAAAAATTGTAAAAAGTGGCAATAAAATGTGGAAAAATCATGATATTATCAAAATTAAATGGTGAAATCCGTTAAAATAGTAAAGAATTGATATGTAATATTTATTTACATCTAGATAATGTTCTCCTACTATCGGACTATATCAACGAGCCAATTTAATTAAGTCCAGTTCTATGAGGTCCACCTTTGATCGTGGCAGCTCCTTTCAGATGTGAGCATCTACACATGATACTTATCTTATAACATCATGAGATAGTATAGTGAATTATTGCAATATTATCACATTGTTATCACAGTATGAACACGATAAACCCCCAGGTATTCTTATTTTTTCAATATATTCAAATATACTTTTTCCCAATAAAAGCTATGAATTTAAAATATAGAGGAAACTACCAAAAAAAGGACCCTTAGATGGCCCTTAGCCGAAAAAGATGCCACTAATCAATATTGCACGGAAGTGGTTCCCTGTGACCACTTCCATTTTTTTTTTTATTAAAGATTTAAATGTATGACGACGTCATCACTTAATATAGAGAGTTAGCGATGACGTCGTTGTTAATTCGTCAAATCTGCATATTCTTCGACCTTCATCATCTGAGACTGCTGGTTTTCTGTACCAAAATAAATCAGAACTCTATATTATTGTTTTTTATACACTGATATATGAGTGAATGATGAAGATGACTTCAATGCAACAATGAACCACTCTGGAGAATTCATTTACATTTGAGCTGGCTTTAATTTACTTGTGCTCACCGACCTATATCATAGGTTATAGACTTATTTATACTACCATTGCCTGTGTTTTATTTAATTATTTCTTATTTTGGTAACTTTAATTATAGAGAAGTTTACCCGACAAAGCATATTAGAGGTCCACTAATCAAAAGAGGTACCCATAATTTTGATGCAACAGAACTGGTTTTCCGTCATAATATTTTTCTTTTTTTTTTCTGCCTTTTTTCAACAAGCGACGACGTCCTCTTTTAATATCGAGAGTTAGTGTCGACATCGTTGCTAATTCGTCAAATCTGCATCTTCTCCAACCTTTATCATCAGCGATTCTTGGTTTTCTGTACCAAAATGAAACAGAACAGAACTCTCCCCCAACATTAAATATTCCTTGTGGAGGTTGTTGATTTCCATTAACGAGGTAGGCATAGTACATTTTAACATTCTTTCATGCGTTATCTACGATAGAGCCTGCGTTTATTATTTACTTTTCGAGAAAAGTTCATTAGGGTTAATGAGGAAAGGAAACCGCCATAGAAAGGGAAAAAACGATGGGAGGAAGAAAGGAAAAATGGGGTTTCGGACGATTTGTATGGGTTTAAATGCGACGATGTCGTTACACGTTTAAATCTTTAATAAAAAAAACGGAAGTGGTCACTGGGAACCACTTCCGTGCCATATTGACTAGTGTCATGTTTTTCAGTTAGTGGCCATTTAGGGTCATTTTTTTTTTTTTGTAGTTTTTTTTTATTCTATCTGTCTTATTTATTTTCCAATTGGGTCTTGGAACAAGTGCCCTTGCATGCTCTGGCACTTTTGATGTGTCCTTGGATCTAGATTTTGTAGATTCAGGGTATGCTACATGAGCATACGATGGAGTTTCAAAAATATTACCCTTGTGTCTTTTTTTTTTTTTTTTTTCCTGTTTTTTTTCAAGAGCTTGCTTGTTTGCACTTGGAATTCATGTCATAAATGGTTAAAAATGAAGACAAAAAATGAATATATAAAAATGGCAATCAAATAACATCCTATTTAATGAAAAGTGAATAGAGGGAAAAAAGGGTACTGAATACATGACTCTCCTTAGTAATTCAAATTCTAAGAGAGATAAGATGTCACTTATATAACGATCTTATATTCTTTATTCTTAACCTCGCTAATAATCCTTCATGGAGCTCATTTAATCGTGAAATACTACGTATTCAATTCCCATACATTCTAACTAACGCAATTAGAGAGGAAAAAAAACTGAGAGTTGAAAAACACAAGTTCAAGCTAAAATTTATACCTTAGGTCCTTTCTATCTGCATGCTGGATTTGTAGGGTCTTTAGGCTAGGATGGCTCGATCCACTTCATAAAGGGTGACAGCTTTCTAGGGGTAGATGGCCAATTGATTGAGATGTCAATGGTTGAATATAGAGCTACTTGATCATGGAGTTGCAGTGGAGTTTTATCCTCGTATTTATCACGGGTGTCTCATTATATTTTAATTGTTTAAGAAGTGTCCCTCTCTGGTGGGGTAGGTTCCTTGTGTCAAGATATGGGTCGACTAAATGAGTTGGATCAACCCAACAGTTTGGGATAAAAGGAAGGTCTCATTAGTCATCTCCTTGTTGTATAATATATTTTGTATTTATGTACAATCCACTTTTAGGCCCATAGATGAAATACAAGGTTATATCTTGTATTTAGGTGATTTGTATCCAATCTGTAGATTGACTGTAATCTTTATGTATTTGGGCAAGTATTGTATTATATAAGCAGAGATCAACTCAATAAAAGATACAACTTTTCTCTCAAAACCCTCTCTTATTGTCTTACGAAACATGGTATCAAAGCCATGGGTTTCGAGTTTAAAATCCTTTGGAGGCATGTTATCTCCATCTGTCTAGTCTGTTCGGTTTTGTTCTGTTTGTTTGTTGGATTTTGAATATGATGTTCACTAACCGTTCGAGCTTTTGGTGTAACTGATTATTAACATGGTGTCACAGCTTTTGGTGTAACTGGTTGCTAACATGGTGTCACAGCCAGAGGTTATGAGTTTAAAATTATTGGGAGGCATGTTACCTTCATCTGTCTGGTCTGTTCCGTTCCGTTTTGTCTGTCTGTTGGGTTTCGAATATAACGTTTATTAACAGCTCGAGCTTTTGGTATAACTAGTTATTAACACCTTGGAGGATCATGGTTTAGATAAGCAATTTGAAAGGGAAAAAATTTTGTCTTAGGTAGAGAATTTTTTTTTTGAAGGATTTCTCGACTTTCCTCGAGTTGTTGTGGCTGCTATTTTGAGTTAATATAACTTTACATTGATTTTATATTACTCAAAACGGGATTTTAGATATTAATATTGCTATACATTGATTTTTTTTTTCTCCTTCCCGTCGAAAATTCTCAATTTTGATAAGAAGCTCAGATGCTCTTCACCCTTTTAATTGGGGTTGTACCATAACAACAGAAATTGACAGTTTGTGTGTGGACAACATCTCTTTGGACTGCTAAAGAGGGTTGCTTCAATGGCCCTGCCATACGGATTTAAAAAGAGTTGCATGCATACATGCAAATCGCTTATGTCTCTGTCATTTTTCTCTTCAGATCTGTTCCAACAACTCTCTCTCTCTCTCTCTCTCTCTCTCTCTCTCTCTCTCCTTTTCCTGATCTTGGGTTGAACTGGATTCGAGATGTCTTCCACATTACTGGTGTTTATTGAAATTAAACCTTTATCCTTTGCCGTTTCAACTTTCGGATTTAAAGCAACTTTCCTGTTCAACTCTCAAACCTTTATACTCTTTCTATTTAATGAAAAGTAGTTGAAGCCTTGATGGCATTCCACATGGAGGGTCTTGTACCATTAGTAGAACGGTCTACTGCAGGTAGAAGGAACTTTATTATGGGGCTCGCATAATGATAATTTGAACCGTTCAAAATGAAAATCATCTCCTCTCTTAATAAATTTTAGAGTCTGGGTTCAATAGAGAGGACATGATCGGTGGCAGTGAAGATGAGTGTGGATCCTCTTATGGAACTATTATATATGAACTTGCAGGTTTTTGGATCATTCAAGATGAATCTCATATATTATTGAAATATTATCATATATAATCATCAACGCAACCTTAGATATTCAATCACATGAAACAAACAGGTCTCAAACGCATAGTGAAAATGTCGCAATTAGATTGTATTATTGTAAGTGGTTAAAAATGAAGATTCGGAGGGGAATATCCAAAAATGGCATCGGTTATCTTTCCCTTCAATGGAAATTGAATAAAGGGAATATGTAAAATGAATACTTAGCCAACCCCAATTCTACATCTCCACGTATGTAATGGATGGATTGGAACATCCGAATGCTATAGGTGAAACTCTGACCAATGAAAACCTCCAAAATAATGACTAAAACAATTTGGTCTAACCATTTGACATCAGTGAAATATGTGTTAAATTTCTTTTTTCATGAGTGCACACACATATAAATAATTATCCGGTGCATATTGTGTATATTTAAGCTTAACTGTATACCTCATTGTGGGGCCCACTCGGGAATAGGATTGGTGGGGATCTCTTCATCTAGTTGAGGCTTAGCCCCCCATCTAATAATCCTAACCCCTTCATCAATAGAGTTTCAGCCCTCTAAAAGCCGACTCATCTATCCAAATGATAAAGATCATTTGGACGAGCATTAAAAATGGGATCAATGTAATTTAGGGGTACTGTCGTGTGTGTGGTCTATTGGGATGAGTCATCAGTTGGGCCCCACTATGAGGTGTGCATGGTGTGAAAAAAAAAAAAAAATGTGTGCGCACCAGATAACTACTCATACATAGTATTTATATACATATGAGCACGTTGGCGCAGGAATTAAAACAGAGAAAGAAATAAACTAGGCATCACACATTAAATCAAGTTTTAGTTGTCATCACTCCCACCATACCTAGCATGGCAGAAAGATCATTTCTCATTTTATAATGTCATAGGTCCTAAGCTATTCTTCCATTCAAAAAAAAAAAAAAAAGGACATTATCCTACTAAGATTACACTGCCCATGATGAGAGAGGAGTGGATTCCATATGTTCGAGCCTGTTTGGCACTTTACTAGATTAATAAAAATTAAGTAAAGCATTTATTTTTCAGATAAGGGGTCACTTCAGTAACACTTTAATTTATAATTTACTCCATTTAAAAAAAAAATAAAAAATCAACCTCCTTTTTCTATTAAAAGAGAAAAAAACTCCACTTTTCATTACAAAAAGTTTAAAAAATTTCATACTAAATAACTAAAAATAAAATACCATCATAATCCAATTATATATATTTTTTCTCTTGATTTGATGCTTTACTACACTTTATTTTACCTGTAAATTTATCAAACGGGCCGTGAGCAGTGTAACATGCTCCCTTTTATTTTGGAGTCGAATCCCTCTTATAAATTCATTTATTGCCCAAATCACTCAAAATAGTTGTCTTTGTTTACATGAAAGATTGCATGAACTTCACTGCAGTAAGAGTTAGGCCCATCATAGATATGATCAATTTGATGAACATGTGGACTATAATATCTTGGGCATTTGGATTTTATCAAGTGGGCCCTACTTTATGTCTGAATCTTAGAGATTTTGCTCTTGTACTGACAAAGTATCGTCAACGTCGTCACGTAAACAGCAAGTAGTCGTCACCAAACTCTTGCTTGCTCTGTTTTCTCTATATAACAGCAACTGCACTAGGACTGAAAGTCTCGGACCTCCAACTCCACGAGTCAGAACTCCTTTCGTTTCGTTTTCTTCCTTGTTGGCAGTTATTTCCAGCTCTCTCTCTCTCTCTCTCTCTCTCTCTCGCGTTTTCTACGTGAAAAGGTGAGAGGACTGGGTCTTGCATTGCTCTGCCACAAATATCCACAAATATCTTTTTCCATCTTCTTCAGCTCCTCTCCATTTCAATCTTACATCTTCAACAGAAACAACCCACAAGCCCCCAGACACACCAAAAGACCAGCTGCTTTCATTGATAGAGTCTCCCACCAAACAGCTACTTTCAGTTTTCTCAGCTGTTTCTGGGTTCTTCTCTTTGTGATCACTGAATACTATTGTACTCTGCTCCATTTGTAACACTAAAGAAAAGTCTATCTAGAACTCCAATTAGAATTCATGTCCCAGATGAGAAAGGCTCAAACATCTCTCTCCTTTCTGGGTTTCTGTTTGGTTGAATAGTACCAATATCAAAAACCCAACAGAGGATGCATTTATCTCTCTCCTTTCTGGGATTTTCTTTTTGACTTGAATTGCACCACCCTCTCATTCTTAGAGAAAAAATTTAAAGATCAAAAACAAAAACCCAGAATACCACCTTCTTTTCTCTCATTAGATTGCATTTCCAGAGTATAAAGCATTGAATCTCCTGTTTTCTTTCTTTCCATTTTCAGTTTTCTGTATAGGATTCTGTTCATATTATATAATGGAGGTCTCTTCTGTTGCTTCTTCCAAATGCACATGCGCTTACATGTCAATGGCCTGCAAAAAGGAGCAGTTCATGGGGAACTGCCAGTTTTCTGTCTTTAAAGAAAATGAGCAGGTATGAAAAGAGGAGAAGAGTCATATCAAATGGGGCAGTGGAGGATTTTCCAAAGGCTTCAGGGTCTCTCTTATTCTTGCAGAAGAGAAGGATGAATTCTGCTGCTGCGGCTGGTACTAATTTGTAGGAGTTATATTCAGAACATGATAAACATTTCTGGATTTCTTGTTGATCCTTTTTTTTTTTATTATTATTATTGGAGTATTATGCAATGATGGATTTGAGAATCTTCTCAGACTGTAGTTGCATTAATTGATTTGCTGATAATCCACTTTACAAGTTATTATGATCAATGTTTTATAGATACCGAGATTTCAGAACAATGGATGCAAGCCCATGCTTTGCTCTGTATTGTTTGCATTGGCACTCTGATTTGGATCCACATTGGTTTGTGCATACTGATTTGATTTTTCTCTATAGCAACGCCCTCTTTATTAACATGATTTTTTAGGAACAGAGTTTAGAATGATGGATGTAGTCTGCATAGACTGTGATTCCCATCTGCTCTGTCATGTTTGCATTTGTACTTACATTTTCAAGCGGAGTATCATTAGCAGAAGGAATGATAGCCTTACAGTTAGAATTTTAAATATTATCCGATCATGGGTTTTTCAGTTGTCTCCTCGCTTCCAGTTTTGAGCCTTTTGGTTGCAAAGTCCTTTACTCAAGTTGCCACATGGCCCACAACTTTGAGTCTTACAGTTTCAGATACTTGGAAGTCTCTCTCTCTCTCTCTCTCTCTCTCTCTCTCACGCACACGCACACACAGAGACACACATCATAAGCTCCTGTACTTGCTTTAGATTCTTGCGACTTCTGGTGACTGAGGTTCAAATTGTAGTTCTACAATTTCATTGGAACAAGTTGAGTGCCTGAGGACAACAACTAGTTTATCTAAATTTTATGCATGTGGCTTGTATAAGACCTTGGTTTCGGTGGAGTGGCTTAGCTTATGCTCCAATATTGAAGTGTACCTGTTTTTTAAATTTCCTGAAGTCTTCTCCCCAAATCTTCTCACAAAGCTTTCAGAATCAAATTCTGTACATGTAGAAGATTTTCTCTCTTTTATTTTGTTTTGTGGGGAAGTGTCATAAGATGGCCATGAAGAAAGTTTGTGGCAGTTGTTTTATGTAATTTTCTAGAGGCAAAGAAAATGCTCTCAGCCTCCCTTAGAAGTCCTTTATCATTTTTTATGCATTCCGCCTAGGAAAGATATGATTATTTGTATTGAGTGCAATAGCTGTTGATTCAGTTACCATTGTTGTAGGAAAAGTCATGGATGTTTCTGTTGAGTCCACTAAGGAAATCAAAACAAAGAAGGAAGCTTATACAGGGAGGAGGGTGGTCGTGACAGGGATGGGCGTGGTGACCCCTTTAGGTGATGATCCAGATGTTTTCTATAATAATCTCCTTGAGGGTGTCAGCGGTATTAGAGAAATTGAAGCATTTGACTGCGCACATTTCCCATCGGTAATTTTCTTCTAAATTAACTTCTATAAACTATAATCAGTTTAACTAATAAACGAAGGAGCCACATGATCCACAGCATGAGGATATTTAAGTGGCATCCTTGGTCCTCCATTCTATTCAAGTGGAACTGAACATTGGACTTGTAACTAATCTTTTTATTTAATAATTTGAGATGATATAATTTAAGCTTCTGCTGATCAACCCTTGCTCTAGATGCATCTTGAATATCAACAGTTAGCTATCAAGAGTCAAAAAGAGTAGTGAAGTCATATTACATAGATTTCCGCGCTTTATCATACAACTTTGCAGTTCCTGTTGATATATATTATCTTTATCTTTATTTGTTGTTGTTAGAGAATTGCTGGGGAAATCAGATCTTTCTCTCCAGATGGATGGATTGAACCAAAACTTCTAAAGAGAATGGACAAGTTCATGCTCTATGTACTTACTGCTGGGAAGAAAGCGTTGGCTGATGGGGGAATCACAGAAGAGATCAAGGCGGAGCTAGACAAAACAAAATGTGGTGTTCTGATTGGATCTGCAATGGCTGGAATGAAGGTATGACTTTGTGATTCTCTACACTTAATAGGCAGTAATTCAATGCGAGAAACAGATGACAGCTGTGGAACTCTGTGTCCAAGGATATGCAGATTTTGGGTGCATTCAAATTGTCTCCTATTGCAATTTGGTTTTTGATTATCTTGGCAGAAGTGTTGTTTACTTGCTCCACCAGGCATACATAAAAGTGGGGAACACATTAAGTCTCGACTGCTGATACAGATTTGGGCCAAAGAAATTGGAATGTCTAATGTGATTCCTGCTTCCAAATACTCACCTAATGAATAAGCTATCTGTTCTTTCAAAATTCAAATCAGTTTCTGTTTAAGATATGAACATTCGAAAACAAAAGCTTAATGAGGTCTTTTAACCTGTGTTTTCCTTGTGATGCAATTTAACTTCTATTCAAGAGGAACACTCTGGTACTTACTATCAAATTCCTTTTATGTTCATTATTTGACCATTTGAAAATATTCATGAAACAGCTTATTACTGAAGGGATAGAATTGTTAAAGGTCTCTGTTCGGAAGTTAAGTCCCTTCGGTATACCTTTGGCTTCTGCCAATATGAGCGGTGCAATGCTTGCAATGGATTTGGTATGCTACTTTTACTGTTATTACAAAGCTACAAGCTAAGTAGGGATGTGTTTGGATGTACCACAAATTGCAAATGGTTTGGATACTGTGGCAATGGATAGTTATTAGCTCCTGCGTTTGAGGCAAAATGGATGGTTATCAACATCCTCTGATCTGAGGCCTACATCACAAGCCTCATTAAGTGGCAAAGTGGGATACACATTTTTAGCCTTCACAATGCCACCAAAAAGCACGGTGAAGAAGATAGACTGTTAACTATGCTATTGAAGACGCTTGCAATGCCGATACTACAAACACAAACTAATTTTAAGGGAAACTAAATTTTTTAGAGACCATTATCATCATTGGTGAAACCTAATATTGTTTATATGGGGTCTATTTCCAATTTATGGATGACAGGGATGGTTGGGGCCTAACTATTCGATTTCAACTGCCTGTGCCACAAGCAACTTTTGCATATTGAATGCTGCAAACCATATTGCATCAGGTGAAGCTGTAAGTCCCTACTCTCCTACACTGACCTGAGATCAAGTATATAACATTGGGCTAAGTTTCAATCTCGGGGCAAACCATCGTCTTAGCCTTATCCCATCAATATAGGGTCAGCTAAAACTGTTCTACTAAAGAAAATTAAGACAACAAACCTATCTTTCTAATAAAGTTGTATGAAAGTGAAACCCCCCGCCCCCCCAGTGCACCCCCCCCCCCCCCCCCCACACAACACACCCACACACCCCACACCTACACCCACACCCCAAAAAAAAAAAAAACCTGTGTGTGTGTGTGTGAGGGCGTGCACGCTTATGTGCGATATGAGTGCATAAAGGAAGGAAAAAAGTATCACAAGTTTGACATAATCACCATCATTGTTCGCCTATTTTCAACTATTTAGGGTCACCTTAAGTTTTTCTTCCTCGCCGCGTTATTTAAGACGATATTTGCAGCAACTCCACGGTCTAATATGTTTTTCGTCACCGCTTCACCTATTTGTTATGGGATCTCCCTCTTCTCCCAGTTCCTAGAACTAACCCTCCAACATGTCATGTCGTTCAGCTCCTAATTCAAGTCTTTCTAGCACATGCCCATAGCATCTTGAATGAAGTTTCATGGTCTTTTTCCTCCATTGTTGAAGTTCCATAGGTTTTCTATAATGCTTTTATTCCTAATTCTATCCTTTCTTACAACTCCCCACATTCATCATAACTTTCACATCTCTGCTACATTTAGGAGAAAGGAGTAATGTGAAAGATAATATTAAAAGAGTATAGCTAAAGGTGAAGGCCATCAAATTTTATTTATCATTAAGAGTGGGAAAATTAAATTGTCTTCCTCATTGTTCATTACACCTGACCCATCTCTAACTTCTTTGCTTTTATATGTAAATGATATGAAAATTTCCAGCGCTCCATTAGCTTTTTCTTGTTTAGTTGCATCCAATCAGTCAGCTCCATATATCAAAGGAGGTCTAGCCGTCATCTTTTGAAAGTGGCCCCTTTAACTATGCGGCATTTTTCAATCCCATAGCACTCCACCAGCTTGTCTCCACTTTGATGACCCTACTTTGATTATATATATATTTTATGGCCAACTCAAACCCTCCGTTTTGTTCTATTATTGACCCTAGACTTATCATATTATGATACTAAATTATCTTCAATTTTGACTAACCATCAGTTTCCAAACTCACTAGACTCGTATTCCATATATTGTCTTTGATCTGCTAATTCTCGTTCTAATTTACTCAAATTCCTTTCACCATAGTTCTAGTGCTTCATTTCATGCCTTTCAGTTTGACTAATGGATATCGCACCATCTGCATACAACATAGACCAAGAACTTCATCTCAGATATCTGCCGTTATGTTGTCCATGACTAAGGCAATAAATAGAGGCTCGAAGAGGACACTTGGTGCAATCGCACTTCCACTGGGAACTCAAACTACAGCCTGCACAGATTGCATGCTTGTTACTGCCCCCATCATACATGTCTTGTGTAATTTCACTATTGTCATTTGGGATGCCCTGTTTCTTCAATGTTTGCCATATTCATTGCCTCAATACCTTGTACGCCTTTTCCAAATCAAGAAAGATCAAATTTAATTTTTTCCTAATTACCCTAAACTTTTTCATAGGTTGTCTCAAAAGGAAAATATCATCTGCAGGTGGACCTTACTGTGGATGATATAATTTAAACTTTTCCATGAGTCCTGGGCGCATCAAGTGCTCTGTTTTTATATATAAATGGCTCTCGCGTACATGATCTGGAGAATTCATCTCCTAAACCTTACTATGGTTGTGTATACCCCAAAAGTTCATATAGTCCATCTTTTTAGCCACACTGATTGGAGGATCTTTCACCCATTCAATGCTGGCTATTGGTTCTCATTTCCAGCAGTTAATTTATTATCCTAGTAAGTGCTCAATCAATGGCTATGCCTTCCAATGCCTTCCTCAATCAGTGGCTATGCCTTCCAAATGGAAAATTCTCCCATGGTAGGTTTCAACTTCCAACAGATGACTATCTATAACAAGTAACATGGGTGCCATGAGCGTAGAAATAGATAACTAATTCAACTAAATGATTTATCATTCGTCATGATACCATAGGTTTTCCACATTTTTTTTTTTTTTTTTCAGAGTGCTCTGTTGCAGATTTCTTATTTGCATCATATTCTGGCAGGATGTGATGCTTTGTGGTGGCTCTGATGCAGCAATCATACCTATTGGTATCCTCTGAACTTCTCACTCTGTTCTAAATAAGACCTTTCCTTCTGAAGTCCATGAATGGACAACTTGTTTCTGTATACCAACTGAATTATAGTATTCGATTTATTTCATACAATATTAATTATGTTGTTGTGCTTGGTGTAGGAATAGGTGGTTTTGCAGCCTGCAGGGCGCTTTCGCAAAGAAATGATGATCCAACCAAAGCCTCACGCCCATGGGATATTGTATATATCAATAGAACCCTTCTTCATTAATTTTATTACAGTTATGGGTATCCGCATATTTTGAGACACATGAATGTGGGTACTCTTTCACCCAAAACCAATATTTCTAGTTAGTCACCTGAAATGACTGCTATGTTGATAATGGTCTTGGTTGGAAAAGGAAGACAAATGGAAGCGCATCCAGTTCTGTTATAGTTTGCCCTTTCACTGAGCCTTTAAGCAAGTCATCCTCACTGTCCTACATGGTCTCATATTCATATATCCTAGATTGTGGATTTGGCAGGTTTAGAACTTGAACCTGTAATAGCAGACACTTCAATGGGCAACATATCCATATTTTATCACACATATGATACTACATTTTTTCATGTATAGCACTCATGTGTATTCATTGCTTCTTCTTTCCATTGTTCTCAAAATCAAAACCATATTGCAAATTTTCAATGGGTTGAATATGCGGATTTCTTTTATTTTTCTTAAAAAATGAAACTTACTAAAAGAATTTTTTTGAAAACTTAAAGAAATTGAAGCTATTCATAATCTATCCATTCCATTCATAGAAGCATTGATACAATGGCAAATAAAACGATGATACAATCATATGAAAACATCATTGACATATCAACATATCATTAACGACATTTGTGAGAATAGTTGAATATGTTTAAGATATCAACATTACTGGGAAGAATAAGCAAGTTGCAGTTATTTTGTTTTCTTCAAACAAAAATTAAAAAAACTCAAGTCATCAATATTGGATGGTAAAGGTGTGTTGCCTTAAGTTGAATGACTCATGAGGAAAAAAAAAAGAAGAAAGAAATGTAGTGTGGAACCATACCTATATATTGAAGGCTCCAATTACACGCCTCATGCATATTCCTTGCCTCTCTCTAGAATCTTCCTAAAATCCCACAAATTCTTCTCATGAGAAGTTTCGTAATCAATCATTATATAACCTCTTAAAATTTAAAACAGGAGAAAAACATAAAAATAAAAATAAAAAAATGCTGAAATTAGCTGTCACAATGTGGCTATTCTTGCCAAGACAAATCACTTGAAATGGAATTTGATCCAAGTATGACTGAATCGTAAGGTTCATACTTGAATGACTAGTAAACGAGATTCATTGCACTATACAAATATTTTTTTCTTAGGATTTGACACGAACCATATGATTAATATCTTGAATCCTAGAATTTTAAAACAATGGTTCCTACCTTATCTTTGTTATAACAAAATGGAAGTAGTCAAAATATTGAATGGATATAAACTCATCTTGGATATTGGAGTCTACATTTTTTAAAGATATTCAAGGATTCATTTGCTTTCATGACGGCAACTTCTTTAACATGAGAACGTTTTTTGTTTGACAGCATCGTGATGGGTTCGTGATGGGGGAAGGTGCAGGTGTTCTACTCTTAGAAGAACTAGATCATGCTAAGGTTCGCAGTTTCTATTGTGATCTTCAACCCCAAGATATACATATGCCTTGTGTTTGTACACAAGGGTACCATGGACTGGTGGTCCATATGATTTCTCTAATGGGCTAACCACTCCCAAGTAATATAGGCTACAATATGCGATGCAAGGGAGTAATGGATCCTTATCTATTTAGTGAATGTGGATGATTACTATTCTTCATTCTTCATTTGATTTGTTTCTTAATCATCAATTTGGAGGAAGATGAATAAATGGAATGAAATGTCCTGTGAGATTCTTGAGATATCCATGATGGGTCCATTTTCATTGGACTTTATCATCAAATTGTGGGTCCTGCTTGTACACACTTAAGTGCTATGATGATATGCATATAGTCAGTCTTGGATGGTAGAATTCCTAGATTGTCTATGCACTTTTAAGTAATTTTCCTCCGTGTTTCTTGAATTTGTCTGAGTCTAATAATTCTTGTTTTCATGTTGTATAGAAAAGGGGAGCAAAGATCTACGCAGAGTTCCTTGGTGGAAGCTTCACTTGTGATGCTTATCACATGACTCAGCCTCATCCCAATGGTATAAAAATAAAAATAGAACCAAACTAATAGTACTTTGATTGGTGGAACTGAACTATTAGTTCATTGTAATTACTACGACCTTTTTCCCTGTAAAATAATGTAAGAAGAATTCAAGGAAAATTGAAACTAATGAAAAGATTTAACTGTGTGCTTGAACCAAACTATTTGCTCCTGCATGCTTGAATCATGAATCCATGATGATGGTTTTTCCATGTGAAAACTAGGGGCAGGCATTGTTCTATGCATAGAGAAGGCCTTAGCTCAGTCTGGAGTAGCCAGAGAAAATGTGAATTACGTAAATGCCCATGCTACTTCGAGCCCGGCTGGTGACCTGAAAGAGTATAAAGCCCTGTCTCATTGTTTTGGCCAAAATCCTGAGGTAAGATAAATCCCTTTTTTTTAACAATAACTTTAAATTATATTATTAAGGAAGGAACTGAGGTAATATAAATTCTCTTGGACAAGTTTTCCTTACTTGAAGAGCTCTGCTAATCTCCACATGTGATACCCCTATGCATGATCAAGAGTGTTCTTACTAATTAGGTGGGCTGGTGTATGGAACAAATGGATTGCTGATTAAAGCTTGGTAGTCCATTTTGTTCACCTTGGCCCACCCATTAGGAGGATGGTTCTAGTTTTGAGCTGGACATCTACTTCAGGAGTCCCACAAGATTGATGGCCTCTCTCTCTCTCTCTCTCATATCCAAGTAAGTGAACAGAACATCCAACTTTTGCAGCTTAAGATGAACTCTACAAAATCAATGATTGGACACCTATTAGGAGCTTCTGGTGCTGTGGAAGCTGTTGCAACCGTGCAGGTAATTGTTTTCTGGATCTCCTACTGTGAATTAGTGAAACCTAATCTGTGAAGTTATATGTCGCACTTTTGTTAGTTCTGTCAATCTTTGATATATGGATACTTAAAAATGGGCAATATATCGTATCATATTAGACATTTCAATTTTTATGTGTAAAACCCGCATCCTTGCCATATCCATGGCATGTCCCTACCGTAACCATGCTGTATATGAGCATCATAACTGTCAGTGAGTCATGTGGCCCAATAGCTGAGCTTATATCCAGTTTGAATCCACATTTGGGACGCATTAGCTTTTAAAGAACTTGTTTTCCATGACATATGCAGGGACTTATGGCATTTTGCAAGGTTCACATAGGAAGGTGGCATTGATCAAAGTGGTGTAAGAGTGAATGGGTTAATGATGGATATACACAAGTGACCGTCAATTATGCTGCCCGATCCCATCTTATGAAAGGTGACCCACCACATGCAGGAAAAGTTGATAGCATTCAACATTGGCTCATCTCCTTTTCCCTTTATCCTCTACCTTTCACCCATTTCCTACCTCTCCACTTTCCTAAGTAAGCAATGTGATAAAGACAAATGTTCACTTTATGTCTCTGAAAGTTACAAGCTCTAAAGGAGCTTCCCATATGCCAGAATTAGCTCAGTTTGCTTTGGCCTAGATTCAGGCTCAGTTCTTAACATTGGCAAGTAGATGGGCTAGAAAAGGGCTCATATATCTCATATCTGTAAAAGATCCACTATTGTCACGAGCATAAATATATTAGTCTGGAGCTTATCAATTAATGTCAAATTGTATCTGGAACTAGGTCCTATTGGGTTAGATCTGCATGACAAGATGGTGTTGGGTTGTTTCGACTCTCGGGCAGATGACCCTGCAGTGCTGGTCCTAGTTGGATCTACTAGGGTTGGACCAGCTGAGTTTCATCCAGTCAGATCTAGGTCCAAGTCCTAGGAGGCAATGAATTATTGGGTGCATCTAGATTTTCCTTCCAACGCTTTCTTCTCTGGATTACACACTTACATATATATTTGTTATTGTTGTATTATTGTTGTTATCAAAATCAGTTTTGTTCTTGCTGCTGCTTGCTCTTACTATTGCTATCCTGAATGAAAAAATACAGGCCATTCGGACCGGTTGGGTTCACCCCAACGTCAATTTGGAAAATCCAGATGAAAGTGTGGTACGTACTCTCTCTCTCTCTCTAATTAACTCTTACTAAAACGTGCACACACACACACACACTCGAATTGACTCTTACTAAAATACTAAAACGTGCACACACACTCAAATTGACTCTACTAAAACGTGCAATTTTTCGATGCTGATGAACATGGATTCAGGATCCAAATTTGCTGGTAGGCCGAAGAAAGGAAAGACTGGACATAAAGGTGGCACTGTCCAATTCATTTGGCTTCGGGGGCCAAAACTCCTCCATCCTATTTGCTCCTTACAAGTGATCCTGCTGAGGAATACAGAGTGGCTTAAGGAAGCAGAAATTAAGAGAACGAAAAGAGGGTTCGCGGCTGTGGAGGCAAAAGAGGAGAGAGCTCTGAATCATATCTTTGTTATAGAATACAATTACATGCTAGTGATAAGTGCTTCAGATTTCATACATTCCTTATAGTGAATGGAAACAATAGATAGCAAAGTGTCATCGCAGAAAACTTGGGTAGATAGATTTGCAGTGCCGTGAGGTCCATCAATCCATGCATTTATAATGCTTTTATCTGTGATTGATATCATTGAATCTGAAATGCTCCATTCCTCGATTCTTTTATCACTTATATACACAATAATGGCCCATAGAGAGTCAAAAGAACAGAAAATTGATATAAAGCAAACCTGGAATTAGCCAGTCAGGTCAAGAATTGCCACCCTAATCATGGACTCTGCTTAAAGCTCTGATAAATTCTCAAGAAGCTGAACTCATGTACATGATAGAAGACCTGTCATTGTCATGGTAAAACTTCCTGAAGGCCCTGATTGGATCCTCTAAACATGCCTGGCCAGCAATCAATTACCTGCAACTCTGTTCAATTGTAAATTGGTTAAGGCAAAGCATAAACCCGCTCTCACAGTGAACTAAGATTATCCAAGCACTAGCAAATCAAGTCACCTGCATTCTGTAAATGAAGATTGGAAATAAGCCCCTAGGCATTTAAAAAAAAAAAAAAAAGAAAAAAAAAGAGAGAGAGGAAGGGTACCATTGTAGTCCTCTGCCAGCTTGCAGCAGTTCACAGACTAAATCAAGAATTTCACCTCTCTACATAGATGTGTTTTTTTAGTTATAAATTAAAGCAACCATAAAATAAGTAGGTCACCAGATGTTTTGTATTTTAATTTTTAAATTTTATCATGCTCATCTTAGGTGGTCGTTCCATCATCTTGTCCATATGATCTTTTAATGAAAAAAGGATGTAACTTAATATAATCATCAATTTTCCAAGTTCTTGATGGATGGAGATGGCGATTATTTGGCAATGTTCATCATCACTAGATCATTCCTGCAATACCTTTGAACTTTCAATTTTACCATTTAACTAAATCACATCTCGAAATAAATATCAAATACAATAAACCTGCCTCTGTTAAATACAAACCAAAACATGCCTCTGAAGTAACAATTCCCTCCCCCACAACATGAAAAACCAAAGAGAGAAAAAAATTGCAGCTACATGCTTTAGACTCTTTAAGTCAAAAAGGGTGAACAACATTATTCCCATCTATTTACTCTTGCTACCCTTTTGCTTCCTCTTAAACTTCAACCCGTTCAATGAAAGTGCACTAGAAGCACTCTTCCCTTCGAACTTCTTTGTCAACTTCATCACACTTGCCATACCCTTTCGTGCAACCGCCTTTTGCTCTCCTCTACGACTAATCATCCTCCGGTCAAGCGGCCAATATGCATAAGGCTCAAGTTTGTCCTTCCTCTTCAAGTCCCCACCTGCCTTCTTACTCCTATACTCGCTGCCCGTGTATGCCCATCCTAAGCCTGGGCCTTTCTGCCGCTTGTGTGCTTTTCCCGAAGTTCTTGTTGTCAAATGGCTGCCTGCTTGGCTTCTTGCGTCAGTTTCACGATCAGACATGGTCTCTTGCTTCTTTGATTTCCTATCCTCGTGAATCACCAGGCGCCCATCAGAGTCAATCTCCGGCTCATCGTCGGATTCTGCCTTTCTCTTAAGAGGATTGGAGGAGCGGAGAGATGACCTTGTCTTTTGTCGGTCTAGCAAGTCCAGTGGGTCATCTTCCATTTGATCAAACAGGTCTTCTGGCAAGCTTTTTGGCGCCTGACGCTTTCGTATGGACCTTGAAGATGCCTTTGAGTTCAGCCGGGTGGAGGTTGTCTTGCTTCCCCTACCTGAGACTGTCTTACCATCCATATGCTCTGCATCGCTGTCGTCAGTATCTTCTCCAAAATCAGAAAATACATTTGTATGACTCCATCGGCTAAACCTGAAATATTTTTACAAATTACCAAAAATTTAAATCAACAAGATGCCTTACAAGTAGGCCATGTTTCTTGCATATTGTCAGTAAAATACGCCGATTATACAAGCAGATAACTACAATGAATAATGCAATCAAGAAGACGACATTTAATAATGCCCAGGACTTCAGAATGTGCAAGCAGCCTCAAAGTTGGGTGGTCCAGGTGTTAAGCTTATGAACATCATGGATTAACAATGTCACAAAAGCAAAATTTTCTCCCAAGGAACGCCCACATCGAAACATTAAACAGGTAGGGCCCACATCGAACAACCATGGCAGGAGAAGAAGTTGGATAGTGTCTTTTTAATGGAAAATTGTATTGTGGATTAAAAGAATAATCTTATGATACCCTGAACTGTACACAAACTAGAACTGAGAGGAAACTTTGTTCATAACAAATTGCGGACCACTCATAATGAAATGTGGGTTAAATTTGCTATTGTGTTTACTCAGCAGATGTGTTTAGAAAGCACAAACAGAAGACAAATTGCGCATATGAATTTATATTGATTTAATGGAGAGATTGTAGTAAAAATAGATACGAAGAAGTGCAACTTATCTTAGGATTTGACTCTTTTTTTCTTTTTCTTTTTTTTGAAGTGGTTACTTTCATTAAAGCAGCAAACAGTACAAGAGAAAAATACTGACTTGCTCAAAAAAAAAAAAAAAAAAAAAAAAAAAAAAAAAAAAAAAAAAAAAAAGCACAAGAAAGACAAAACAAAAGAAAGAGACCCCTAAAACATATCTACACAGACTCAACAGAATAGGAAGCAATCTCCTTCCAATTGTGCATAATCTGATCTATGGAGAAATCTTTGAATAACGGACTGTTGGACACCCACAGAGCTACAAGAAACTTAGTTCTCTCCACCAAACATCTCTGACTAGTTGGAACCCCTTCAAAGCATCTGGAGTTCCCCTCCTACCAAATTGTCCGTAAGACTGCCAAAAAAGACAATCTCCACAACAAGATTTGGCTTATGATAGGTCGGAATGGAGAAACAGAATTCATGTAGCCAACCCCAACATAGTTGGGATAAGGGTTTGATGATGATAATGATGGAGAGGCTAAAAATGGACATTAGTGAAAAAGAACTTTTAAGGAATGAGAGAAACTAGTGAGTACAAAACCAGAAAATTTAACAGTTGAAAAGACACGAAGAAAGTTGTATGCCCATGTAAAAATCCAAAGATAATTTGCAAGTTCAGGGTCAAAAAGAAAAGAACACCCAATAGATATCCAAGATAAAGAAAGGAAATAAGAAAAATTGATAATTTGAGGTGCAATAAGGGTGAGAACCTATGATGCACGGATACTTCAAAACGGGCAAAGTATTGTGTCGTATCGTATCCAATACTTCACATTTTATGTGTAAAATCCGTGTCCCTGCCGTGTCTATGGCATGTCCTTGCCGTATCCATGCCCTATCCGTGCATCGTAGGTGAGAACCAAAAGGTTTTAGTTAAAGAATAGATGAATTATAGAAACGAATTTATAGTAAAACCCCATGGTACGTGAGAAAAATATATTGTAATAAAATTAATAATTATAATATCAGCAAATGTATGCAACATTAGTAAAGACAATATTAGCGAAGAGGACAAAGAAGAGACATTTAGCTAAACGAGATGCCTAAAGATACATGGGTTTTGATGGGCATTAACCATCTTGTTTAACAAATTTTAAATACTGCCATTACAAAAAAAATAAGGGCATACAAGAGGAATATCCAAAGCATGGAACTGTAATCCTTTATAAGAATAGAAGAGACATTCAAATTAAGCACGAGCAACCAAGGAATGTCCAAAGAATGTCAAACATAAGAATACGCTTAAAATTGTGCAAAATACTTAGCTACTAAAGTTGTGAGGATGCTATCTCTGACACACAAACACACACTAGTGAAGCGCTAAATATCACAATACTCTGACTAGAATATGAAGCACTGAAGAATGCAATCCTCTGACAGTCTGACACCCATCACTGAGGGTTCCCTCCCTCCCTAACAAAAACTGAGAAATACACTACCTAGAATGTTAAGAGCTGAAGAGTGAGATCCTCTTGACAAGAAAGGATGCACCTACTCATTAACTGCGATCCTCTGGCAAGAAAGGGTACCTACTCATTCACTGTCATGAAACCCATCTATACTCAGGTCCTCTCTTTGAGTTATGTCTTTCTTGTCTCTACTCAATGACATGCTTAAGCTACTCCAGAATCCAGATAATACCATGTCTTTCATCATACTTTCTTTAAGGTCTTGATTGTTGAGTGGCCTCCATCTTCTCGTAGTACTTTCTAGGCTTCCACTATTACAACTTGGATTTGTATCATGAGGGCAACTGCTGGCCTTCTATAAACATGCCCAAACAATCATATAAAATATTTTTTAACTATATTCTTGATTGCAGTTATCCATAGATTTCCTTCTGAAGTTCTCATTTTCTAATTCTATCATTTCTAGTAATTTCACACACCCTTTAAAGCATGTGCATCTTAGCAGCATGAAATTTAGCTTCCTCATGTTTCATTATATAGCTCAACATTTAGCTCCATACAACTTAATGGGCCTAATTTCTGTCTAATAAAAATGACCATTCAATTTAAGGGGCACTAAACGATCACCTAGCACTATGGTAGATTGTCTCCAGTTAGCCCACACTGTTTAAAACGCATTCGTAGTACTTAAGTTACAATTATACATGCATTAATGGGAGATTCCGAGTCTAAGAACTTTGTGGATAGATAATGGAGCCTCCATTTAGTTGGAGTGCACCAAAGATACACTTTGCCTCACCTATGGACAATATGATAATAGAAATTTAATAAGAAACTCCCAGTGTCTGTAATTTGCATATGGTGTGGTAGTCTTAATTGGACAAGGGATAATTAGCCAAAACCTTGAGGAAAGGCTTTTGTGTCAAACGGTTTAAAAATAACGCATCATCATCATCAAAGCCTTGTCCCAACTACCCTGGGTTCAGCTACATGAAATTTGTTTTGTCATTACGGTCTATCCTAGGCCAACTCCCCAAATAGGTTGCACTTCTTCTACTTCCATCCATGTCGTCTTTGGCCCACTCATTTTCCATGAGGGGCAGTTTAAAAATAATAAAAGTGAATATAAAACATTGTTTTACAAGTTCAATGGATATAAAAGTGGAGAGGATGATTTAATCAAAGTTACAGGACCCCTTCTCACCATGTGATAGATTTTGACATCTATAAGAGAAAGTACAGAACAAAAATACTGAGCTCTTAAGTAAATATTGCAAAAAGAAAAAACAAATGGTGCATAATAGGCAAAGTGGAAGCAAACTAGCCACATTTTAGGGAAGGATGCATAGGAATATCCCCATATATATATATATATATATATATATATATATATATATGGGAGATGCTCCTATGAGAGCATCTCTCACCTTACCATGAGAGATAAGGTGGGGGCCCTCATATTTAAGTTGTTGCCTTGTTGGCATTGGATATAGATGTGAATGCCCCCACCCTATCTCTCATAGTAAGCAAAGAGATGCTCTATATGAGGGCCCCCACCCTATCTCTCATAGTAAGCAAAGAGACGCTCTCATAGGAGCATCTCCCTATATATATGTGTATATGTATGTATATATGTGTATATGTATGTATATATGTGTATATGTATGTATGTAGTCCGAAAAAAAGAAGAAACAAGAATGGATACACAAGAGGAACTCTAGAGATGGCTCCAACAGTAAATCAAGGAATCTCATTTGACATGGTTTGTGCCCTATATAGAAGACTGAATGTCGCTTCGATACAAAGAATTTAAGTACTTGAAATATAAGGAACTAGGACAAGGGAATAATAAAGATACCTGAAATGGAAATAAGAGGAGACAGTATAGAGTGACAGAATATATCCCAAAATAAGGATGACCAGAAAAGTATGACTAACAAAGCAGACGCAAGATATGTGGGTTTAAATTTCAAATCTTTTATTGTGGTCGTAGTGGTGGCGGTGGTGGGGATGACGATGATGTTCTGTCACGTTGAGAAACCCAGACATTTATCACAAAGGCCCCATCTTGCAAGTGCTATGTCTTGAAAAGCAAGCCATTCCACTCACCAGGTGGGCTAGTTGCTAAGGAAAGAAAATGAGCATCATATTCCTTTCCCTCTTGTGCAGATTTCAGTTTTGAAGCAAGATTTTCTCCCCCAAGGCCCAACTATTACAATATGCATCAGCTAAGCAACAATACCTGGAGGTACTTGCTCTTGAGTGAAGAGATTTTGTTTCCTCCCCTAACTGGCTTGCAAGTTTCCGTTCTTTGCGTTCTTTGGTCTGTGGATTCAATAAGATGAGATTGTCAAGCATCACAAATTCACAATTATATAGAATAATATAACTAAAAGAGACCTAAGTCCAAAGAACTCCAACCTTCCTAATATTAGTAAGGAGCTTCATGTGTTCCTCGGGCATTACAGCTTTTACAGCATCTAGACCACATTTCCTCACGAGCATTTCAAGAAGAAGCTTGACCTGGGAATGCAACTTAGCAGTGTAAGTAGACAGATGAAACAAGCAATCAACATTGGCCACATCAAAATATCAGAGGAACAGCCAACTCATCTAGCATATGACAAGATCCACCATACGAAGAAGCATAAGGAAGATCCTATCATTCAATCTGGGGATTTATAGTCCCCCGCCCCCGACAACCCAAAAAAAAACTGTAGATGGTCTTAGTAGAGCAATGTTCTAGATCACGCCAGCAGGCACCCATACAGAATTCAGCACTTCCATAGACAATACAACTATCGAAGAATGCAGACCGATACCATTTTTTAGTTCCATATCAAATGATGTCGGATACAGAATCACTAGTTCCTTGATTGAAGCAACTGGATAAATTCCAAGAATAACATGGAAGGGAAGAGATGCTCACTACATGGACAATTGCAAGCCTAGGTGCAAAATTAAGTTGCAAAGAGAGACACAAACCTTGGCTTTGAAGTGGCTTTTGGTGTCATCTTGCCATTTCAACAGACCTTCAACCATGCTCTTCAAGTGTGTCTGCAAGCCCTCAGCTTGAGACTTAGCTACCAATACCTTCATCAGACCTAGATTGGCCTGCATTAAGCATGATGTGAGAGAAGTTCATATCAAGAAAAGATGAGCGTGAAAGAACACATTTGATGATAACTTCAAAACCATTGGAGAGAGAGAGAGAGAGAGAGAGAGAGAGACTTTGATTATTTCTTTGTTCTTTCTTTGGAGGAGGAGGAATGTAGAGGGAAGCAAGTTGTAGGCTGCTGTTATCAGATCAGAGAATTCATAAGCCAATCGAGCCAGCCCTTTGACTGCTGCACTGATCATGTGTGGTGTTTCACCAGCTAGGCCTCCAGCTACCTAAGACCATGATAAGAGTAATCCAATTGCCAGTATTAGAAATTAACATAAGAAACGCATTTTGGAATGTTTTGTTATAAGTTTATGTATGAAACAAGAAAGTATTTGCTATGGAAAGTTAGTTCAAATGGTTCAAAAAGAAGTAAATTTTAGAAGTAAGTTGCTACACAGTTTGCTTGGTCACTATATGAAAGAGACCATATGTTTCCATTACCAAAAGTTCAGAAAGAATGACTGACTACTCATCAATGCACACCAATAGGTCAATCATCAGTCTCATATCTAGCTACAACCTTCCCAGTTATAGTATTTTGTTATAAACACAAATATCTTAAACTTGTAACAACAATGAATTTGTTTAGATTCACCAAATTATTTGAATGAGCACTATATGAATTCTGAAAGTTATTCCATCCACATCTTTCTTCGGAAAATGGTATTGAGATTTTACTGAATAAAAAGCTACAATGCAAAAATGAACTCAAACATGATAAAATCAGATCAATCCAATGAGGCCATAAAGTTTGACAGTTGTATACAGACTCATAAAACCATCAAATGTTTCAGATGGTTACAATCATCGGATGTAATGATATTTGGACCATCATTAATCCATATAGAGTGTATTCAATCTGTCCCAGAACCTATGATTGACATGCAAGGTGAACCCAATAAAATGGTTCGCAAGTATAAAACTTTCAAACCATTGAGTCTCATACTTGGTGGCCACCTTTATTCAATCCAATCCGTTCATGTAACAACTAAAACGTTTTCAACTGTGAGAGCCATAAATTCAGGAATAGAATGGTCATAGCTCATATGGTCCAATTTTTCGAACACGCCTAGTTCAGGCATAGACCTTTCCATCTCATAACAATAATAACTACCAACCCCAACCCCCAAACCCAACAAAAACAGAAGATACTAGACAGTATGTAGGGACAAATTTCTCCAAGCTTCAATTCCACAGCATTTGAAGGCATGTAGCAAGCTGATCCAAGTTTCAGTACCACAAATGACAAGCATTGACAACTAATAATTTTGACGTGTGGCGAGGAACCCCAGAACTCAATCATCACAAAACAACTTGAACCAAATGTCAGGATAAAGATACAAGGCGCATGAGCTAAGTATTGAAGTTTCGTACCATGTTAAAGAACAGTTGCAAGTTTTCCTTCTTGCCACCTTGAGTTTCATCTCCACATGCATGACCAATTTTGACAAGCAAGTCATAAGCCCTATTTCTTGTCTTTTTATTAGCCTGCAAAGGAAATCACCAAGTATGCCGCAGCAGTCTGTAAATAATGAATTTTGACAAACCTTTCTAAAGATTAAGCAGAAGAAAATATATATTTTTCATGACACCTATATTTTTCATCAGTACATGATGCTTATCTGTTTACACATTAAAAGAAAAGAAATTGAACCATGCAAAAATACCATTGAAGCCAAATTAAGTAAATATTTGAACATTGTTCCAGAGGTTAGGCAAGATAGATGCTTTTTCTTTGATATTATGGAATTGAATATTCATTCTCTTAATTTTTGCTTAAATATCTTCAACTTTCTGAGCCAATTGATGCCCCATCCAACCTTGGAACTCAATATCCCACACCATAGCAGAGATTCTCCTTTTGACACATTAGCTCAAACTTGAAGAGTGGGGGCCAGAGAACTCCATGCATGTATCAAGAATTAAAGGACAGTGATCTAAAGTGAGGAAAACCCAGCTGAGACGAATCTGGAAATGCCATCCACAAATCCATTGTAACCCAGAAACATCCTAAACAAGATAACATCAGATTTTCCTAATTATAAGTCCATGCACAAGAAAAAAAAATCATTTAAACGGTATTCTTCACATTTTTGCCTCATTTTGAAGACTTAAATAAAAGGCATATAAGTTTATAAACCCTTCGAATTGAATGGAAGGAACTAGAAGATATAATATAAGAACAAATTTCCACTAATCGTTCATATGTGTGCTTAATTCCTTGTGGTTAATTGACCTTTTATTTAACATGTGAATTGGATACATGAAATTGACATTTTTATTTTCTAAAATGGATGACATTCATTTAACATGTAAGAGTGATGTGCAGTGCAGTGCAGTTTGTGTTAAATGATATATAATTTTCACGAATTGTTTTACCTTTCTACTTTTTTTACTTTCCTCTATTTTTTTTTATCCCATTCCACATCGTTCTTTTCTGGAACAGAACGCAAGAACCCACTGAACACGGAAAAGAGCCAAATTGGAATGGCAACACAGTAAATAAATAAATAAATATGACAACCAGGTGGCAGACAGGCCCCTCTCAAATGAGAAATTGATATGAATAGAACCACCCCTGTAGAAGTGACCTAGGCCTGTGACCCATCAAATCATGATATGATGGGCCATGGGCCTGGGTCACTTCTACGCCCCCAACCACAACCCAAAAAACAGAGTACCCCAATGGTCGAAGGTAGAGAATATCTTTAATTCAATTCACAAACTCATCAGAAGAAAGACTGCACATCTTCCTCCTAAAACATTAACCAGGGAAGCAGTCCCAATGTAAGTATTAATCACCTCAGCCTTAAAGGTCACAGAAAGCCTCCCATTCTCCCAGAAACTTACTACAATTTACCTTTTACTCAAACCTCATGAGATCTCATCAGTTTGTTGAAAACCACTATGAATATTATGCCTGATTTCTACAATCTCTATTCTTCACCGGTAACGAGTAAGCTAGCTTACTTCTCTTCCGGTAAACTGTAGCTCTTCCTCGGCCTGAGTTTGGCCAATTAAAATTTAACCTCCTTAACCATTCTAAAAGTGGACTTGCTTCTAAAGTGCTTTGTGACCGACGAATGCCAACATGATTGAAAGAGAAAATTTTATAGGACAGCGATTAGACCAGCTATGACCAATGGAGAAGAATGGTGGCCAATCAAGATGCAACATATACACAAAATGTATGTAGCAAAGATGAGAATATTGAAGTGGATGTGTGGTAAAACTAGGAAGGATAAAATTAGAAATGAGCGCTTTCGAGAGCATTTAGGGGTAGCAATAATAGGGGATAAAATTAGCAAAACCCATTTGAGATGGTTTTGGCATGTCCATCGTAAGCCGGCAACGGCGCCGGTAAGGAAAAGTTTGGCTATGAAGGTTGATGGCCCACCAAGGGGAAGGGGTAGGCCAAAGAGGACATAGATGGAGGTAGTAAAAATAGATATGAAGAAATGTAACTTATCTGAGAATTTGGCTCAAAATAGATCGGAATGGAGAAACAAAATTCATGTAGCTGACCCCAACATAGTTGGGACAAGACTTTGATGATGATGAGCCATTCTTAAAAATAAAAAATAAAACCCTCTTTATCAGCTAATAATCTCCCACTTTATTTTTGAGCCGTCTATGCATCCTGTTTAGTCTTAAAAGGCATGAATTCTTTTTTTTTTTTTTTTTTTAATGATTAGAAGGCATGAATTCTTAACAAAGGACTACCATGCCAACAGCAAAGAATGCATCAAACAACAGGACTACCTCACTGAAAACCAAATGAAACTTTGATCCGGACACCTTTGTGGACAAATTAATTACTAAGAAATACCAGAATCCTCTGAGTCGCCCATTACACAAGGCCAACTAGCAAAATTAAGCTAGATAAATTATTTGATCATTATCACAACATAATAACAGCTTATTTTTTCACTTGTTGCAAACCAAAACTGTTAGCAATATCTTCTGGATGGTATGAACTGTTGTAAGATTAGTTTAAATACAACTACAAACAGTATGATAAAGTTGAGGTTGGGTTATTATTAAATTTTCTTGATATTTGTAATTAAAATAATGCTGCTGACTAAATCATCATCTATTCTTTTACTTATTTACAGAAGATTCAAGTCATCATTTCTAAATTCAACTTTTTTTAATGGTAAAACTAAACTATTTTCAGACTCTGATGCATGCATTGCAATAGTAATTTTAATGGCTTTATAAATGTGTGTCCAGAGTTCCACATGTCTTTCGAGTTCCACATACCTTTCTTCAAAATGCAAAGGGAGCTAAATATTACAAAAGGGATATTCAAATTGGAATTCATTGGGTACAATATTTTTTATAAGGTTTTTACAAAAAGATGCCGATATTTTCACACTACCTCGAAAAGGCCCCTATATTTTTTATTTTTACTAAAACCCCCTTGACTGGCCGTCAAATTGTACAAAAAGTAAATACTCTCCATTTTCTTGGTTTTTGATGGATTTACCATTAATAAAAACTTAAATGGGTTATCCCTTATTTTAAAAGATACAAAGATAGTTTTGCCTATAGATTATCCAAACAGTGCTAGAGATATTGGACCGTTACTTTTACCTAAATATTTAAATATACAGGCCCCACATTTAGATTTGAGTTTATTTGATATAAATTTAAATTTTTGGGGGCCCCACCAAGGAGTTTATCCATTAAAGAGATGCCTTTTGGACAACAACCCAACAAGGCCGGGGCCCTTTTATGGACATTTAGACATGGAAGACCTTTTAATTTTAACTTTCAGATAGACAGTACTGGCAAAATAATTGTCCAACATCCAATGCAATTTCTTAACAAAATGTGGGCAAAATTTGTCTTTTTATGTTTTTAACTAAAGAGATGACCCATTTGAATTTTCTCAGTGGCAAAACTGTCAAAAATAAAAGAAATTAAAAGACAAATTAAAAGACTTGGGGGTGTTTGGCAATGAGATATTTCAAAAGATTTTGCTATATTATCTACTAGTTTAGAATATTATCTATTCACCTAAAAAGGAGGTGTTTGGATAAATTAGAAAGTATCTTACAATATCTCACTTTCTTCCAAAAAATTTCATATTAGATTATTCGAGGATATGTTGTATAAAAAAATCTTTTGTTAATAAAAAAACTTTTCTAAATACGAATGGAGAGTTTTAGTAAAAGCCATTGGAGAGTTCATAGGCAACCACTAATCATAGTGGCCCCTATTAACATTAATGATTCTTATAGGAGTGCAACTGTGACTCCTATTAGATTGGCCCCACAGTTCTTATAAATTTAATGCGGCTCCTATAGCCATATCATGATTACATAGCCCTTATTAATTATCAATATTAGATGGGTCCTACAAATGTCACACTAGGGGGCTTTCATCATGATTAACAAAATTAGGTGGGTGTGGGTACCAATACCATACTACCAATATTAATCGGGTCCCATACTGATTGCCAAGATTGAATTGTATGATTGTAATTATCAACTTGCCATCATTAAATTGGTCCCACTATTTGATAATTCCCCTAATGTTAATATGACTACCCACATCAAATGAGTCCCACAATGATTTCTCATAGATGGATTCATCAATGATGTCTGACATTAAATAAGGTTTTCTAATACAAAAAATAGATAAGGCCATTTGTGATGATCACCATTAAATGTATTACACTATAATTACCAATGTTTGGTGGACCCACCTTAATTAAACAATATCGCTTGGATCTCATGGTTTTAGCATTTAATAATGTGATTTTTAACAATAGATGGGTCCTACCATGATTATTAACACCTATGATTACTAATTAGTGGGTCCTGCATCAGGTGATTGATTACTTTCACTCCATTTCTTGTGGGTTTTTAATAAATCGACAAACACTTCAAAGGTATATTGAAATTATGGAAATTGCCAAACACCATAAGTGACACAATATGATAACGTGGCACTATTTTATTCTATAACAATGAAACCTTACAATATTTAAATTTGTTGATATTATGTTATGCATTTATCCAAACACCCCCTTACTTTTTCTACCGTTCGGCACTCAATGAAGAGGGTTTTTAGTAAACAAGAAATAAAAAAAAAAAAAAAACATTAGGGCCTTTTTGAGATATTGTGAAAATAGAGGCCTTTTTTGTAATAATAATTATAAAAAAAAAAACTCTTTTTTTATCAGTAACAGTTAATTATGTGTGTGTGTGTGTTTATAGGATAATTGAATCCTTACAAGATGTCCAATAGGCACATTGCACAACATTGGTTTGGGTTGGGATCCATGTAATTTATAAATCAGCACTACAGGATGCTGTGAATAACACTAAAACAGTATAAGAAAATGAAATAACTAAAATAAGAAATGTGAAAGTAACCATTCAAATATGAAAATAACTAAAATATGAAAGTACCATTCAAAACAAATTAAGAAATAACTAAAATATGTTTATTATATCAATATTTTGTCATTATATCAATATTTCTATTATAAATAAATTATAGTTATTATATATTTCCAACATCAAGACATCAGAAAAAGAACATGACCCCAATCATGAGTTTAGAGCACGTTTGTGCGGCACCACAGAAAATTTGTTCCACGGAAAACCTTTTCCTCTCTCCGTGGAATACCAAGTCCGACCTCCCCACACTGGAAATGATTTTCTGTGGAATCGCAGAAAAGTTAGTTCATTTTTTCCGCTTTTCCTTGAGGAAAAGTGACCGTGCCAAATGTGGAACATTCAACTCCGTGGAAAAGCGTTTCCACTTTCCACGCCTTTTCTGCAGAAAAGCGACTGCACAAACATGCTAGGAGTCAAGCAAGTCCAAGTTTTGAGTTGAAACAAAACAGTCCAACATCCAACCACAATAAACTATTAGAACAGAATTTCACTAACAGCAGAATAATTTATGGGTAGCTATAGATGCAATATCCTGTACATACTTAAAATCACTGTTAAAAGAATAATATTAACCAAACAAATTACTTTAGCTTACAATTTTTTTTTGTCACCATGTGGATATAGAACCAAAAGCCCAATACATAGTAAAAAAAATACCTCCTTCAATGCAAGTATTATTTCAGTGAGAAAGGAACCAATAACATCTCTTTTTCTTTGTTCTGATCCATCCTACAGAAAATTAAAAATAATATATTGATCAATTCAGTATTATGACCAGATTTTAAACACAAGCCCTCTTACATCATATTCAGATAAGTTTTTAAGTACTAATAACACTGTAAGGAATTAGGTTGATTTCATAACTCACCTTAGAAACATAGACAGTTAAAAAGTACAAACTGTCAAGTCTGTGACGCTTAGCCGAAAAGTGACATGAAGGCAGCAATTCTATCATCAGTTCAAGTAAGTCATCTAGTTTGCTTGAAAGAAAATCATTGCCACGCTCCTGATCATGCAAGTTAAAAAGAAAATCACTTGAAAGAACCTATAAAGGCATATGTGGTACCAAAAGGTGAACACATTCAGTAAACAACTGATAATGATAAAAAGTTTTCCATAGATCAATTCCAGGAGTGCAGGACCCCATATCTAAGGAGGGAGTTAGGTTAAATTGGGAAGAGGATTTTCTAAGAGGTATATTAATGCTGGGGCGGCAAATAGTGTTATGGTTTCCATTTTGTATAGGAAGGGCTGTGGTTGGTGTATGTGGTGAGAATGGTCTTTTAGAGTCAAATTTTAACTTGTATGGTTGAAGTTGATAAAATCCTTGGTGAGCGTATTATGAATGATTGCAAGACAAGTTAGTGTGGTGTGCTGACTTGGGGGTAATTACCAAGTAGATGTTCTTGCAAAAATATGTATGTCTTATGTTCCAAGGTGAATCATCCCTGTTATTAGGTTCGCCAAGGATCCGCCTAGCACACCAACCAACCAACCAACCAAAAGGTCAGTGACTTCAGTTCATTGGTTGCAAGCAAGATGTCCATGATCAACCCTTTTTTGATTGGTACTTATAGTCAACAAATCAAATGTGTAGTTTCCATTCATCATTATCAGTTAAAAGGAGACGATTGATCACTAAGTTATTCATTACAACTTCTCAAGAATGGCAAGGAGCTACTTCACATCACCATTTGGTCCGGCGCCCAAATTCATTGGGTAAGATTGTAAGCTGTTAATAAAGTAGGCCTTTTCAAGAACAAGCAGAAGTTCTTCAGAAGATGGTGTTTGAGGCTTTTTTTTTGTGAACCATAAGGGAGGAGGAATCATAAGATATCCAATTGAAACGAGAGATCATTGACTGAGATATGCAATCTTGTTAAGGTAAGGCAAATGGGTTCTTACTTTCTACAAGAAAAGAGTTTGTAAAGCCGACTGTGAATGATCATCATCTTCGTAGAGCCCTATCTCATCGATCTGAGGTCCACTTGATGTGTTATAAAACAAACAAGCTCTGACCATATATTTTATCTTTCTGAATTTGGTGCACAAGAATTCTATCTAGTGCACACACATGGTTTTAAAATTCAGCCAATTATGAGTTGACTGGCTTGTCTACACTCATTCCATTCTATCCTAACAATCACATAGGACTCCACTTGCTTGTCTACACTCATTCCATCCTATGCTGTTCACGTTCACTATTCCAACTCAAACCGGATGTGTGTTCTAGAATTCACACTAGAGTTCAAAATTTATCACAACATGGTTCTAAGTTATTGTCAATTTGACAAACTCATCCTCTCCTCTAAGATCCGCTGTACTTACAATCTATATTTTGCCTTCAATCTACTAGTTTTCAACCCATTTGACTTGTATGTCTTTCTCCAAAGAGTTCCGACTTGTCATTTACTTTCATTTTTGCCTAACAAATGAATACCACATAATATTCAAATAGCATACAGAAAGAATATATTGAATATCTGTCATGTTGTTCATAATGTTGCCATTAGTTACAGCAGATGTAGCAAAATGTAGTTAAGAGTTTTAATTTATAATCCGAGTCCTCTTCTTCTAATTAGGAAGTGATTCAATCAAGTGTCCAAATTGGTTGACTAGTTATAAAAAAGAGTTTTACACCTATTTCATCCACCCAGTACCCTCCTATATATATGCAATACTCTACACAACCAGCTTTTTTTTTTTCGTGTGTGTGTGCAAGCACGTGTGTCAAAATTCGGGTTTGATTCCCTTGGACAGTGTAAACGGTTATGTGATCCTGCCCTCATGATATGAAATCATGAGTAGCTGTACTAGAAAAGAAATGTGATTTCTAAGCTTCTCTAACATCACCATCACCAAGGCAAACAAATAGGGGCTCAAACCTCTAGTGCAATCATGCTGCAGCTAAAAATTTATAAGTCAAATTGCACACAGTTCTCATGCTTGTTATTGTCGCTCTATACATCTTCTATACAAATCTGATATGACATTTCTTCTTTAATGTACACCAGACTAACTGAAGAAGCACTTTATTATAAGCTTTTTTTCTAAATAAGAACCCATAAGTAAAGTTTTCCTCTTTTATCTCAACATTTCCACTAGTCAACTTAATAGGAAATTGCTTTGGTAGTGGACTTTCCTTGGCACAATCAAGACTCAATTCTCTAAAAAAATGTCTTTCCTATCAATAAAATAAAGCATTTGCTTGCTTTACTCTATCCAAAGCTTCCTCATATGGCATATAAGTTTGATAGCCTACTAGTTTGCGCTTTGTCACAGTTCCAGATATCTCCTTTAATCTTATAGAAAGGGGCAACTATGAAACATATAGATGGGAATTGTTTTCCTGAAGATTCCTCACTAATGAATTTCGTTTCAGATAAATAAAATGTCGTTCGGAATTGGAAGTATGTATGATAGAAGGAATGAACAAAAAGGTAGACAGATGGGTTCCTTCCCTTCGAAGACTAAAATTAATGCTGATGGAGCAGCAAGATGAAAGACATGGCCAGATGGGAGAGGGTGAGCAATGTATGCTGAGAATCCTCAGGGCCAGTCTTTGTCAGATTTATAGGCTCAAACCAAGTGGAAGTTTTAGCCATGCAGAGAAAATAATAATTTTTTAAAAAGCCATGCAGGGACACTAATGGTGTAAAGTGATACATCTAATGAATTTGGTTGGGTTTATATGGGCAAGAAAGGTCCCTTTTTAGAATGAATTTTATTTAAAAACTAGATACAAATGGTTGTAGACAGTGCAGGTGAATTTTAATCATATATTAGAAATGCTAATGAAGTTGCGGAATCATTATCTAAATGAGTGGATACAATTGGCAAGTGCATGGGTCATTGGATGTAATGTTGTTCCTTTTCATACTCTCTATAAGTTGTACGTTGGCCTGGTTTAGGTCATGTTACTAATTTAAATAAATAAATAAATAAATAAAAGGTTAAACAATGGTCCCCCCAAGTATGTCTTCTATACTGTCAAAGGTAATTATGTACCTCTTTATTATAGTTTCAATGAAAGTGTACTCCTACAAGGTTATATAAATATAAATACATACACTAATGCGGAACGGAGGGGAGATGCAGGGTGGGCAGGATAGAGATGAAGAGATAGGGAGTAGATCAGGCAATCCTGAAAATTGGCCTCACACCAAACTCCAGTCCAGGAGCCAAAGAAATCTCAGAGAGAACTCGAAGAGAACTTGGGGACAATACTAAAAGCACTCAGATTCTTTTTTTCATTAATCATCAACCATCCTATAAGCCAAGAGGCTTTGCATCAATACATAGACAACTAAGAAAACCTAGAACTAATCTAGACCATCTAAACATGTTGATGACCAGGATTAAAACATCAACTTAAAAAACAAAGAAAATAATATAAGTGGATTGGGCCCAAAGACCTGGTCGACCCATGGGGACCATGCGTCTATCCTGCATCACGAGAGAGAGAGAGAGAGAGAGAGAGAGAGAGTTATACCCTAAGGATAATTGAAAGGATCTTATAAGCCTTTTTCTGGACCACTCCTTCATCCTGCAATCCAAGAATATCTTAGCCCCGGTAACTGTTCTACACTAATATCTTTATGGAGAAAAAAATTAAACTTTTACATTCTAATAAAACAACAGACCTGTAATGCAGGCTTTATCGCAACAAATAACAAATCAACCTCTTTTGCATCCAAACCTGGCAGAAATGAAACGGCCAGGTCCAATAAGTGGGCCCTGCAATTACATAAAAGGAAATACGACCGTCACAATCGTCCAGTGAACTGCAAGAACCAACTTCATGCAAACTGGTACACTTGGTCATAGCAACAATTTGTCAGGCGCAACTGACCGACTAACTATTAAAATATACAAATGATTCTGGAGAATCTTAAATTTTAGTCTGGACAGAGTTTGGGCGGGGGTGGTATTTGTTAGACTTATTTATGTCATTATGCATAGATTTTCATTAACAAAAAAAAAAAAAACCAAAGCATCACCCTACTTTGACTAGCAACGATTCTCAATTTCTCAATATATTCTCTCTTCTTTCTTCATGTTCCTTTGATTCAACGGCAAATTCTCAACATTCAGATATTATAAAAATGATGCTTAAAAATATGGATATAGAGAAATAAAATACCTAGCAAGTGACGGTGAGATCTCATGGTTTGAACCATCGATTTGCATGGAATTAGATTTTGTAGACTGGTCGATTTTGACAGCCTCTTGAGTCACCTTCAAAAGCTTCTGCATGGTATTTGTGAAGAATCTTTTGACTACCTTCTTGTCCGATATGGAAGCAAACGTACAGATTGTGGACTGTACATGGAATACAAATCTTTAGTCGTCTTCAAAATAACCCCAGCAATCAAAATTAAACAGGTTTTGAGTTTCAACATACAACATACAGTTAACTCTTCTGTCTAGCTTATCTGGTAACTTTGCTAAATTTTTCAACTATTGAAAATTTTGACATACTTTACCAACATAATTCAATACTACAATAACTACAACAATAGTATATATTTGCAAGATGGTGAATTTGGAGAGTTTAGTAGCAACCATGCATCAGACTCAGGATTTTATCAATTGTTTGAGGGTTTTAAAAATAAAAAATGAAAATAAATAAAGATTCAAGTACCTGCAAACATCCTCCAGAGTCACTTAAAGATCTTAAGAAGATCCCAGATAAAACTGAGAAGAACTGAGGAGATGATGATTTGATTGCATTCAGATTATCAGTTGCAACCTGTGTTGTATAACGAGCCCTAGCTCTTTGTTCAGCGACACTAATTTCACTGTCAGATTCAAGTGTGTTCCCCTCAAGAATTCTCTTGTTCTGTTGAATAAGAATCTAAACACAAACAAAATAAAAAGAGAATGACGAGCTTAACGCATTATGGTAACAAAATTTTAAAAAGTTGATCTGAGACATACATACCTGAAGACTAGAGCAAATTACTCCACGCAAGTCACCCTCTTCACGAAGAGCATTGCATAATGCAATTGTAAGGCCCTCGAAACTACGTGCAGTATCGACAGGATAGTTGCAGAAAGCAGGTAGCAATGACCATAGTGAGTATACCAGTGCTTCTGTGCTCCTAGATGAGAAAATCTTCCCTTCTTTTTCAAGCTGTGAAATGTAATGCAAAGTTGGCAGTAGCCCATGTAAAATGAAGAACAAGAAATTATCTTCCGAGGATGAAACACACCTTTTGGGATTTCTTCCGTACAAGTTCAACTAACCCTAATATAGATCTTGTGAAAAAGCTTAAACGTGCACCAACAGTGTATTGCTTCAAAATTGGAAACAGCCAAACATTAGCCTCAGACAAGTCTTCAGCATCCAACTTGAGTGGTAGAAGGCTTAAGAAGATCTCCGGTCCCATGGCACCAAGTGCTGACCCAACACATTCGTGCAGCTGTAGAATGACCAAAACATCCACATAGAAGAATCCCATATCAAATCAACCATCAAAGATTTACAGTGGAATATATTTGAAATGAAATAAATAAAGATGAGACCGCACAGTTTCAAGGTCCACATCACCAGCATAGATTAAATTAAATAAATAAATAGATAAATTGTCTCTCTTTTTTTTTTGGAAACGAGGAACTCCCGACTCAACTTCATGGGAGTGGGGCAAACCTCGGATACACAACCCCACCCGCAAGGACCGTGTATCAGCTAAGCCCGGAACTCGAACCTGTCTTCATGTTTATTTCCACATAGGAAAAGCAAATATAAAGTTACATCAGGAGAATCAAGAGAAAGTACATAGTGAGTACATTTGGCCATAGGACTCTAATTAATGTGAATTTAGTAGAGTAGTCATTAATTAAGAAAACTTTTGATATAACTATGAACAATGATGAGAACTGTGCCCCACAATGAGGTTCTCATTATATTATTAAATGTTCATTTTGTTAATCAAAAAAACTTACTCCAGTATATAAATTAGAACATTTACCAGTTAACGAATGACATCCACTGATAAAAGAGATAATCAGCGTGAAGTGATCTAGATGCAACAGTACAAATTTGATGCACAAAAAAAAAAAAAAAAAAAAATAATAATAATAATAATAATAATAATTGATGTGCAAGTTCGTTCCAAGCCTTACATTTAATGCACGCATTGGTAACTAGTACTTGCTAATAGTACAAGAATGTTTGAATGATGCAATAAAATAGTATATAACATCTAACAAGCATGCAATGCGGCATTCTATTTATGCATTCCAACATTCTATTTTACTGGGTTTTAGCAAAATATACAGCTACAAGACCTGTTTTCTGTAAGCAAGTTCTTCATCTGGAAGCTTCTCTATATCTGCCAGGTTCTTCACAGTGCCCCTCATTAAATGCATGGAAGATTCCCCTGCATCCAGACACCACATGTAGTCATTAAGGCATGACCTCTAATGTGTGCACATGCTCCTCAAGAATTCTAAATATATTTGAGCAAGGATATCTCTTTTTCCACAGGGGTTTTGCGGGGTGGTGGGTGATAGAATTGGGAGTAAATATATTGGAGTTTGTCATTGTAAAGCTTTTTCATAAATTAAAAAAATAAAAAAAATACCTACAATGAAATTATTATGAAGATCAAATACAAGCATATTCAAATATATTAAATAAGATCTGAAAGATACAGAAGCATATTTCATCATACTGACATTATTAAGTCAGTCCAATGCCTTTTCTGCCTCCCTCAATCTATAGGAAAAGATAGCCTTTTATATTGCCAGACCCCAAATTTTCATTTAGGGAAAAGGAGGAATCCTGAAGTTCCAGTTATTTGTTGCCACCCATTTGATCCCTCAAGCACCTAAAATTGCATATAACACTAATGTCATGTTGGGCAACCAAATCCTCGGGGAAAGATTTCCACTTTCCATGAAGTCGTGGAAAACCCACTCGTAAATCCTCAAGGATGTGGACCAATATAAATTCTCTTCTTTTTCTTTTTCTTTTTTTTTGTGGATTTTCAGGTCCGGCCTTCCTCCAATAGGATTTGAAAATACTCATTTTTAGTGAACTTATGCCCTAAAACGGTAAAACCAATTTTTCTCAGCTATATGTATCGATACGTAATTACGTACTGATAACGATGTGAAATCCTCAACTACACAAATCCTCAATGAAAAATTCCCGTTCCAAGGGCCATGACAAATCCTCAAATCTATGCATTCTGCACCTGTTACCAAACGTGCTCTAAAATTTTAGGAGGAAATTCAGAAGAAACTACCCTTTAGTGATCTTAGACCACTGATGATAATTCCGAGCAAAAGATATGAAGTTGAGTTCCCAATGAATTTTAACTTGAACTGTTAGTAGCTTAGGACAAGAGAAGCATCCACAATATCTTTTTCTTGAACATTTCCATCCAGAACTCAACCACACCCATTCAATATATAGAAAATAACTTACACCCAGAGAACCTAATATTGTTTCTTGTAAGTTATATTACAATGTCAAACATATATTTTCACTTTGCCTCAATGATTCCCTTCTCCAGTTAACCTCATCAGCTTATTATCGAAAAAATCGTGATAGTATCGCACTATATACCTGAGACTGCATTCCCATTGATATTGCCAGAAAATTAAAATCTCATGAGAAAATTGTGAGAAAATTAAAATAATAATGGAAAAATAGGAAAAATCTAGTAAAATATTTTTAACAGTAATTTATATTGATTGCCTTTACTTATTCTTTATAAATCAATCTATTTTCTGCAACTTTTTTCCGATAATATTCCATGAAAAATCCTAAATTTGAAAATATCCAAACATTTTTCAGATATGATTCTTTCCCAAGAAGGATATCTGTGACAATTCTTCACAAAATATATCCTCTGGCATGACATGACCATGATCAAACCAAACTCTAAAACCACAGAAGCAGTCCGCTAGAAGGTCTACCCATCAAAAAAGAATAGCGTAGGAACATCTGTACATGCAATTTCTTCTCTATATGGATAAAATCCTGGAAATCTACTTTTTAGATATTACTTGCAGGAAAACATCAGACTGCTTCTTCATGCATAGAAGCACAATATTAAAAAGCAACTTCTACATAAAGAATATATATTAAAAAACAAAGACTAACATACCCAATTTGTCAAACATAGTTGACACAACCATAAATGAAGTGTCCCAAACAGCAATGTACTGATAACCAAGTAGACTCTCAATAGTTGCACATATTTTTTCAATAATCGTCGGTCCAGACCTCCTTGTCCCTCCCTCTGAATTCAGTTTTATCTGATCCACTCCTTGGTTAATCAGGCTTTCATCAATGCAAGTGCTTATCAGACCCTTCAAAGCTTCTGTTGCAGCAAATATGGCCTCTTCATGTTCACAAGCTAATGCCTCTGCAAATTCATAAAAGGAACATGTTCATGTCGAATGGTGCCTTCCAAACAAGGAAAGTGGTGGCATTTTACAAGCAATGTTCAGTTATGAGAGAGAGATACGACCATCAAAAGTAAATGGATTAAACTATTAAAGAGAAAAGCAAACCTGCAAGTGCGTTAAAAATAATTGGCAACTTCACCACGCACGCTTTTCTATTTATAGCATGCACTTTTGCAATGCCAACATGCAGCAATCGCGCTGTAGATGTCATAACATCTACAGATTTCTCCCTGACAGAAAAAGATGTCGCTAACAGACACAAGAGATCCAAAATCAATTCTGGAGCCACATGTGAACATTGTTGACTAGAGCACAGCAAATGTAAAGTATTCATTATATGTCTTGTGACGATCGGCTGTTGTAGTTCCAAAAGTGATTTGAAGTACTTCAGAATGCTGTTACAAAATTTTGCTGACATAAGAGGAAGGCTATCTCTCAAAGCGCTCAAAATATATAGAACCTCCATAGCTCCTTTAGGTCCTTCCTCAGAGGTTGTAGAAGTAGGATTTGATCCACCAGCAAGTAGAAGAGAACGTTCAAAGACATTCGTGATTGCTTCACTCACGGACGCTAATATGGCTGACCCTTGAAAGCTTTGTAGGACATCTCGAAGACATGAATGGGAATGCTTCCTTACCTGTATTCCATTCGAGTCAACTCAAATCCAATATGACTAATTTTTTCAAATCATATGAATATATCAAAAAGAGTCCTATGCATGCAGCTATTCACGCATTGGCACAATTGCCAGCATGCACATTGCCTGATCAGTCATTTTTAGATATTGACCTCTGTTTCATCATTTTTAAGCACTTCTTCAAATACAATGTCCCTAGAAATCCTATAAATTCAATTACATGAAATAAACAGGCCCTTAGTGTAATGCTGATTATTTGCAGTTTATCCAATATCCCCTGATGACTAAGAGAACTTTTCCCCGAATGTTAATACTAAAATGTTCTGTGCAGTTTCGATTAAACTAAAAAACAAGATAGATGGAATGGGGAGATTAACTTGGCGCCGCCCCGTCAATCCATGACAGAACAGAGAAGAAAACAAAATTTGCGGGTTTTCTGATCGAAACAGAAGAAAGATTGAAACTTTACTAGATGGAATGACGAGATTAACTTGGAGCCACGTCAATCCACGATCGAACAGAGAAGAAAACAAAATTTACAGGTTTTCTGATAGAAACTGAAGAAAGATTGAAATTTTACCTTTGGGCGATTATCCGTGACAGAACCGAGAAGAACGCCATACACCGGCGCAACGCTCTCCCACTTCCCCTTCTCACCAACAATCATCAGATGAGAGATGCACTTCAATCCCGCCTTCACGGCCGCCACCGAGGCCGCCGACCCAAACCCTAGAATTCTGCATACAGCAGTCGCCACGGAACCTCCTTTGGTTCTGACCACTGCTGTGGAGACCTTGGGCATGATGATGGATAGGAACGTTAGGAGAGCGTCGACGATGGGATCGGAAGGCGGCGAAGAGGCGGAGAGGCGGTCGAGGGAGGAGATGGTGGCGCCGAAGTAGGAGATGGGGGTGAGAGGTAGAGAGTGGTCTTTGAGCTCTTGGGAGATGGCGCCAACGGCTGCGCAGAGGTGTTGGTGGTGATCGAGAGGGGAGGAGTTGTAGCGAGAGAGGATGGAGGAGCAGATGTCTTCAGATGCTTCGTCCATAGAGGAAGATGAGAACTCTTCCATTTCCAAGCCTTCCATGGTAGAGAGAGTTGCAGCGAATGAAAAAAAAAAAACCTAGTTTCAGACGAGGAGTCGTCGAGTGATTTGGGTTTTGTGCGTCTGTTGTTAGGGTTTTTGCGGAGGTTTTGCGCTAACTGTCGTTATTTCGAGTTAGAGAGGAGTCCGGATAGTCCTGGTGAGTCAACTCACGGTTCTCGTGTGAAAGGCCATTGGCATTAGCAGTTTTTAGTAACAAAAATTATACCTGAATAAATTTATTTGGCCAGAATCTTGTACAAATCATATGATAATCATACGGTTTATCCAAGATTCTAGCCAAAAAGTTTATCTAGATAGCACTACTCTTTTAGTAATTGTCACCAACTTTCTCTACTGTATCCTAGTAACTTCTTCTATTAACATTTTGATCCTACAATTCTTAGTTTAACGAAGATCATTCTATCTATATGGAACAACACCATATCTACAGAGATTGAAGCTCTATAAAAAGCACTCAATACGAAACCCATTATTATTGTCACATGGACAAAGTTATCAATTTATAAATAACAAATGTATTATTACGATTTTTGAAAATAAATATTTTAGCATGCTTATCATTTTCTCTCAAGAGCAGCAGGATTAAATACAAGAGTTGTTCAGAATTTTACAGGTTTAGACACACATAATCCATTTTTAGCTACCAACAACAAATTGAAGCTGGTAATGATAACTACTGCACATGTATCATACATGCATGTCTCTGTATCAAGACCTTCCAATGCGGGCCCTACTGTAAATCAAACATCGGAATTTGATGATGTTAATAATATGATCTCTATCTAATAAATTGATTTGTTTGTTAACTTCTTCTTCATATATTTGTTTCAACACTGCACGTGCCGATCTCCACTAGTATATATAGATACAGATATAGATATAGATATATATATATAAGGGGCGGTGTAGTGTAGAAGAATGGAGGGAAGAAAGGAAGAGTTGGGAAGGTGAAACGTGTAAAAACATGCATGTATATGAGTAGGGCCAACACAGGAGATGCATGTGAGTGGGCCCACAAGGTGTAAAAGAAAATTTTAATGGGGCGATGTAGTGTAGAAAAATGGAGGGAAGAAAGGAAGAGGCAGGAAGGTGAAACGTGTAAAAATATGCATGTATATAAGTATGGGCAACATAGGAGATGCATGAAAGTAGGCCCACAGGGTGTAGAGAAAATTTCCAGCTGCACACTTCTTCCCCTTTTATTATAAGGGTATAAGCATATATAGATATAGATATATGAGGATTTTACTGGAAAAACCCGAAATATAGTCATTTATCCATAAAAGTCCTCGCAAATTTTGTAGCACTAATGAGTTCTCTCGCCAATTTTTTATATTTTTTATACTTTTTTTGAGTGACGATAGCGTCCCCATGGGCGATGCTAGCGTCGTTCGTCACACCCACCTTTCCCTTCTCCTCTCCTGCATCCACGCTTGTGCACGACCCTCTCCCCTTTCTTTATTTATTCCTTTTTCTTTTTGCTAGAGGTCAGTTATATTGGGTAGAGAAGTTGAGAGAAGAGATGGGGGAAGGAAGAAAAGAAAAGGAAAGGGAGAGAGACGTGCACAGGCGTGGGTGCAGGGGAGGAGAAGAAGGAAAGAAGAGAAGGTGTAAAGAAATAAAGAAGAGGAGGAGGCAGTGGGTGTGCAGGGGAGGCAGTGAGAGTGGTGCAGCAGGTGGGTGTGTGCAAGTGGTGGCGGGGGTGCAGAGTGAGTGCAGGTGGGGAGGAAGAGAAAGAGGAGGAGGAAGAAGAGAAAGAAAGGAAAAGAAAAGAAGGGAAAAAGAAGGTGGGGAAGGGCACAGTGGTGCAGTATGTGCAGTAAGTGTTACACCCCGACCCAATTTAGCCATGATTAGTATTAATTAATTGTGTTTTAACTAAATTAATTATGTTTAATAGCTAACTATGGTAATTAGTGTTTATTAGTCTTTATAGACTGAGTTAGTTGAGTTATGAACCCTGAATAGGTGAGTTAGAATAATATTGACTCAATTGAGTTGAGTCAAGGGCTTTTTCGTAATTAGCGATTTTCGCATTTTGCATCAGTTGCACGTCATATTGGCACAATCGCATGTATTTCGACGAATACGTTAATTTTTATAATGGACTCCATTTCATCTGACCAACCATTAAGTTAGTAAGCCATCAATTGACTCAAATTGGAAATATAAAAGTTTACTGGACCTTTTAGCAAAAGATATATCCTTACCCCTTTATATACTACGCCCTTTTCTCTTTCACTCATTTTCATCTCTTTCCACCCTCTCCTCTCTACTACTCTCTTCTACCATTCCTCTTTCTTTATTCTCCAACCATTTCAAGAGTAAATCAAGTGCCGTGGGGAACTAGGAGAGAAGCCCATCTTCATATTCTTCATCTTCCTCTCTTGCTTGTTGTCAAGAAACCACCTCCACTTTCCTCTATTTCTTCCAAATTCGAAATCCTGTAAGAGGTAGGCTTGAAACATTTTTTTGTTGATATTTTTGAGTTACATTAGAGTCAGGAGACTCATATTAGAGCATGCATGCATATTCATCCCCATTTCCTATGTTTATTGTGATTAGGGCTTGACCATTTGGGGTTTTGAGCTCATTTGAGCCAAGTGTGTAGGAGAGCTTTTGAAAGCACAAATAGAGGCAAGTATAAGTTTTAATATGGATTTATGTGATGATTCATTTTCTTTGATTCCAATGAAATTCTCTTTCTAAAATTTTATTTTATTCCAATGAATGAATTAGTGTGTTTTAAGATTTTAATTGATGAAATGTTTGAAAATAGATTATATATATTGTAAAGGGGAGCATGGAGGCTCTTTTATGCAGGTTTTGTAGTGGAAGGGAGATGAATTGAATGGGAGAAGAAATTAATGAAAATCCTGCATTCAGGAATTTTAAATAGTTCGCTCGAGCGAACTAGAGCAGTCTCTCGAGCGAACCTCCTTTTGAAGTACTGGGTCGAGCCAACAAAGGGATCGCTTAGATGCCCATCTTTCTGGATGGGGTCCGCTCGAGCGAACATGGGTTCGCTCAAGTGACCACACCCGTGAAAACCTCGCTTAAGCAAACAAATTGAGACGCGCGAGCGACCAACTTTCTGGATGGATCCGCTCGAGCGTAAGACTGAACCCTGACCCTTTTTCTGACCCATTTTTGGGTGAATTATCATCCTTAATCTATTATAACCCACCTTAATCTTCTTTAGTAGATAAAGGTGTTTACCTTTACTCCCATATGAATTTAGGAAATTTTAAGACTATATGACCTTGAAGGTGAAATCGTTAACCTGAATAATTGGTCAAACGGACAAATATTAGTCTAACACTATGCCATGAAGGTTAGTTTGAAAATTCAACGTATTTTTTATAATTAGTGACACCTAACAAAATAATAGTACGTTGATAATTTCCAAAGTTATCTTGTATTGGACGATGAAAGACTAAATTTAATAGTTTAATATTGGCTAGTAAAGTACCTTAATTTTCTTCAATTAATTATTGCATTTCATATTGGAGTACAATTTCATTTGGTATCAAATATTAATTATTGTAATTATTGCATTGTTGCATTATTAATACTCCTTGGGGTCCAATTTGATTATATTCAAATTCGTAACTCAATATGTATACCTAATAAGTATTTATCGAACATATGTATTCGTTGAATATATGGATTGAGTGAGTAATGTGCGAATATAATCCGATTTGAATAAAAGATTATAAACTCACTCAAATCCAATCATGATTCGATTTGTATTTGATTCGATTGAGTCGACACTACTTAGCTTCGACCTGGTGATACTCGACGGGGTTACACTTGGTTTAGTTATGTGAGACAATTGCAGTAAGTCATCTGGAGTACTGGAACTCCAGATTGGGTAGCCAGTAAGCCTTTAGTAGGGCCGTTTGTAACATCCCAACTAGATTTGCTCTCTAATTGAGAGGATGAACTTAAGGTAGTAGTCATTTAGTAAGTTTCCATTATACTTGATTCCATAAGCATTAATTGTTTCAAATGAGCACAATTTACCTAGTTGATACTTATCATCGACATCCATAAATTATCCATCTTAAATTTCAATTTGATACATTATGTATTCCTTATTATTGCATATACTTGCTTAATCGTCGTATTAATGATACTACTCTTGGTGTCACAATCGTATGTGTAGCCTCTGGCCTTGAGAAGGCCAAGGAGGGAGAAAAGATTACCCAGGCGGTATCTTCAGGATTAGAGGAATGGCCTAAGTCTAAAGTTGTCTAGCTGTTTTCCTCGAAGTACGAGTTAAATATTTTGGGATTTGATAGTTTGTGTGGCTAGCCCCTTTTTGTATGGGCCACACTTAGGTAGTTATTCATACTTTTGGTAATATTGTATAAGGTTCTTTTATACACCCTCTTGTGTAAAACAATGTAAATACTTGTATAATTCTTTTGTATTAAACTTGAAATACTAATTGGACTAAATGGGAACTGATATCCTTACATGAATGAATACAGCTTCCGCTATATATATAACTGTTTTTTATATGTGTATGGAAAGTTGTTTTTTCTCCTTCGTGTATTGTATTTGGCTCGAGATAGGTACAGCACGCTGGAGTACGTGTGATACACCTCGGAAATTACCCTAGGCAAGGGTGATTCGAGACCTGGATGTGACGGTGAGGGAGAGAAAGAAAGGGAGAGAAGAAAGAAAGAAAGAATGAGGGAGGTGCTGGTGCAGCTGTGGTATAGCAGATGGGTGTTGTTAAGCAGGTGGAAGCTGTGTAACTTCTTCTCTTTTATAATAAGGGTATAGATATATGATAAAATTTTCATAAAAATATTTGTATAGGTAAAGAAGGCTCTGGCTCCACATAAAATTCTATATGTCATTTTGTGCAGGCCTCGATAAAAAAGCTAGGAGTTCATGATCTCTATGAATAATAACTTTTAAAAAAATTTATAGTTTTAATATAAAGAATATGCCCCTCACAACAATCTACTTTGAAAAGTCGAAGGTCGTAGAATTTGTCCCTCACACCTAGAACGAGTGATATGAATTTCTTTTAGAAATGAGATTTTCTACACATATCACTATATATTGCCATTACCATTTGAAACTCAAAACTTGATATACAAAAAATTACATGGGCAAATCAGTCATAAAGAATTTTGCTTATGCGTAAAATGTTCAAATAGTTATGCGTGACGTGTTGAGGCGGCTATAGGGGCAAATCAGTTAAGCAAATGTATGAGCTGGCGTATTTAGGGACCTTTGGCTGAAATATGTTAAGTTGTGTGGACTACAAGCCTTAAACAAAACTCTTGTGGATTAGAGCCTTTAAATGACAAAGTTAAGGGACTATTCACTAATTTATCCGGAAATCAATGGCACCGAGTGTGGTCTTCTGTCAAAACAAAAGGGGCTAAAGGATTTGGATTGACACTCGTGAGATGCTTTAGAGGGACTACTGTTTATTTTTTTACTTAAGAAAACCCAAGCTTTTCATTTTGATTCTCTGCATACTTCTGACTGCCTGCTTTCTGCAAAATTGGAAAATAACTTTTACAATGCGAAATTGGTCAATATTCTCTTCCACATAAAAGTTGAAATTTTATTTTATTTGTTTAAAAGCACTTATTCAGATATAACGGTCAAATTAGCTTTTGAAGACTGATGGGCTTTTAAAAGTCAAGCCCCCCCAAAATATACTTTTACCCAGTCTAACCACATATACCCCCGGGGGGCGGGGCGGGGGTGGTTTAGAGAAATAAGATTATTTGGATGGTGCAACCAAAATGTCTATATGAAACATACATTAGACAAGATATGTCTATTTGGGAAGGGCCCTGAAACACAACTTTCTTGGATAGAGAAATCTGTCTAAAGCGGACAGAGGTGGAGGCTATCATGCTCATATATGCCTCACGCCTTTTCCTCTTTTTATTTTTTATTTTTTTTAATTATGGGGAATAAAATCAAGATTCAAACCATTGAATGTCTTCAAAAGCCCAAGAACGGCTATAGGACCAAATTTTAACTATTGATCATTCACCAATCTCAAGATATGTGTAAAAACAATGGACTCTTAGATCCAATTTTCTTGAATTCTTGGGCCCTAAGATCAAAATATGAATTGTTGGTTCTCTTTACAAGCTTAACAACGACTATGCTGCCAAATTTCAATTCCTAATTCCTTGCGATTCTTGAGAAATTGGAGAAAAACTTTGGACCGTTGAGTAATGTAAGCATAAACTAACTGGGTTTTCATGTTAGAAAACCCATTCCGATTTTTTCTAATTATTTTTAGTTGTGTCTCCTTACACTTCAATCTAAACCCTAGAATCTCTTTAGAACCCAAAACACGACTAATGTATCAAATTCTAGTTGTTGATCTCAAGTTATTTGTGATTAAATGTGGACCTTTTAATTTGAATTTTTTGGAACTTGTCGGCCCCAAGTTCAAAATTGGAACAATTGATCCTCTTCACAAGCTCAATAAGGTATATGGTATCAATTTTCAGCACCTAATTCCATAAAAAGCTCTAGAAATTTAAGAAAAACTTTGGATCATAAGATTCTAAAATATCTATTTGAAACCGTGAATTGGTCTTACCAAACCATCTAAAGAGTAAAATATCTATTCTACACAGATTATTTTATGTAGATAAGATTTGTCAAAACAAAGCCTTGGTATCTTATTCACACGTTTACTGAGTAAGGAAAGTGGAAGTCTTTAGTAGAACTTACCTATTGAAAATCTGAATGCTCAAAATGAAATTTCATTATAATTAATACAAGTTATTTGTAATATAAATCAGATACTTAATCTTATAGTGGGACAAACTCATATTTGAGTAAAGTTTAATCATTATTAAAAAGGAAATGAATGAAAAATGCTAGCATTTTTTTTTTTTAATGACAACTTCCTTTTAGGCCCCACAAGGATGCATCACAATTAAGGAGGTTAATGTGTTAAAGTAAACTTGGATGAGAGCAAGGAGTGTGAGTAGGGATGCCAAGGGGCTAAGGCTGGACTCGAGAACTAATAATTTGAAGGAAACGAGATCATAAAAATTGCAGGAGTTTTGATGCTTTTTCTATCAAAAAAATATTTGTTCCAAATGATCGAAACTTCTCTCGTAACAAAGGTTCATGTGTGCGGGCTCTTTCTTAGGTCCCAATCCGCTTGGCTAGGGTACAAGTGTAATTCAACACCGTGGCGTTCACTTGTGCCCACTTTTCATTAATGCAACTTTTTTGATAGCCTTTTCATTATATGTCGAATCATTAATTAAGCTCAAATTTTACATTTTCATCGAACCTTCACCCATCTTTTCGATTAAATCTTGAGATCTATGATTAAGAAGCTATTAAATTCTAAATCTCGTAAATCAAAGATTAAGATAATATGGTGGGGGCAATTTTTCAATTATCCTCTCTCATGGGCAAATTTACATCTAAATAGACCCCCACAAACCGTCACCCACCTTATGTAAGCCGCTACATGCAATATGCTTATGGGTGAGCACTTCCCTTCTTTTGGATATTTTGAATGAAAGTTTAAACGGCCTTACACCATCTGTTTTGTTGCCCTCATTTATGCACCACCAAGAGTAGATGAGTGAACACAGACCACCCCATGAATGAAAACAGATATGCATCCATCACATGTTATGTTTGAACCTCGAATGCCTATGGACAAAAGCACTGTAAAAAGTGTTAGACGTTTTAACCACTCCAGAATCTGAAAGTTTAGACGACCTTACTCCATCTGTTTTGTTGCCTTCATTTATCCACCACCAAGTGTAGATGAGTGAACACAGACCACCCCTTGAATGAAAACAGATCTGCATCCATCACATGTTATGTTTGAATCTCGAATGCCAATGGGCAAAAGCATACTGTAAGAAGCGTTAAGACGTTTTAACCACTCCAGAATCTGAATTTTATTCAATGTTGGTTATGATATCAACCTTTTAAAGACACTTGCTATCACATTTCACAGTGACAGCTCCTTGTCCTTAAACCCAATGAACTGGCACCACGCTTTACTCAACATTTATTTTTTTGTCAGATACGAGCTTCTGTAGCCAATGTGGCCGGCCCCACTCACTCACGCTAGCTGTTTTCACGCTCACGATTCACGAGATCTTCTTTGTAATGTGGCCATCATCCCATGTGCGCAATGCTGTCAGGTGGGTCACAGACAATAATCCATCCCCATTGTTGGTAACTGCAACAAATCAGGCCTGGCCAACCAGAGAGAGACCAGTGTCAATAGAAAAAAAAAAAAAAAAGGCTTTCAATCCATATTACATGCCATCTTCCACACCAATGGTTATTATGCCTTTCTCAACTAGCCTATTGTTTTCTCTGAAATAATTGGACTGTAAAAACAGGTGGGACCTACCCTTCACTATAGGCAAACATCTGCTGCTACCGAGGTGTACTGCACAATATTCGCCACTTCATTAACTTTGGTCAAAAGCATGTCATTATAATTAAAGAACCCACATGGTGGCATGCAAATTGCTTTTTTGAGTTGTAGATCCATGGACCCCACAAAGCATTAACATAAAGATGGAATAATATGATTAGGATTTGTATACACATCATCTCTAATCTAGTTCTACTAATTTAATCATGCACATATGGATGAATATGTAGCTAGCGGTCATCCGAGCCTGAAAATCGCTCACGAATGATCGAAGTTTATATATTTTTCATAGAGTTATATTTTATAGCTATATGAAAATATTTAACCTTCGACCATTATGGGACAAATGTAGAAACAAAAGTGGTAGTAATGTAAATATTTCAAGAAAGAATAAGATAATAAACTCATCTCAATCCGAATATAATTATAGAGAAAAGGATAGTACATTTAACCCTAAAACAGGTTACAATTGAAACTAAAAGGAACCCACAAAACTAAGACATCATCAACACACAAACATGAAAAAAAAACAACACATTACAAGATAACTAGAGGGATATTACAAGGTAAAGTGAAAGCTAAGACATCATTAACACCACATTTTATATATATATCTACACATGTGAAAGCTAGAGAGAGAAAGAGTAGGGGGCTAAGGACATTGTTCAAGGGAAATGGTCACGTGTGGAGGCGAGACGATTGATGAGATAAAGTGCATTGCTGGTCACACGTGCGACATTAACGATCCTCTTCCTAACGGCCTTCTTGACGGCGCCATCAACGCCGTGGAAACCGTCGAGGCAGGTGTCCTCGTTCGTGAGGGCGGCGCTCACCCACGTCTCGGCGTTGCTCATCTGCCAGTCGAACGTAATGGATCGGAGGTGCCGGAGCTCCGACATGGTGCGTGCGAGCTGGTCGGTGGAGTCCGACAGCTGCTCGATGCAGTCGTTGAGAGCCGACATCTCTCTCTTGTTGCCGGTCCGGAGGCCGGCGAGGCGGGAAGCGAAGGCGGAGACGTTGGTGGCCCGATGCAAGCTGATGGAGACGGCGGCGAGGGCGACGTCGTGGGGGGTCTTGGCGGAGCAGGCGACGGAGGAGAGTGTGTGGATGCAGAGGGTCGGGTATTGGGCGTGTCGGCAAGAGTTTTGGACGAGCTTGTTGCTTGTGTTGTCTGGTTTTCCGGCGGTAGCGTTTCGGGTTTCGGAGGAGAGAGCGAGAAGAGAGAAGAAGAGGAAGAGGAAAGATTTCGGAAACGCCATTTTCATCTGCATTTGCAGGAGGAGGAGGAGAAGGAGAAGGAGAAGGAGGAGAGTGAGTGAGTGAGAGTGTAAGAGTGAGATGAGTTTTGTAAGATGGGGAGGGAGTAGGACAGGGAAAGTGCAAATATAAGTGGTCTTGGTTTTATCAAAAGTAACGAAACTGCCATCAACCAATCAAAGGAGGAAAGCTTTTGGCAGTAATCACTTTTGATGCATACTGGTCACATGTTAACAAGGACAAAACATTGATGCCAGGGTGTATGTAGTGTAGGATTAGGAAGATTTGACAAACCATTTTATGGGCCATCGAATGACATTCCAAAACATCACAATAATTCACATTCTCATGGAAAGCCATACCTTTTATTTTAATTAATATTTTATAGTAAGTACTCACTCACTCGCCACTCACACACACTCATCCAAGTCCCTCTCTATAAGAACCACAACTCGGGAGCAAGAAAGGAATTCACCCACACCAACTGACACATATTCACCCAAGTCCCTCTCCATTAGAACGATAACTTGGGATCAAGGAAGGAATTCACCCACACTGGATTTATAGGCAGACCCACATTGTAGCATGTGAGTGCGGTCACACCTATGAGATTTGAAAAACGCCCATGATGAGCTATTGTCCATGCCCCCACCTTTGGGATGGATCCCGGCCCACCCTTTCGAGTTAGTGTGGTCTATCTCCAATTTTGTTATCTATTCATGGTGGTGTTATTCTTCCACAACTAATCATTTGGGGGAAGAAGAAAGAGTTAATGAGACACCTCCTCCTGGTGCACTTTTAAACCATTTGAGTTCTTTTCTTTCTCTTGGCCTCTAGGCCAAACACTCTCCTTTTGACCATAAGATGAAAAGTGGAAGGACGAATCACATCGAGAGAAAAGCTTTGTCAAGTTTATCCTCCTTTTCTTTTGGGTGAAGTGAATGGGAGAGTAACCATTGATTAAAGAAATAAAGAAAGGGCACAATTAAGAAGGGGGCTTTATCCTCCTTTTCTTTTGGGTGAAGTGAATGGGAGAGAAACCATTGACTAAAGAAATAAAGAAAGGGCACAATTAAGAAGGGGGCTCTGATTATAGGCCTCACCTGAGTCGGGTCCAGATTATCTTTATGGATCCAATGATGGAGTTTTAAAAAAGTGTTACACGGTTTCCATGTTAATATTTATGACCGAGAACTCATTTAGTTTTATATAATATAAAGTAAAATAAATATCAAATCAATAGAAAACTTTATTTTGAACGGAGACTTCCTAATATTCGTAGAGAAATTGAGGAAAGCCAACTCGCTTTCGTGGGGTTTTACAGTCTTTTGGAGACGGTTAATTGCAACCCTTTCCTACTTCCAAGAATCGGCAGACGGACTAAAAATCGCATGGCCAACTATCTAACCAAAATGGCTTATTCTAAGCTAACATTGTTTTAGATTTTAGAACCTCCCTCCGGTTGCTTTTGACTATTACGTGCAAGAGAGATTTAGAGCCATGGGAGATGGTAATTTCAATGGCCCTGCTATGACTGTAAGAGATGGAAATGCCAATGGCCCATTGGCCCTGCTATGATCATTGATATAGGGGCTGTGGCTGAGAAGACTCCGCAAAGTTCTGTTCGTATAATTCAGGACCAGAAAGTCGCAAATGTCACTCCAACCTTTCTACAAGTTTCTTTGAGAAGATGGGTTCAGTCATAAGTTGGATCCTATTTCTACCCGTGATGGTGTTTTCTTTGTTTCTTGCCTTTGTTCCTCGCTCCTTTCTTTGTCTTTTGTTTTGTTTCTGTTCCTCAATTGCTTTCCATGGCTTGCTGGACCTTGCTGGGTCCAGCTTTCAGTTGTACTTCTTCTTGAATCTTAGAGGAATTTATGGGGGAAAACCCCTGAGACCCCATAATATGGGTGAGAACCTAGTAGGACGTTGGACACGAGAGGAGTCCTCTTTTTGCTTTTCAATCCTTGATTTTTTGTCTTTTTACGATATGGTCGATATCAGTCATTTTGTCATTTTCAGTAAATAAGATAGTTACAGAGTGAAAAAAATATATCTAATTGACAAATTGATTGATATCAACTATTAGGGCTAAGTTGTGATGGTTGATATCGACCATTCTGTTATGTTAAGAAACTAAAGCAATTACAGGTTGAAGGAAATCTGACGGGAAAATTAGTCGATATCGACCATCATGGCTAAGCTGTGAAGGTCGATATCGACTATTATGTCATGTTCGACGAGGGGTCGGACAAGTCGCTCAAAGACGAGTTTCGATTTTATGTTCTTAGCCCATTCATTGGATGTTTTTTTAAGAATTTTTAGAATCCATTTGGTTACGCATTTTTAATTGTTCTCATTCAGAGGGTTGAGGAAGGCGACCTAGCACCTGAAATTGGTGTAGAGGACGCGGCATAGCTGCTTGGTGCAGAACCTGGCGGTGGGTTTAGAGACGGAGAACCAATGAAAAACCTCTTCCCTTTTCTTCTTCTCTGGCAATTGAGAAATAGAGAAAAGCAAGGAATCAAATCCTAAATCAATGTCTGCTGTTGATGGCGTCTAGGACTCGTCCTCTTTGAAACCCTTCTTCTATCGCTCATTCCCCTTCCATAGAAATCTCCGCAACGATCGACCCCAACAAATCCGAGCCCTCCATCACAGATCCCAAGAAACCCCAACCCCACCCCTCCACCACCCTTTGGTCTCAGACGGCGAAGCGTTTCTCTGACCTCAGCCTTGTCTCCGCCTTCCGCTGCTCCATCTGCCTACCTCCACCGACGGCTTCGGCGTCTAGTCAACAAACTCGACAACCTCCCGACGGAGACGACATGGTCGTAGTCTACTTCACCTCCCTCCACCGCATTCGTCGGACCTAGGAGGACTGCATCTCTGTCAGGTCGACTTTCCGTGGCTTCATGATTCCCGTTGACAAGCACGACATCTCGATGGACTCAGCGTACCGGCAAGAGCTCCAGGCGGTGCTCTGACCGAAGCCGATCGTGCTTCCATAGATGTTGCAAACGACATCATCGCGATGATTGTGGATGGATGATGATGATGAGACAAAGGGCTTTCTCCTCCTTTAACATAGTACTCGTTTCAATAGGCGATGTTTCCAGATAGGTATGCGAGGGAGATGGAGAGGACGGTAGGAAATGAGGGGCGTGGGTGGTGGTGGTGGATCAGGTGGTGGGAGTAGAGCAAATTGGTCGATATCGACCATCCCAAAGAAAAGAGAGAAAAAAAAAAGACAAATTGAGACCAAAGGACTCCTCCCGTATCCAATGTTCTAGTGGGTCCTCATCGATATTACGAGGTCCTATAGAGTTCTTCCCCGTAAATTCCTCTTAATCTAATTAACTCTACTTAAGTTTTTATGCCTGCAAAGTAAAAATAAAATTTGGTGGCAGAAACTTTACTTTCACACTTATTTCCACCAACCAAACAAGGTAAAATTTCTTCTTCTTTTTTTTTTTTTTTTTGACACGGATTTTACTTTATCACTTGCAAACAGTTCGCTTGGATTGGATGGACAGAGTTTCTTATAACTTTGCAATGTAAACCTACCATGCTGCTGTTCAATATAATTATGTAGATGGCATCTAATGTTAATTTAACATGCATTGAGCCGATTTTTGAATTAACTCTCGCATCACATGCTGTTCCATGAATAGTGTGAATGCTACCACTTGATTGCTCATCTTATACCTTAAAAGCATAATAATCCTGTGCTTGAGCCAAATCAGTTCCATTTACCAAACCAACAAATGGGTCCTGTCCTTTAAAATCACCTATTATTAATTCATCCCGGTGGGACTCATCAGTTGGTGTATCTAATCATATTCGTTAATTTGTTAAGTCACCTAATTAGAAAGTAAATCTTCGCTTAAAACTTGAAAGGTATCCCTACATAAAAAATAAAAAAACTTGATCATGAAATCTACAATCACAAATCACTCTTTTAAACAAGCATAGTAAAAGTCAAATAAAGCCTCCATTTTTCAGGCAAAATGTCACATCAAAAGCATTTTAATTCAAAACTCCTCCAATCCTTTATAAAAAATAAAGTAAAAAAGCAACAATCTTTATCCACTTAAAATACAAAAAAACTCTAATTTTCCATACAAAAAGTTTAAAAAAATTCAATAACAAATAATTAAAAATAAAATACCATCATAACCCACTTTTTTTTTATTATTTCTTCAAAATCAACTTTACTTTCACTTTACTCTATTAGTAGAGTTGCCAAACTTCCAATTTGACAAATTCTAAATTGAAGAAGATCTCTATAGATATAAGTTCTATGGTAGTGTGTACATGATTGATACAACATTGCAAATGCAGAGGGCACTCTGCATGGAGTAGACATTGAGCAAAGGGGTCCTCCTGATATAGGGCACTCTGCCTTACCGACAGGTTCGATCAAGTAGATAAAATTCATTGACATGGTACAGCCGACATGATGAGATCATTTCTCCAAGTATCATGGTTGGCTGATATGCAAAAAATTTGGGGATGTATATTAATGGCAAAATATGACCCAACATATTAATTCAACCCACCTAACCCTGATTTACAACATGTCTAAGAAATCCCAATCAGGTTAACATGTCTAACTCAGTCTAATCCACCAAACAACCAACCCTAACCCTCTTCCTCCTATATAAACACAGAAATTCTAGTTGGTTTTCCCTGTTCTTTTTTCTTCAGTGTAGTGATGGAACCAATTTGGATTCTAAATCAAATGTATGTTAACTATTAGTTTTCATGCATTTGATCATTAAAAGCATGCAATTTTTATATGGTATTTTTTTTTTTTTTAGTCATTACTCAATGGAAGATTGTGATTCATTGATTCTGTATCTGTAAGGTCGGTGGGTTAGATATAGCCATATAGGCTCAAATAGAAGTTGGAAGTGACCCATTCTAATAAATGAGTTAGATATAGCCATATAGGCTCAAAGACACTATTCCAAAGTGGCCCCATGCATCTGCCACAATATTTGAACAGCAAAAATGGTAAGAGATGGTGACTGGTACCGACATAAGAAGGGTGTAAAAATGTCATCAACAAAATCAAATGAACATTTTTATTTTAGTAGGACAGATGGAAATTTTTTTAAAAAAAGAGATAAACAAGGAAAGGGGACCTTACACTTTTGAGTCGTTTTCTCAATTAAAAAGAGTGGACCATGTTCGATGGGTGTCACCCATCCACTGGCAATCTCTCCCTCTCTCTCTCTCTCACACACACACACACAGAGAAGTACATATATAACTTCAATTTGTACATTTTAGTTTTCTGGGCCACCTGGCCCATTCAAGTTATACTCTTATGCACACTACTCACCTTCAATAGTCACAAGTTCAAATTTAACACTCGTCCAACCAGTACCCACCATTGGATAAAAATCCAAAAATTGATAGCACTTAAAAACATTGAACTTGATTCATTGATCAAAGATGAAGATGATAAACTAACAGGTTGATATTTTGCACAGTCCTAGGCCTCATTTAAACCTTTCCACCCATTCCCCTTGATTGGCATGGCCTTCTGTGGGCCCCACAGGAGAGAATTAAGTTTTAACAAGAATAAATATGGAAAATTTCAGGAATGGCCCAAAGCTCATACATTGGAGCCCACTTGAACCACCAACGATCAACCTAAGCCCTTTACATAGACTATTCCGCTTTGAATTGCCACCATCCAATTGTCCAAGCCCCTCCAAATTTTCGCCACCTTTACTGTAATTTGCAGTGTCCAGCTGCTAAACTTTAAGGATAAAAAAGTAAGGGCTAGGATTACTTGATTAACATGACATTTCCCTAATCGACGCTCAATCCTGTATATTATCACGCCTCCATTGGTAATGATACCTCTAGCTGGGCATTTTCTTAAGCTTGGATGCTCGCTAAAAGTAAACTTGGCACCTTGAGACTGACAATCATGGGGATGAGGGATGGAAAGATCTAGTTGCCTTGCCTTCTTAGGCAACATACCATTTGTCCCAAATCTTGTAACCTTAGTAAATCTCTCTCACACACACACACACACACACACAAACACACACACACACACGAATAACAGATTCAGGTAATGGACACTAAAGCATACCTGCAACGTCAAATCCTAGGAAACAGCTCAAATACGTGAGATGAGAAAAACTGCAGTGTCAAAATACTGAAATACAATACCATACATACAAACAAGCCTTGGATTTATAGCTGATGGAAATCATAATCCCATGATAGAAGAAACCTGCCTGATGCAAAATGAATGAAAATACACTACTATATATGCCCAACAATCATCTGGTCAGGTATGTGTAAATAAATTTACAGTATGAATCTGAAAAACGGATGCAGCTTGTGATAGACTGGCAAGTTTCATAAAGCCATGTGCATCGTAGATGAATCACCAGAAACACATCATTCTAGAATTAGCTTGGAAGACCTGCCTTTGCAAGCAACGCAACAGAATCAATCATCAAATACCTAACCCGGACAAAATCTACTTAGAGAGGCTATGCACAAAAATCCCACCATGACCATGTTTTTCTCCCATACTACTTCTACCGCCCTCTTCTTTCTCAGGCCAGGTGAAACACATATTTGATCCCAGATCTAACTTCTAAATCTTGATACTTACCAAGTTAACTTGAAATTCACCTGCTTCATCTATTAATTTCATCCTAGCATTGTTGCCATCACCAACGCCCTTGAATCACATATGCAAAACATATAGTTCTTCGTTCCATCTAGATCCCAAATTTTTTTCTTTTTTTTTTTTTTTTCAGATGAAAACCAGACTTCACCTTCAAACCGAATATGTAGATGATTCTCAGATAATCTCAACCAAATTCAGCCTCCACCTAGTGATCTGGAACTGAACTTTAGATGCCAAGAAAGAAGATAATAAGAAAACCATCACACTTTACTTGCATCACACCCAGGTTAAGATGTTTACACAATCGCACCATTAGAGAATCCCTTCCCAGGTTTGAGATAGTGCACTCAACCTCCTGCCTCCATCGCCGTCTTCCACTTACTGCCTGCGAATCTTGAGAGCCCATCACCTTCTATTTACAAACCCAAACACCATCAATGTTCTCTTCATCCACCTTCAAATTCATACCTAAAACCACCTCCGAAGTGGAAAACAATCTAGATCAGCAAATCAGACCACCATCGCCATTTAACCCTGAGTAATGCCATCCAAGCCTGCAACTGGACCCAACAACCTTCAAGATTATCTGTCAGCCAAAGCCCATCACTTGCAGCTGAGAATCCAGATTGGAACTTGCAACCTAAACCCAAGCTTCCAATCCCCTTATCCCTATATAAAACTACCCAAAACTAAACTTCTGCCAGAGTTTTTCCTTGTTGGAAAGAGGAGATTCTTGAAATAAACCTACGCTTGATGAAGGTGAAGTTTGGAGATAGAACAATTCCTTCTGTCGTGTATCCCTGATTGATGCAGCCTTAGATGCTTCAACTGTCGATTCTAGTATTGAGCGAAATGTTACACACTTACACCTATAGGTTCTGTATTGCGGGTCAATCCTACTCCACTAGTACCAATAGGCCGCATAGGGGAAGAAGCACTACATCTAGAAATCAACAACATGAAAACTTTGTTATAAATTAACCCTTTTCCTTATCGGGATCGGAACTAACAAGAATGGTTGGGACAACAAACATCCATCTCGTTCGGAGTTTTTTGTTGTCCGAAAAAATCGTCCCTGGGTGATTGCAACAAAGTATTAAAGGTCATACCAAGCATCAAATGAGTAGAGGAGAAATCATAATCTAAGAATCAGCAGAAAAGTTATCTGAACAGCCCACTTTGTAGAGGTGAAGCTTCTTGTAGCAAAGAAGGTATTGGCTGCTTGAGTTGGAGGGAGATGGAAAAAGAGCGGGGAACTGAAGAGTCAGGGAAAGATGAGTAGAGAACAAATGAACTGAACCTAGCCTGGGCCGTTAAAACTTAAAAGTAGTTTAAACCAAACTCAAGCAATTTATTAAATAAAGTGTAGCTGAGGCCATTTTGGTCCTTTCATCATCTCATTCAGGGGATGCAGTTTTTATTCTCAGCATTACAAACATGGACAGTTGTTAATAGCAGTCATATCGGGGTTCTGTAAGGGCCTCTTTTTTTGAATTTAAATACATAGGAATCAAATACACAGGATTTCATTCCATAAGTGATTAAAAATGAAGAGCAAGAGTGGATTTCCAAAAACGAATCAAGGGAAGATGGGAAACGAATAGCCAACTATCACTCTAGTAATTAAATGCATAGGAAAGTGCAGGTCTTATCTGCATCTCCACCTCATATCCTTCACCCCTCCCCTAATATCATTCATCCTAACCTCCTAAATAATCTTTTGGTACGGTTAATTTCACCATAAATTCCTATGTATTTTTAATGCAAACAAACAGGCCCTAAATGTTAGTTAGATCATAGATGGTGTTCTACATAAGTCTTAACATGTCTCTTAACTCTAGGTCAAGAAACCTAAAACTAAACTAGATGGGAGTTAGCAGAGAAATCAAGGATTCTAATTTTTCATCTTGTAGGATTTACCATGGATGGATTACATCCAAAACTGAAGTCATTGGAAACCTTTACCCTTCATACAAATAGTAAGGATTGTTCAACTGGTTAGATTTTTGGGCTCTTGGACATCAAAGGTAGGGTCATTTATTGACTAGCTCAGCTGTCATATGTTTCTTACAAATTACAGATTACAATTAATAATTTAAACTAGATATAATCTTTCCCTCCCTTTTCAATATCTTACTGGATTGATGCATCACAAAGGATGAACATCTGACACCAGAAAACGATTTGAAAGCTAATATGTGTTACACTTGAAAAAAAATTAAGCATCTGCAAATGACAAAAGAAAAGAATCAACATTTGACATCATCATGCCCAGAAATGAGGCGAAGATGGAAAAGAAAAATGAATGAAGTATACAACTTATTAGACTAGACTGCTTTCCATGTAGAATGATACATTTTATTCCTAAAAAATCAATGCATAAATAACACCATATGTATACCAAACTCTATATGAAGTTAATAGTAACACTGCAATAACGATCCATTTGAAAAGACCTGTCTAGAAAAGCTTTATGCTCGAGACTAGAAGCTGAACTTCCCTGGTTCAGCATAGTTCATCTCCAGCTGGTCAACCTTTTCAATTTTGAAACCCCTTATCCGTACTTCCTCTGACAAAGAGCTGTCATTGTAATCAACAGGTTCGAGAATCCAACCCTTGTTCTGAACACACCCGCTGACTTTCACCTGTAAAGGCAATGTTGGCAATCAATGATTTGAATGACTTGTCGCAATGAATTGGGGGCCAGTTTGCTTAATTCCTACTAAGTTCCTAGGAACTTATGGTAAGTGGCATCTGATATAGGAATATTATAAAGGCAACAAGTGAAGGATATAAGAGAAGATGTAGACGGGACCCTCCCTTTCCTAGGGTTTGATTTACTTGGGTAGACACACATCCATCCATCCATCCATCCATCCATCCATACATATAACAAATATAAAATAGTGCAGCAAGGTTCTGTAATTGTTAATGGTTCAAGAGTGAGCTTAAATCTTATGTTAACGGGCCTTATGGTGTGCTTGGTAATAGATAAAATTGAAGTTTACCTTTTCTAACTGATGAGTTTGGAAGAAGAGGAAGCATTCAAAACACCAAGATCTGAGAATGTTTGCCTGAGGTATCCAGTAGGCACAAAAAGCACCCTGCTTCAGTGCAGTGCACAATGGCCCCCAAGGTTGATGGCCAATGCACACTAATTTTCCATAAAAGGAATCCTATAAAGGATTGCTAATGGGCCAGGCATGGACAGAATTTTTGGTGGTCCAGGGCCTGGGCCAGACCTGAAAAAATGCCATTGAACAAAAGGTTTCTATTTGATATTGAAAACACAAAAAAGCCCAATCAATTTAGGCCCACTAATCCGTCTCTTGTTAAACTAGTTCTAGACTTCAAGTATAATCTCACAGCAATTAATGTCTCCTCTGAAAGCCAGGCCTGCTTTTTATATGAAAACACAACAAGCCCGATCAGTTTGGCTCACTAGGCACTCTTGCTACACTAGTCCTAATATTATCCGACAGCAATCATTGGTTCTTATGTATTCAGCTTCATAATCTGAACCTTCATTACGCCATAAGGTGTATCGATAAAAGGCTCTGTACCAGATTCTTTGGAATGAGTCATGTACCTGTGTCTAGTATGTATCAGAAACCACCATGTTGGATTCTTCACAATTTTCTTCTAGTGCTAATTTAAACAATCCTTCACAATTGATAAGATATTGTTATGCCTTTTTTTCTTCTTTTGGAATCCAAGTAGCTATTGACGTGATCATTACTTGATTTTTTATAGTAAGATTCATATCAAATATTATGCTTAATCCATGAATCCCATGTTTCGGGATTTGTCGAATCAGACACTTTGTACAGGTGTTGGACACCAACACCTACCCATACCATGAATCACTCTATATGATGATCTAAGATGCCTAATTTGTGGTTTCAAGGGATAGTTGAATTAAAATACATAATGATCCACATTAACTTAAAAATGGTTAAAATTCTCAGATTGGACCATGCTGAAAACACTTTATGAAAGCACTGGACTTTGGCAAACAGCCTAATATCAACGCTCGAAGGGAGACCCATTCCTAAATTCAAGTCAAAATATGAACAGGCTGGCTCTAGCTGACCTTGTTCTGACCTAATCTCAATTTACCCTTGAATTTGTGGGCAGGAAATAAACCAGGAAGAAATTTCAGAAATTCTCCACATTTGACAATGGCTAAAGCCAAGAATAGATTATCAGGATATTCTAATACGGATTACTTTATGCCTGTGGGGGCATCGACAGTGAGGGCTATGTCAATGATTTGGACCATGACTACCCAGTTTTAGAAACCTAAAATCTGAGTAAACTGTAAAGAGCTTTTTGGTTGAGAAGTGTGCGTTCCCACTTTGTAAACATGCCATTAACTGTATAAACTGAAAATCTTTTATAGCGGAATGTTAATAGTTATGTTAAGTGTTAACCTTAGAGGATTTGCTAAAATTCCACAATCATGATTCATGACTGCATGAGCTAAGGTAGTATGCGTGCAAGATCCACTCCATCTCCAAGGTGGACACAAACCAGTGGATGCACCAGCCAAAAAATCAGGCCAGGCCATCAGGCAGGCCAGCAAGGAAAGGAAAATGCATGACGAGCTCTCTCATGCAACCATCCATTTCTTTCATACAGACCAAATTCATAAGAAGTCACCAGTCTAATTTTTTGGGCTAGAGCATCAACTTAGTAGGGCCTATTTTAGTGACAGCTAAGGTCATGCACATGATTTCTTAGTATTTCTAAAATCTCATTTATTCTATTGCTAGCTAGGAACAAGACAGAATGCTAAAATACTATGATTTTATGATCAGATCTTACAAATTATCAAGATGTATTTAGAAGATTGGTCATGTGAAATACCTCGGCTTCATCAACTGAGTTGATGACAAGCGCTCCATCCAATGAAAGGTCCTGAAGAAACACATTTTGACCGTTGATGATCATACTAGATTGCTGAGAAATAGAACAACCACTGTTCACTTTTGTTTTCACATCTGAGAAAATCAATGCCCATTTAGGCTTCCATGTGATGCGAGGCCAAACTTCCACCTCTTGTCCATTGAACACTTGAACAACAGGGTCAGGTATCTGGGCACCAGCCTGGTAAACAAACACAAGATATGACTTAGTGACATTACAAGCTCTAACAAACTCATGCATGATGGAGAAACGTTTGGGTCCATCTGAACTTGCTTGCTTTTAGGACTGTCAGAAGGTTGGGTGAACTTGATGACCTAATAGACCTGGTATGTTTTGGTACCATTAGGTTAGATCAAGGTTTACGTCCTATCACCAAGTTTTCAGGTCCGATACAAACCTTCCATAGTTCCATTTACTTGTTATATGGAGGGATGGAGTTAAATCAAGTTGATCCAGTGAAATGATAGGCCTAGTTTAGCATTTCCTGCTTTGGACCCTCATTTGGGTTCCCCTGTCACATTACATATAATAATCAAGAATCTGGACCTGGGATGACCCAATCCAACCCAGCTACAGACCAATCAACATTGCAGAATTGACACAACCAGTAAAGTATTGGTAACGTCCAAATTAGTTTCTACATAGGTCTGACTGTCAATGGTTTCAAATGACCATCAAATAAAAAATAAAAAAAAATATAAAAAATGTTTTAAGGCAGTGACTATTTATAAGCAAAGATTGTTTAGTGATCCTGGCTGCCTATCTAATGGTAATAGCGCCCCACCGTGGACAGAACAAGCCCCCAGAATGTCTGCAGTGAGACAACCCTATCCTTTCAGTCAACCTCACTCCAAGAACCGATAAGACGGTGCATTAACATTCTACAATCAATGTCTTGAAAAAATGTCAAATACTAAATGGCTTATGGGAATCAAACTGAGTCGCTTTTTTCACCAGATATTCAGGGTTAAGTAGTTAATTTGCCACACCTCTAACTCCTAGGCATTTTGGGTGTATTGGTTAGTAGCATGAGACAGTATCAAAGCCAACATGCCCCGGGTTCGAATCCGCACAGGGCCAAAAAACAAAAAGGCCTCATACTGCGTCGAGTGTTAAAAATGTTGTCATGCCTGGGTGTGTATGCAGGGCAAAAATTCCCCATGCCGCATTGGCCGCTGAGTATCTTGTGTGGTGTTGGGTAAGACCACTTATCTAAATGGTAAGGTCACTTATCCATTAACACCTACTTTATTCAGATTTTGATAAGCTTGAACTCAAGTGGGCAGTTTAAACAAACTATTACACACCCTAGATTCCACAAAGCAATTTGCAGATAATGGAGGTTGTCTAACTCATGGTTCAAATCATGGTCGCGGTCGACCCAAAAAATGATACAATTTGAGGCTGTCGCAGCTTGTCAGAATCTATTTTTCCCCATTAGTACAGACTATAAATAAGAAAAATGGGTCCTTCTAAGTCATTAACATCATAGAATGCTATTAATCTTCAACTGTCGAGTTAGGTTCACCATTAAATTGACCATGCCAAATGAAAAGACTTAAGGATCTAAACATTTACCATAAATCGAGTTTATCAAATGCTGCTAGCAATCTGATCGAAGATCATTAAATGGACTGTTAAAAATAGAAACTTTGCTTACTGTCCCTTTAAGGGCTTTATAGAATGGTTGGTAAGATCCAATGGACCGAAATTTTGTAAAGATGGATAGATCTCAAAGTTCTCTTTTATCTTTTAAAACTAATGGGTTACACAATTTACGCTTGGATCTTCTTAGTCTTGGACTCATAGGAAATTTGTTAGGCTACTAGGTGGGCTGGGGCTCACTTAAATCTAAACTGTCCAAAATAAATGCCCTCCTCTTGTATGGGTCTTCACCAAATTTCACTCCAATAGGACCTATGCTCACCATTGTATTTATCACTATTAAACACTTGAATGTTTCTTAATATTCTATTCACATGTTTCATAAGTGATAAATCTGAGGGTTGGACCAACTCATATTTGTTCGGGGCCCATTCAAGAGGGGGCTTTTATTTTGAGTGGTTCAGATTTTTCATGAGTCGGTCCTATAAGAGCCTCTATGATTAAACTTCATAGAATCCAAATTCTTCATTAGGCTACAATTTAAAATAAAATAAGTCTAGATATACTCTAGGGAAACTCATAGGTTCCCAATGGGGCACACCTATTAAAAATCTAAACCACTCAAAATAAATCCCCCCTCCTTTATGTGCCCTAGCCAAATTTCTCTCAAATATAAGATGACCCCATTGTCAAATTGATTAGGCATAAAACAGTTAAACCTGATCAATTTGATGTTAGTGTGGGCCCATCTCTTGTTTGAGTGAAACTTGGCTAAGGCCTATACTAGAGGCAGCCAATTTCTTTTAGTGGCTTAGATTTTGAATAGGTGGGCCCCATAGTGGAGTCTATGATTTCCTTTGATCCAACAATCAGACATGCTATAAATGGAAATAAAAAGGAAAAAAAGAAAGCTTAAAAGGGAATTTGCCCCTTTCAGTCGCCAAAAGAGAAAAGGAAGGGAAAGGAAAAAAAAAAAAAAAGAGGGTTAGGAGAGGGAAGAAGAATAGGAGGAAAGAGAGAAGAAGAAGCCAGCTCTCCTCTCTTTGCTTTTCTGCAATGATCTCTCTCTCTCTCTCTCTCTCTCTCTCTCTCTCTCTCTCTCTCTCTCTCTCTCTCTCTCTCTCTCCAGCCAATGTTTCACTGATATTTATGCGACACAGACTGTGACTGATTCCCACTTCATATCACCGATATCTAAACCATGGTCCGACATGATCATTTAATTCCATGATCAATTTCTAGGGTTAAGAACAACGCATCCAGCAGATTAGAAGTTTGCTGCACATGTGGTGGCACATATGGTGAAACTCTTTAGCATATATAATATACTAGCAACAAAGGCCCGTGCAAAAGTGAGAATATATATAGAATTAAAGTAAGAGAAAGGATATTATTTAATTGAAATAAAGAGTATCACATAGACACTGGTGCATAAGTATAGTTGCACATAACTGTCATACCATGATAATGTAATATGAAAGAATCTTGCATATACCCAATTAATGGTTTTCCAATAAAGATGGGTTAAGCTCGAATCCATTAGGATTTCCCCGAGGTCATATGAGGCACTAAACCCCATGTTAGTAATATACCGTGTGCTCAGACGGTATTTACTCGGTCCAAAGATCCAATTAATAAGGTTCAGAAATATAAATTTAACACATTAAAAATCAAAGATACCATTCAAAATTAATTTGCAAATAATAATAAGAAATAACAATCTCAGTCTGTAATTTTAGAAAACCTAAGGACCCCATCCAAAATATTTTCCAAATTCATAATAAGTCAAATAATCTAAATTGGGTTAATTTGGAGGCATGATGCAGCTGTGAACTAACGAGCTCATGGGCAACAATTATTTCTATTCATACCAAGTCAGCAATTGGGATGCATTCTTATCCTAAAATGTATACTTAACAGAAACTAAACAAACATCTCTGTCAACTGCACGAAGACATCAACACAGCTATTTTAAATTGTATAATAGAAACACTGCAATTACTACCTTCCTAAGAATGAGACTGTTTGCCCTATAAATAGCCATTTCTCCAGACGTTGCACTGTGGTATGGATTTCCTTTTGGTACCTGCAATTGAACACAAGCAGATAATTGCAACTATAATGACCAATTGAGAAGAGTACAATAGCCTTGAAACTGCTTGCATCCAAAGGGGAGCTAGAAACAATAGACTTCTGAGATCAATTAGTGAAAACCTAACATGAATGTAGATAAGCATGTACGCTAGCATCTCTGACACAGCAACCTAATAAAACCCAAGACACTGATATTTCCATACCAATGCAGATTTTTAAAATACTAAACATTTTCAAAACTATTTCTCCATGTATATCTAAATAATATAAAATGGAAAAAATTATTAAAAAGAAAAACAATTCATAGCCACATCCTATTATGTTGACTTGTATATGTGAATAAAATAATGATAAACAAAAAAGCAAAGAAGAAATTAGTCCATTTTGTATAGATTGATCCCAGTGAAATATCTAGATCTTCCAAGTGACCACTTTACACTAAATTTCTCCTAATCAACCGAAGTGATGCAATGCTAACCATAACTATGCAAATTGCATATTGTTACTAATTGAAATTCTGAAACTTCAACACTTATATTCCATTGATATGCAATGAACTATGATGCCCAGATACGGAGACAGATAAGTAATCAGATAGAGGAATGAGATATGATCTGCACTTCTGGAAATCTAGGAAATTGTTATGGATATAGCTTTCCTAATTTTTCTTTAGAGCATTTCTGAATTAATAAAATTATCATTGGATACATTCCCTTCTAACATTTTTTATGTTGAAAAGAAAACTAAAAGAACTAAATGAATTGGACTTGGTAAGTAAGATGAGTTAAACCTGTACCTAGAAATACCGATGCAATATTGGGCACCGATACAGGTTTCATTCTTGTATCAATCAAACATAAATACACTGGGCATGTACAAGTGTCCAGGTATATACTAGGCATTGAATATTGAGGGTGTTTCAAAAGAACATCAGGACAAAAAACACTCAAATAACCATATTATTAATGTAAGAAGAAACTAATTGCTACAAGTTTCTAAACCAAAACAACCTAAGTAAAAAGATAAATAGATCCCTAATTGAGATTCTAAGTAACTTATTAGGTAAAAGATGTACCTTTGCAGCATCTTCAGGGTTGTTTTTCACAGGTGCATAAGCAAGCCATGTATCCATCACCTGAAGGAGAGAACAACAGCTACAAGCATCAAAGCTCCATGACTATTAGGTGAAGAAATGGCACAAAAGTCAAGACCTAACGGAATAATTGAGAATATCTCCAATGAAAAAAAAAAAAGAAAATTAAAAAGGAAAAAGGTCATTACAATCAGGAGTATGAGATCAAATATTCATCATATGACATTAAATAACTGTATCAGTTGATTTGACAATCTACAAAAATACAAATGAAAAAAAAGGTATCTAAGGAGAAATTACTTACTGTAAATCCAACCCTTGCTGACGGAGGCAGTGTCTTCGGATAATCTTGCATCATACACTCTAATCGGGTAGCAGACTTAAATGCTGTCTTGGTAGAATCCTTATACCTGCAATGAGCAATCAAACGTAATTAATAACTTCTATAAAAATAAATCTCATACGCTGTAAACTCTTCTATTTCATAATAAAAAATAAACATTACCATTCAATATATATATATATATATATATGCAATTAACAACTAACATGTAGTATAGTTATAGTCAAAGCAAAGTCCCAAAGACAATAATGCTTTTGGTAGATTAGTGTCTTTTATTTTTTATAATTTTTTATATGACATCGGTTTCCTTGAGGTCTTTGACCCAATTGGACTAAAATCCCCCTGGTGGCACCCCGCTAAACCCACACAAAAGCACACTGGGCAAATCTGGGGTGGATAGATTAATGTGTCTGCAATTCATACACAAATATATTTTTGCCATTGATTGTGCTTTTATCTTTTATTTTGCCAAACCCAGATAGATGGAAATAACTAATTAGGTTCAATGATGATGATAATGGTCCATTAGTGTAAATAATCCAGCTTATGAATAGATGTTTACTTGTTTACATTCTACATTCACAACATATTACTGTTCAAAGTAATCCAATGATAGTTAAACCATGATGACAATTGCCAAGGCAGCATTCTTTTCAAGATGGGCTACAATATGGGTGCATCCTACCATGCAAAATAAACCCAATTTTTTTTTTTAAAAGATTTATTTATTTCTTTCTAATTTCACTAGAGCCTATAAAGGGGACGGGCATTACTTAGGATTGACAAACTCTTTAATGGCACCTCGAGTTTTCTTGAGCTCCTCAATGTATGGATCAAGTGCCAAAATCAGCTGCAACCAAGTGTAGATAGATGCAAGTTAGCTTCACCAATAGAATGATTACAAGAAAATGTTGAATGGAAAACTTAAAGATAAAATACTAAAAGAACTGTTCTTAAAAGACATCAAAATTATTGATTTCAATCAAGAAGGATGCACTTTACACAAAAATATCTTCTCAAAGTATATAGTTATTACAGCTGTAAGAAAATTCATCAATAAGATATTTTCAATAAGAAGGCTGCACTTTACACAAAAATATCTTCTCAAAGTATATAGTTATTACAGCTGTAAGAAAATTCATCAATAAGATGATTTTCAACGCCTCACCAACATCTAACTTGTAAACACTAAGCTCATTCAAAAGGATAACATTTAAAGGTAAATAGTCATGGTTATGAGAAAATGGGCCATCAATGAAAAGTTGAATGGACATTATTAAAATGATTACTGATCAGCAAGAATAGTTGGTATGAGATCCTACCTACGTGGGCCTGCTTGTCTTGTTTGCTTGCTTGTCTCCTAGGGGGCAATGGACTACACTAAGTTCCATATCGGAAACATCCAAGTCTTGACCCTGGGCATATATGTGAGACCTGGACTTAACCCCACATGATGAGTTTTAAAGCCATGAGACTTCAGTCAAAGTGGACAATATCATGCGGATAGTGGGCCTGGGTTGTCAAAGAATGGTATTAGAGCTGTGGACGCCTTTGTTTTTGGTGTGGGAGAGTGTGAGATCCTGCCTGCCAGGCCTTAAACCCACATGACACGTTTTAAATGTAATATCCTTGAAATTAAATTAGGGGCTAGAGTTTTGTCTAAATTTAATTAATGTGCAATTCTTTATTTAGTTATTTATTTATGTGAATATGGTGTGGGACCATTAATTGTGTGGACTTAAATTTTATTTGACAGACATTGGTGGGATCTACTGTTATAAGTTCTAATAGGACTCATTGTCTTAAGTGTTAGGAAATCTTGGGACATTGTTAATTGCTTAGAAGACTTATTAATATCACTAGAGAAGGGACCCATGTCTAAGTATTAGAGAGAGAATAGTTTCTATGGAAGATGGGACACAACCTTTAGTATTGACGTGCACACAAGACCCTTGTTCCAAAACAAAACCTACGCATAAAGTTTGTGAGGAGTAATTCCCGATTAGAAAGTGAACTTCTTAATAGAAAGAAGTCAAATAGGAGGAGGAGCCGACCATGGGGAGGGAACTTACACAGAAACCCTAGCCTATTTATGGGTGTCGCCTCTCTTGGAATCACATACTCAAATCTCTCTCTTTTCTCTAGCTTTCGTACCAACCCAAACCCTAGAGAGAACTAGTGGGATCAAGGAGAAGTGAAGAATAGGAGAGAATCAGAAATTGGAGCCATGTGGATGTCCTATAGTAATCTACATATTGCTAAAGCAACTATTGCTTACCAAAGGGAGTAGAGAATTCTGATCTACTAGTGTATGGTTCTAAATTTCTGGTTTTTGCCTTTGTATTCGTTGATTACTCTATTTTATGATGATGCCTTGGATAAAGATGATAATCCAATTGACTTTTCCAAGTTTTGCATACTGCTACAGCGTCTATCGACCATGGCAACCTTTGTTTGAGTTTGAAACCCTCTTTTTAATTCTAGAAATCATGCAAAACTATGTATCACTTTTTATAGGATCATCAAGTAGCATTTTCCACTCAAATCCACCAGAAATTGGTGAAGATTTCTTATTAATTAGGCAAATGCTTGGAATTCTATTATGTAAATAGATTTGACACATGTATGGATATGATACTTTTATAAGCCTTGACACGGAATTCGAAGGGCCCGGCTTCCGGGTTGTGACATTATAGTTGTGAGAGTTCGGTCAAAGCAGATAATAACATGTGGATAGTGGGCCCGGGTCGTCTGTGGATGGCTCTATATCTGGTGGGGAAGAGTGAGATCCTACCTAGCTTACTTGTCATGTTTGTTTGCTTGTCTCCCAGGGGTCTTTGACTACACTAAGTACCACATAGGATACATCCAAGTCCTGACCCTAGGCATATATGTGCAGCCTAGCCTTAACCCCACATGATGCATTTTAAAGCTATGAGACTTCGGTCAAAGCAGACAATATCATGTCGATAGTAGGCCAAGGTTGTCACATAATGTCATCAAAGAGGAACAACTCTGTTTTTTTTTTTTTTTTTTTTTGGTGGGGGTGGGGGGGGGTTGGTTTGCAGTCTACCAGGGGGCTTTGGACTACACTAAGTCCCGTGTCATAAACATCCAAGTTGTGACCCTAGGCATATATGTGCGGCCTGGCCTTAATCCCACATTATGCATTTTAAAGCTATGAGACTTTGGTCACAGTGGACAATATCACGTGGATAGTGGGCCTTGGGTTGTCACAATTGAATGTAATATGGCTTGAACCCACAACCTCATGGTTGTTTCAATGAGCACCTTCTAGTTGTACTACATGCTCTTGTAAATGAATAGTACTTTTTATCTTCAAATGCTTAAATCTTCTACAAATGAGGTTTTATCTGTAATAAACTATATACCAACCAAAAGCTTAAGCTCATAGGTGGAAGGCCCATACAGGTAATATTAAGACATAACAAGCCTATTACTTAGGCGATGTGGGATGTGGGACTTCCCAACACTCCCCCTCACGTGCAGGCCCAACAGATTTCATGGACGGGCCTGTCACGTGGGCTACACAAGAACGACAGGATCGAAACCCGCTCTGATACCATGTAAGAAACCATATACCAACCAAAAGCTTAAGCTCATAGGTGGAAGGCCCATACAGGTAATATTAAGACATAACAAGCCTATTACTTAGGCGATGTGGGATGTGGGACTTCCCAACATTATCTTCCAAAATTATTGTGTATGGACGGCAGAAGCCTCCCACATCTGTTCGTGAAATGAAAATGAGATCAATTTCTCCTTTTTCCCAATAAGATTTAGTCGGGCATTGACATGGATTGTGAGTAACTTGGTAGGCAGTGAGCCCAAGTTGATTTGGACTCGGACTGATTCCCAAAACCATGATCTAAGTTCAACACGATTTAGGTCTAAACTAAACTGATTGACATCAATTTGACTTGGCCCCTCTCAATCCTATATGGTTCAATTTGTTATTCTTTCCAATTAATGAACTTTTTAATTGGAAAAAAGATAAAATAAATAAATAAAGAAGGAAATGAACGCAAATATTGACCCTAGTGGTATCCAAATCTTATAGATAGTGTGTATCATTGCATAGATGGCTTAAGCCAAAAGTGAGGAAGGTGCTCTTTGGTTGCCACATTTGAAAATTCGTAGTATACTGTTGAAAAGAAAACAGGAAAAAAAAAAAAAAAAAAAACTCTTTAACAGCTGTCATCCAGATGTAGCCCGAAATTTTGATACCAAATATGTAGGCCAAGAGTCTTTTTGGACCCAAATTGGCGCAGCCTAGATCCGCGATTGAATCAATAGATCAATCTCCCGAATTATTGATCGAATCGAAGATGTATTCCAGCCCTAAGGCATCCTCACAAGAGGAGAAAGCACCATAACTGAAGAGAAAACTCTCACAAAACTTTAATTGATAATAAGCACTGCATTACAATGAGGCCTAACATCCTTATATAGAGGAGTTGGCTTAAACCCTAAGCAAAAATATTTTCTAATATATGAATCATGCCTAAAATAAAATAAGAAACTAACTAATATTAATCCTAATCAAATCAAACTACATAATAATAATCATAAATCAATGGATGTCCCATTGGGCCTATGGACTGGACCTAATGGGTTGGCTGACCTATTGTTTGGCCTGCATCACAAACTTAGGTTCAAGTTTGGTTGAGAGGCCAATATGAGGGTTGCTTAATCATTTCGTCGTTCTCCCAAAATAGGAGGCTTGGCATTCCAAAGCAAATTCAGCATATAAAATGAAAGTAATCCAACATGCACAATACATAGATGTAGTATATCTTTGAAACAAAGGTTTTTACCGAACTAATGGCCACCAAAGGCAACAAATTGCAAAACCTAGATTTTGCAGCAGTGACCTAAAATGGAATGGATGGACTGCAATACCTTGAACTTTGTATAAAAACATTTGTAGGCAGGATGGGTTACTCAAAAGAGTAACTGTCAATGTGACAATATTTCAATTCAGTTCATCAAGCGACAGACCATTAATCATAGTTGTGAGTTTCGTTTCTGACCCCATTTTGGTTTGACTCCATACTGAATGTTTTGGCCATTTCGGTCTTTCTTTATGGAGTAGCATTTTGGAAAATAATAAATTATATATATCTAGAAAAATAGGAAAAAACCTACAATTAAAAAAAGCATAAAAATATATATATTTAATTCATTTTGCCAAATCAACAATGTACTACGCTAAATCTACATGTCAAATAGATAACCCCAACCTTTGTAATCGTGAAAGAAGAAAAACCACAATCGAATGAAAGAGAGAGAATGGAGGAGTTGCCAACCTAAATTGTGCAAGAAGAAGAAGCTGACCTTTTGTAGTGGAGGTAGGTGAAACAAAGAAGTGGCCCAGTGAAGATGACCACTTCCTGCCTAAGGCCCTAAAAGGGCTAAAATCCTTTTCCTTAATGGGGAGAAAATGCATACTCAGAGTTCAGAGTCTTAAAGGATGCATATTGATTAAAAAAAACAGCTAAGAAAAAAAAAAAAGAAAAAGAAAAAATTCTTGCCTTTATTCAAATTTAAGCTAAAACTGAAATATGAAATTCCTGCCTATTTGGTCACAATTTACAAATTCAGAACCAAGTTGGGATTTTGGAAAAAATAGCTGGAATCACAACTGAAATCTTTCAAGGGGGTGTTCATTTTGGCAGGTACAACTGGTACAAACCAAAATTGAAACTAGGCCATCAAATACATCAATCAAAGCTATTTTTAATGTATGAAATCACGGTAAAAATTTATTGCTCCAGAAGCGACAAAAAGAAGAAACCAAAATACAAAGGCAACCGCCTAAAAGAGATTAAACATCAAAAGAAATAGAAGAATGAGAAACTCCCTCCTTAGCGAAACCATCTGCCATTAGCCTCACGTAACACATGGTGAAAGACTACACCCAAATGTCTTGAAACATCCTGCATCTCTTCAATCAAGTAGGCCAACCTCCAAAGGTCAGAAGACTTACTAGAACTCCATGAATAGCTGAAAAAGAGTCACCTTCAATTATAGCATTAACACCTTCCATCCTTTGCATCTCTCGACAACCCACCAAAAGAGCTGGAACTTCAGCTTCATTAGCAAGCACAGAGTTCGCAGGCCCGGAGACATTCCTAACAACCTTACCATTCCAATCCTTGACACCACCTCCAATATCTCCTCTCCAAATATAGTTACTATATAGTTTGTTAGTTTTTAGCAGAAAAATCTCAAATAAGGCCTTAAGTTTTTACCGTATTTCAAAAAAGGACACAAGTTTTAAAACTTTTCAAATTAGTCACTAAGTTTTTTTAGAAAGTTTTCAATTAAGGACATTCGTCCGTTTAAAGTTATTTTTCGACGACTTTTCCCCTCAAATTTCTTAAACTACCAAAATCACCCTTTATTGAAATAAAATCCTCCTTCACTTCCTCTATATTCTCTTCCTTCTCTTCACTGACATTCTCACAGTCATCGAGGACAACTAGCATCTCCATGATGATCGGCCGAATGTAGTGGCTGCCGAAACGATGTCATGGCTTTAAATGGACACTTTGCGTATTTTTTAAAAATGAGGGAAAATGTTGTAAGAAAATACCATCAAATGACTGGATGTCCTCGATTGAAAACTTATTGGAAAACTTAGGGACTAATTTGAATTTTTTTGAAACTTGTATCCTTTTTTGAAATAAGGCAAAAACTTAAGGCCTTGTTTGAAAATTTCCCTTTTTAAAATATAACTATATAGTTTGTTAGTTGCAGCTTAATAACATCAACAAAGGGATTAATGCAAACATGCCACAATGTTTGAATCTACTGACAAAACATGCCACAATGTTCAAGGTCTCAGACGAATTTGTGAACATGTGCTAGTGAAAAGCACATGCTTATATAACCAGGGTTTATGGTTTGACCAAAGTCGGCACAAAAGAGGGTGAAGATTCAATCTTGGCAAAAATATGATCTAGAGTCTTATATGCTTCACATTCATGCCTAGGCAAGTCCTGTGAACACGGTCTTAATAATTGACCAAGTCCAAGTTCAGCCTACCGAGTCAAGTCAGCCTCTAATAAAGTGACCCTCCTCTTAAAACTAAGGGCCCAGTAGTAAAAAAAAAAGGGACCTTTTTACAAATAGCTGATGCTTCAGGGGCACAAATACTAAAATCTTTTTTTTAATTAACGAGAATTCATTAATAAAGCTAAACAGTACAAGAGAGCTATACTGGCAAGCTTTATCAAAAGACAAAAACAAACAGAAAAGAAAAAAGAACCACTGAACAGACTAAACATCAGCTAAAGGAAAGGCCCATTCTCTCCAATCACAAATAGAAAATCTCAAAAGTAGAAGGGAAAAGTAATTCACACTCTGGATTGATGGAGAACATTAAGGAAGACCAAATTTCAGTAACCATTCCAAAGGTCTGAAGTGGTTATTATAATACTACTATCATTCTTCATTCACAAGCTTCTGAGTTTTTATCATCATCATCACTGTGTATGGCTGTGGTTGTTACTTTGTAGTGGTTGGGGTGGGGGCATTAAGCAGTTATACATCCACTCTTTAACAAGCATGCAAGAAAAATTGCAAATTTTTAGTTTCTTTCCAAAGAAAATAAAAAATTATCGACCAAACTAAGTTATCAGACTACTAATAGATGTAAGGAAGAAACCAAAGAAATAAAAAGAAAATACAGTAATTGTTCACATCATTAACAGAATAATAACGAAAGTAACCTGGAGAAACTGAGCATCTGTTACAAAGATCTCTATAATAATTGAGCAGTCATAGAAGCATTCCATTTTAATTGAAGAAAAACAAAAACCCAGGTCGGAAGCATACCTGATTTATATTTCCAGGGAAAGGAGAAAAGCCGGTTTCATCATTCACATCTCCATCAGGATGTCCAGTTGCTCTACGAAGAGGATCAAGCTGATTGTATTCCACATTAATCACCATTGTCCTCCCTGACGCCAAAAGTACGAACGATGTATAAGTAAATCTTAAATGACACACTATAAAAGTAAAGGTGTATGCAAAAGAATTAAAGACAAAACCCATGTTTCAACCTCATATGAATTGCCATAGTGAACAGAAATATAAGACATCATCAATATTATTGATAGAAGACGATTTAGATATTCCCGGGCCTCTGAATTAATTAAAAAAAAAGAAACTCATGCCAGCATATGTGACACTTGTTTCTCATTCTTTCCAAGAACAGTAGCAAGGAATGCTCTTCACCAAGTTGGATGCAAGAAATCTATAAAGTTACATAAGTAGTTTGTCCATCCATGTAAGTTGGAAGCACAGACAATTTTGATGAAAGAAGATGATATAGACATTCCTGGGCCTCTGAAAATAATAATAATAATAAGAATAAGAACAACAATAACAACAACAACCGCCACCACTTGCACGACAAATGTTACACTTTTTTTTCTTTCCTTTTTTCCAGAATGATAGAAAGGGATACTCTTCACCAATTCATTTACTAAAAATCTATCAAGCTACACGAGTATTTTTTCCAAATAAGATGGAGTACAAAGTACTAAAACAAAATCAGAATCCAATCACAGCAAAAAATTTCTCCCAATAATTATTCAATTTACACCATCAAGATGTTAATGAAATTCGAACAGATAACAAACATAAACAAATCAATTACCATCAGTATGGGTAAGTTTGGTGATTCCCCCAATAGCTTCCTTTGCTTTACGACGAACAGCAAGAGAATTTACATGGTACTCCTTGGTGAAGCTAACACCCAATGCAGCTGGAATTGCCTAGAGCACAAGGCAAAACAAGGCAGCAAACAAGTTCATCAAAAAATTTGCATCAAATAACAAGACTCTTCACTAAGACAAATAAAAGAAGACACACAACATGCAAATTGTTGGACCTTGAAGAGTAATCCATTAGTATCTTGGAAAAACAGAACCCATTTCACCCCTGCATCATGCCTGACAAGAGCAAAAACTTTGTAAAAACAATAGGACATCAAATATCTAAATCCACATAATATCTAAGAGAGCAAGCAACAAACAAACAAAAAAAAAAAAAAAATGCAGATCACACAAACATTAGAGGTTTGTTTCTTTTAGTGCTTTTTAGCATAATTTAACATTTTTCTACCGAAAATTTAGAAGACGTAAAAAAAAGTCCAGAAGAAATTATTTTAGTGACAAATTCTGAACAAAAAATGGTGTGGATAAGTGAGTACTACTTTCCTCCACCACTATCTGCTACCACAATCCCTTATCATCCAATCTTCTCTGCCATCATCTCCTACCAGATTCCAGCATTATGCTCTCTCTATCTCTCTCTCTCTCTCTCTCTCTCTCTCTCACATTGATCACCTGTGCGCCCTTTACTTGTGTGCCCATGCCTCTTGTAAGGTGGGAAGGTGGGGGACCAAAAGATCTGGATGGAACCTACGTCCCTACCTATGTGCAATATATAAGGCCCAACAGATCATCCTACCCCCGTGATCCGAGGCCCACAACTTAACGGTTATATATATATATATATATGAGAAATTCTAAAAAACTTTTTTTTAATGGTAAATTCTAAAAAACTCCCCCTTTTGCTTCCCTACTTTTTTAGGTCACGGATGTCAATCCAGGCCCATCCATTTAGGCCCATTTATTGTACCCATTTATTGTAATGTACTTAGTCAAAGGATATACTTAATTTGTTGCTACAGTTTAGGATCTAATATTCGCAATTGATTGTAATTAGGGATTGTTGTTACAGTTTAGGATCTAAGATTTGTAATTGATTGTAATTAGGGAATTGAGCCCTTATATATATGTACAACAGTCGACCCAAAGGGGGACGATCATTGAGCATTCTCTCTCGCAATTGCTTCCATTCTATTCCACTCACATGGTATCAGAGCCAAATCGATCATCTGATCGTCTCCTGAGTCATCTTCCAAGCATTGGAAGCCAGCTGTGATCTTTTTCTTCAGCTGCATCCTCTCTAATCATCCCTAATCATCTCTGATTAGGTGTGGCCCACCTGTGATCAACATCACCAATCTTGGCGGATTCTTCCCTCTTGGTTGACTGAATATCTTCTTGTTTATGAAGATTTTTCCAACATTTATTGCTCATCAGATTTTGTGGAAATTCAATTTTTTCCACCTGTTTTTATCTCGGCTGTCCAAAATCCAGGATCAGGATCTGGATCTCATTTGACCAGGACCACTGCCAATAGTTGCGTGATTATCCAGTTCACCCATCCCCACTCTCTGATCTACCAAGAGATCATCAGGTGGGGCCCAGGTTCAGTTCCTCTCCCTGACGACGTGGGCGTTTTTGGATTTTGGGTGCTAGTTTTTGGAATTTTTTTGGTTGCTTGACTGTTCTAGTTCCTTGCTGGACATTTCTGCTGCTGTAGTATCCTATTCTGGTTGATTATTGCTGCCTGTTCTGTTAAGGACTCTCTAATTCTTCATTCTGGTAGTTTCTTCTGCTCATCCGATTTAAGCTACTGCTGCTAATTCATGCTATTACTGCTGGTTGCTGTGGTTACTGCTGCTAGTTCCTACTGTCTGCTGTCTAGACGTTTTACTAGTTATTTCTCCTAGTTACTGTCATTGCTTGATTGCTTATTCATCCTTCTGCTAGTTACTGCCATTACTGCTTTCTGAATTGATTGCTTGTTTTGGGTAGTCATGGACAAATCTGAAATTACCCTGGTTAAGTTTGATGGAAAAAATTATACCTCATGGGCATTTCAATTTCAAATTTACTTAGAAGGGAAGGAACTCTGGGCACACACTGATGGATCTAAACCTCAACCCGATGCAGATGACAAGAAGATATTAGCTTGGAAAACTAAGGATGCTAAAATAAAAACCTGGTTATTAGGCTCTGTTGACCCATCTTTTATCCTCAACCTCAGACCTTGCAAAACTGCCCGTGAAATGTGGGACTATCTTCATAAGATCTATCAGCAAGGCAATGTTGCTCGTCAATTTCAATTGGAACTTGATATTTCTCACTATACTCAAGGCACTCAATCTATTCAGGAGTATTATAATGGATTTCGCAGACTGTGGTCCGAATATGATGAGCTAAAGTTTGCCACGGTATCTGAAGCTCTCCTCCCTGAACTACTTCCCTTACAACAAAGTAGCCATCGGGATCAGTTTCTTATGAAACTTCGTATAGAGTTTGAAACCGTTAGATCTAACTTGATGAGCAGGGCTTTTCTTCCTGGCTTGGATGACTATCTTCAAGAATTTTTACGGGAAGAACAACGTCTGGTCACTAAAACTACTCTGGAACAACAGAAATCTGTTGAGGCTCCACTTGCCTATGTTGCTACCACCAGAGCACCTCCTCAGGACATCAGTAAAGTTCAGTGTCATAACTGCAAGAAATATTGTCACTATGCAAATCAATGTACGACAAAAATCTGCCGATATTGTAAGGCCACTGGTCATGTTATTGAAGACAGCCGGAAGAAGAAACGCAATTCTACTTCCCGCATCTATGTGCAGTCAGCCCCTGGTACTTACAGCGTGTCGTCAGCTCCTAGTGCTTACACAGTGACCACTCCACCATATGCATCATCTGACTTCAGTGGTTCTCTGCAGTATGATTCTTCCTCTCAACCTAGTTCCTCACGATCCGCGTCACCAGCTCCTCTCACCCCTGAGATGGTAAACCAAATGATCATCAATGCCTTAGCTTCCATGGACATTGCAGGTACTGCTTCTTCTCTTTCCAATACCTGGTACTTAGATTCTGGTGCAAGTAACCATATGACCAATTTAGCCCTAAAATTACAAAATGTTGTTCCTTACACTGGTCATCTTACTGTCCAAGCTGCCAACGGCAGTCATCTTCCCATCACCTCTGTTGGTGATACTCCTAGCCCCTTACCATTAACCAATGTTTTAGTTCCTCCTCATCTTGCAACCAATTTGGTTTTTGTGGGTCAACTTGTTGACAATAACTATAATGTCTCTTTTTCTTCTTCTGGTTGTGTTGTGCTGGACAATGAGTCGGGGGAAGTGATCGCGAGGAGGCCTAAGCGTGGAAGGCTTTTTTCATTACCAGTGTCTTCATTTATTCCAAATAACTCTTTACATCAGTTTTTTTGTTTTTTCATTAAGAATAATTCTCGGTTGTGGCATAATAGACTTGGTCATCCGAATGCCTCTACAATGTCTACTTTATTTCAGTCTGGATTATTAAATAAACCTATTGATTCTGCTTCATTTGAATGTGATGCTTGTAAATTAGGAAAGAGTAAAACTTTACCTTTTCCACACTCTTAACACACGGAGCACTGCATGTTTTGACTTAATTCACAGTGATGTTTGAGGCATTGCTCCGACTCTTTCTCATAGTCATTTTAAGTACTTTGTCACCTTCATTGATGACTACAGCAGATTTACTTGGATTTATTTATTACGTTCAAAGTCTGATGTTCTTCATGCTTTTAAAAAATTTTTAAGCTATGTTGAGACACAATTCTCCAAATGCGTTAAGATTTTGCGATCCGACTCAGGGGGGGAGTATGTGTCCAATGATTTTCAATCTTTTCTGAACAATAAAGGAATCATTTCTCAACGTACATGTCAGTATACTCCACAACAAAATGGAGTTGCGGAACGGAAAAACAGACATCTCCTTGATGTAACTAGAACACTTCTCATTAAATCTTCCGTTCCCCCTTGTTTTTGGACTGAAGCTCTCACCACCGCAGTTTATCTCATCAATCGCCTTCCATCACCTACCATTGATCATTTCACACCTTATTTTAAAATGTTTGGGCATCAACCTGTGTATGATCACCGTCATACATTTGGATGTGTTTGTTTTGTTCATCTTCCTCTCACGGAACGAACAAAACTAACCGCGCAATCTCGCAGGTGTGAGTTTTTGGGATATGCCACTAATCAAAAAGGTTTTATTTGTTATGATTCCATTGGACGTCGTATTAGGGTTTCTCGAAATGTCATTTTCTTTGAAAATCAGTATTTCTTCCAAACTCACATAGACTGTCCTCCACCTTCACCAACTCTCTTACCTGGTTTCTCGGATCAAACAACTGTTACTAGGTTTCATCCTGATTTTGTGTATCACCGATGGGAAAAACCTACCACTGCAGATGGCTGTCCTTCTGATCCTTCACCGACAAATGGTTCCGCGCCTACTCCAGCCTTGCGTCACTCCTCCAGATATTCTAGACCGCCTAAGCGGTATGGATTTACCCATACTTCTTTGATGACAACCCTATCTTCTGTCCCTATCCCTAGTTCTTATGAACAGGCTGTACAACAAGATTGTTGGAATCAGGCCATGAAGGAAGAATTGGATGCATTGGATCAGAATCACACCTGGGATATTGTGGAGTGTCCTTCAACAGTTAAACCCATTGGTTGTAAATGGATCTACTCGATCAAACTTAAATCTGATGGGTCCTTGGATAGACACAAAGCTCGACTTGTGGCACTTAGAAACAGACATGAGTATGGCATTGACTATGAGGAAACGTTCTCACCTGTGGCAAAAATGACCTCTGTTCGGTTACTTCTTGCCATTGCTGCATCTAAATCCTAGTCTTTATACCAAATGGATGTCAAAAATGCATTTCTCCATGGGGATCTGCAAGAAGAAGTCTATATGCGGATACCACAAGGTGTCCCCTCTCCCTCAAAGAGGACTGTCTGTCGCCTGTGAAAATCGCTTTATGGTCTAAAGCTGTGAGTGGAATAGAATGGAAGCAATTGCGAGAGAGAATGCTCAATGATCGTCCCCCTTTGGGTCGACTGTTGTACATATATATAAGGGCTCAATTCCCTAATTACAATCAATTACAAATCTTAGATCCTAAACTGTAGCAACAAATTAAGTATATCCTTTGAGTAAGTACATTACAATAAATGGGTACAATAAATGTCCCTAAATGGATGGGCCTGGATTGACACCCCCCCTCAAATTGATGCTGGGGAGTCATAAAGCAGCAATTTGGAGACAAGAAATTGATGTCGAGGCCGAGGAAGTCCTTTCGTAAAGATATCTGCTAACTGAAACTCTGTAGGGACATGAGGTAGACGAATGACATCACGCTTATATTCATATCGAATAAAGTGGCAGTCAACTTCGATATGTTTGGTGCGTTCATGGAAGACGGGATTTTCAGTGATGCGGATAGCCCCAATATTATCGGCATGCAATAGAGTATGAGAGGTTTGAGCAAACCCGAGTTTCGAAAGAAGTCCCCGTAGCCATAAGATCTCAGAACAAGCAGAAGACATTGCCCTATATTCAGCTTCTGTGGAAGATCTAAACACCCGTTCTTGTTTCTTGCATTTCCAAGAAATGAGAGAATTCCCAAGGTACATGCACCAACCAGTAGTAGAACGGCGTATGTCTTGACAGCCTGCCCAGTCAGCATCCGCATAAGCGGTCAGATGAAGAGGATTATCCTTTGGATAATATAAACCACGAGGGACAGTTCGCAACAGATAGCGAATAATCTGCTTCACAGCTGTCAAATGAAGGTGTCGAGGAGCTGTCATGAACTGGCTCGCAAGATGAACAGCATAGGATATGTCAGGTCTAGTGATGGTGAGATAGACAAGACTTCCCACCAGACGCCGGTAGGTATGAGGATCAGGAAGAAGATCGCCATCATCTTTACTTAACTTGAGATTTACCTCTACAGGTGTATCAACAGGTGAATAATCATGGAGGTCAGCCAACTGGATAAGATCTTATGTGTATTTATGTTGATTAACAAATAGACCTGTGGGAGATTGATGCACCTCTAAGCCCAAAAAATAATACAATGGGCCCAAATCCTTCATACGGAAGGAATCCTTGAGAGAAGCTTGGAGAGATTTGATCATACCATCATCCGTGCCAGTGAGAATAATATCGTCAACATAAACGAGAAGCACAGTAACACCAGTAGATGTGTGGCATAGAAAGAGAGATGGATCATAAGGACTCTAGGTAAAACCACTCTCGCATAAGCGACTCTTGAAGGTTTCAAACCATGCCCGAGGAGCTTGCTTTAGACCATAAAGCGATTTTCGCAGGCGACAGACAGTCCTCTTTGAGGGAGAGGGGACACCTTGTGGTATCCACATATAGACTTCTTCTTGCAAATCCCCATGGAGAAATGCATTTTTGACATCCATTTGGTATAAAGGCTAGGATTTAGATGCAGCAATGGCAAGAAGTAACCGAACAAATGTCATTTTTGCCACAGGTGCAAACGTTTCCTCATAGTCAATGCCATACTCCTGTCTGTTTCCAAGTGCCACAAGTCGAGCTTTGTGTCTATCCAAGGACCCATCAGATTTAAGTTTGATCGAGTAGATCCATTTGCAACCAATGGGTTTAACTGTTGAAGGACACTCCACAATATCCCAGGTGTGATTCTGATCCAATGCATCCAATTCTTCCTTCATGGCCTGGTTCCAACAATCTTGTTGTGCAGCCTGTTCATAAGAACTAGGGATAGGGACAGAAGATAGGGTTGTCATCAAAGAAGTATGGGTAAATCCATACCGCTCAGGCGGTCTAGAATATCTGGAGGAGTGACGCAAGGCTGGAGTAGGCGCGGAACCATTTGTCAGTGAAGGATCAGAAGGACAACCATCTGCAGTGGTAGGTTTTTCCCATCGGTGATACACAAAATCAGGATGAAACCTAGTAACAGTTGTTTGATCCGAGAAACCAGGTAAGAGAGCTGGTGAAGGTGGAGGACAGTCTATGTGAGTTTGGAAGAAATACTGATTTTCAAAGAAAATGACATTTCGAGAAACCCTAATACGACGTCCAATGGGATCATAACAAACAAAACCTTTTTGATTAGTGGCATATCCCAAAAACGCACACCTGCGAGATTGCGCGGTTAGTTTTGTTCGTTCCGTGAGAGGAAGATGAACAAACCAAAAACATCCAAATGTATGAAGGTGACCAAACACAGGTTGATGCCCAAACATTTTAAAATAAGGTGTGAAATGATCAATGGTAGGTGTTGGAAGGCGATTGATGAGATAAACTGCGGTGGTGAGAGCTTCAGTCCAAAAACGAGGGGGAACAGAAGATTCAATGAGAAGTGTTCTAGTTACATAAAGGAGATGTCTGTTTTTCCGTTCCGCGACTCCATTTTGTTGTGGAGTATATGGACATGTACGTTGAGAAATGATTCCTTTATTGTTCAGAAAAGATTGAAAATCATTGGACACATACTCCCCCCTTGAGTCGGATCGCAAAATCTTAATGCATTTGGAGAATTGTGTCTCAACATGCTTAAATTTTTTTTAAAAGCATGAAGAACATCAGACTTTGAACGTAATAAATAAATCCAAGTAAATCTGCTGTAGTCATCAATGAAGATGACAAAGTACTTAAAATGACTATGAGAAAGAGTCGGAGCAATGCCCCAAACATCACTATGAATTAAGTCAAAACATGCAGTGCTCCGTGTGTTAGAGTGTGGAAAAGGTAAAGTTTTACTCTTTCCTAATTTACAAGCATCACATTCAAACGAAGCAGAATCAATAGGTTTATTTAATAATCCATATTGAAATAAAGTAGACATTGTAGAGGCATTCGGATGACCAAGTCTATTATGCCACAACCGAGAATTATTCTTAATGAAAAAACAGAATAATTGATGTAAAGAGTTATTTGGAATAAATGAAGACACTGGTAATGAAAAAAGCCTTCCACGCTTAGGCCCCCTCGCGATCACTTCCCCTGACTCCTGGTCCAGCACAACACAACCAGGAGAAGAAAAAGAGACATTATAGGTATTGTCAACAAGTTGACCCACAAAAACCAAATTGGTTGCAAGATGAGGAGGAACTAAAACATTGGTTAATGGTAAGGGACTAGGAGTATCACCAACAGAGGTGATGGGAAGATGACTGCCGTTGGCAGCTTGGACAGTAAGATGACCAGTGTAAGGAACAACATTTTGTAATTTTAGGGCTGAATTGGTCATATGGTTACTTGCACCAGAATCTAAGTACCAGGTATTGGAAAGAGAGGAAGCAGTACCTGCAATGTCCATGGAAGCTAAGGCATTGATGATCATTTGGTTTACCATCTCAGGGGTGAGAGGAGCTGGTGACGCAGATCGTGAGGAACCAGGTTGAGATGAAGAATCGTACTGCAGAGAACCACTGAAGTCAGATGATGCATATGGTGGAGTGGTCACTGTGTAAGCACTAGGAGCTGACGGCACGCTGTAAGTACCAGGGCCTGACTGCACATAGGTGCGGGAAGTAGAATTGCGTTTCTTCTTCCGGCTGTCTTCAATAACATGACCAGTGGCCTTACAATATCGGCAGATTTTTGCCGTACATTGATTTGCATAGTGACCATATTTCTTGCAGTTATGGCACTGAACTTTACTGATGTCCCGAGGAGGTGGTCTGGTGGTAGCAACATAGGCAAGTGGAGCCTCAACAAATTTCTGTTGTTCCAGAGTAGTTTTAGTGACCCGATGTTGTTCTTCCCGTAGAAGTTCTTGAAGACAGTCATTCAAGCCAGGAAGAGAAGCCCTGCTCATCAAGTTAGATATAACGGTTTCAAACTCCATATGAAGTTTCATAAGAAACTGATCCCGATGGCTACTTTGTTGTAAGGGAAGTAGTTCAGGGAGGAGAGCTTTAGATACCGTGGCAAACTTTAGCTCATCATATTCGGACCACAGTCTGCGAAATCCATTATAATACTCCTGAATAGATTGAGTGCCTTGAGTATAGTGAGAAATATCAATTAGCATTCTTAGTTTTTCAAGCTAATATCTTGTTGTTATCTGCATCGGGTTGAGGTTCAGATCCATCAATGTGTGCCCAGAGTTCCTTCCTTTCTAAGTAAATTTGAAATTGAAATGCCCATGAGGTATAATTTTTTCCATCAAACTTAACCAGGATAATTTCAGATTTGTCCATGAATACCCAAAACAAGCAATCAATTCAGAAAGCAGTAATGGCAGTAACTAGCAGAAGGATGAATAAGCAATCAAGCAATGACAGTAACTAGCAGCAATAACTAGTAAAACGTCCAGACAATAGAAAGTATGAACTAGCAGCAGCAAACAGCAGTAACCACAGCAACCAGCAATAATAGCATGAATTAGCAGCAGTAGCTTAAATTGGATGAGCAGAAGAAACTACCAGAATGAAGAATTAGAGAGTCCTTATCAGAACAGGCAGCAATAATCAACCAGAATAGGATACTGCAGCAGCAGAAATGTCCAGCAAGGAACTAGAAAAGTCAAGCAACCAAAAAAATTCCAAAAACTAGCACCCAAAATCCAAAAACGTCCAGGTTGTCAGGGAGAGGAACTGAACCTGGGCCCCACCTGATGATCTCTTGGTAGATCAGAGAGTGGCGATGGGTGAACTGGATAATCACGCAACTATTGGAAGTGGTCCTGGTCAAATCAGATCCAGATCTTGGATTTTGGACGGCCGAGATAAAAACAAGTGGAAAAAATTGAATTTCCACAAAAATAGGTAGAAGACCTACCTCTGATGAGCAATAAATGTTGGAAAAATCTTCAAAAACAAGAAGATATTCAGTCGACCAAGAGGGAAGAATCCGCCGAGATTGGTGATGTTGATCACAGGTGGGCCACGCCTGATCAGAGATGATCAAGGATGATTAGAGAGGATCCAGCTGAAGAAAAAGATCACAGATGGCTTCCAAGGCTTGGAAGATGACTCAGGAGACGATCAGATGATCGATTTGGCTTTGATACCATGTGAGTGGAATAGAATGGAAGCAATTGCGAGAGAGAATGCTCAATGATCGTCCCCCTTTGGGTCGACTGTTGTACATATATATATAAGGGCTCAATTCCCTAATTACAATCAATTACAAATCTTAGATCCTAAACTGTAGCAACAAATTAAGTATATCCTTTAACTAAGTACATTACAATAAATGGGTACAATAAATGGGCCTAAATGGATGGGCCTGGATTGACAAAAGCAAGCTCCTCGGGCATGGTTCGAAACCTTCAAGAGTCGCTTATGCGAGAGTGGTTTTACCCAGAGTCCTTATAATCCATCTCTCTTTTTGTGCCACACATCTACTGGTGTTACTGTGCTTCTCGTTTATATTGACGATATTATTATCACTGGCACGGATAATGGTATGAGCAAATCTCTCCAAGCTTCTCTCAAGGATTCCTTCCGTATGAAGGATTTGGGCCCATTGTATTATTTTTTGGGCTTAGAGGTGCATCAATCTCCCATAGGTCTATTTGTTAATCAACACAAATAAACATCAGATCTTATCGAGTTGGCTGACCTCCATGATTCTTCACCTGTTGATACACCTGTAGAGGTAAATCTCAAGTTGAGTAAAGACGATGGCGATCTTCTTCCTGATCCTCATACCTACCGGCGTCTGGTGGGCAGTCTTGTCTATCTAACCATCACTAGACCTGACAGATCCTATGCTGTTCATCTTGTGAGCCAGTTCATGACAGGTCCTCGACACCTTCATTTGACAGCTGTGAAGCGAATCATTCGATATCTGCTGCGAACTGTCCCTCGTAGTTTATATTATCCAAAGGATAATCCTTTTCATCTGATCGCTTATGCGGATGCTGACTGGGCAGGCTGTCAAGACACACGCCGTTCTACTATTGGTTGGTGCATGTACCTTGGAAATTCTCTCATTTCTTGAAAATGCAAGAAACAAGAACGGGTGTCCAGATCTTCCACGGAAGCTGAATATAGGGCAATGTCTTCTGCTTGTTCTGAGATCTTATGGCTACGGGGACTTCTTTCGGAACTCGGGTTCGCTCAAACCTCTCCTACTCCATTGCCTGCCGATAATACTGGGGCTATCCGCATCATTGAAAATCCCGTCTTCCATGAATGCACCAAACATATCGAAGTTGACTGCCACTTTATTCGAGATGAATATAAGCGTGATGTCATTCGTCTACCTCATGTCCCGACAGAGTTTCAGTTTGCAAATATCTTTACGAAAGGACTTCCTTGGCCTCGACATCAATTTCTTGTCTCCAAATTGCTGCTTTATGACTCCCCAGCATCAATTTGAGGGGGGGTGTCAATCTAGGCCCATCCATTTAGGCCCATTTATTGTACCTATTTATTGTAATGTACTTAGTCAAATGATATACTGAATTTGTTGCTACAGTTTAGGATCTAAGATTCGTAATTGATTGTAATTAGGGATTGTTGCTACAGTTTAGGATCTAAGATTTGTAATTGATTGTAATTAGGGAATTGAGCCCTTATATATATGTACAACAGTCGACCCAAAGGGGGACGATCATTGAGCATTCTTTCTCACAATTGCTTCCATTCTATTCCACTCACAACGGAGCCCATCTTGAGCAATCCGATATTTTTACAGACACTACCCCCGATGAATTGTCATGGGTCTAAATTACTCATCCAACTTTTGCTCACCATTGGATTGAAATCCTAAGAAAATGATGTCTTGAAAACCATTAAACTTTAGGGCCATAGATCAAGGTGTTCGGATGATCTAATGGATTCAAAATTTTAAATATAAGTATATCTTATCCATATCTTTCCATCCAATGGCATTTCATGGTTATAATGTATTAAAGCGGGCCCCATAAGAATGGACGTTTTTTTCTGGAAAAAACTCCTTGGAAGTTTTCTAGCACTCCTCTCGCTATATAGTAGTCATCCAGTGCCCGACTTGCACACTAGATGACCGTGCGCACCTCGATGTGGGGCCACAAGTTCAGTCCCAACTCCCATGGGCCCCTCTTCTTTTAAAAAAAAATGCTCCAATTGATCATCCCACCATCATCATTTGGAGTCCACAAGTTTAGTTTATTTGGATCGGTGTACAATCGATTCAGCGATCGGATGAGTGCAAACTCGGTGGGACCCGTGAACTAGGGGGTTTTCTGGTCCACTTAGATTGACCCCTAGGTGGGCCCACCCCTAGTGTGCAACTTGTGCACCAGGGGCGCACCTAATAACCACCATATATATCAATCATCTAGTGCGCGAATCACGCACTGGATGATTGTGCGCACTTGTTGCGCACTAAATGACTGTGCGCACCTTGATGTGGGGCCCACATAGGGCCCCACCTGACACTAGAATTTGAGGGGATCGAAAGATCTCTATAAGCCTCTCCTCTCTGCAAAAAACCAGCCCCAACCGATCATCTCATCATCCTCATCTGGGGCCCACAAGTGTACCGGTGCACAACCCATTCGGATTGGTGTATAGTCGATCCAACGGTCTAGTCCATTCAGATGGGTGCAAAACCAGGGGACGCGTGAAATTCAGGAGGAATATGTGTGTGTCCAATTAGATGGACCATCAGGTGGGCCCCACTATGGGTGCGCACTTTGCATACGGCGTGAATAGGATAACTTCTGTGCATGCGTGTATATGATTATCAATCAAACGTTCCAGTACAAGATTCCTCTCCTTGCTATTTCTGGAAATCATATTCTCTACCCTTTTTGAATCTCCACCCAATCTAAAACTCAAGCTAAGGCTTGAAGTTCTTTTTTCACATTTCCAAAATAGTACCAGTAGATGGCTAATTGATAGTTTTGTAACTCGAGCTTTGTCTCAAGTAGTAACTCTATACAGATCTTCCTCTCAAATGAAACCCTAACTGATCATTTTGGGGAAAATGTTCGACAGGTTGATTTCAAACCTACTTTCATGTACAACATGCTACATGTAAGCAGAGCAATCATCCTTGAATTCCATTAGCTGCACCGAGCAAAAATTAGATAGTCTACATGAAGAAGTCACTTTGCTACAACAATATTAATCTCAAAATCTGTAGCATGCACAAGCTGTTGAAAAATGTAGGTGCCTGGCCCTGGACTTTGCCTTCCAAAGAAAAAAAGTCTTTTCAGACAAACATTACCTAGGAAAAAGTTAAATCAAATACCCTATAAATAAATTGCATTGTGCAAAGCAGAATACAAAACCATACCAAGTGTCCAGGAGGCCGCTGGAATAAAGCAGTGAATGCACATCTCCATGGCCGTGGGGTTTTGTCTAGCCAGGTAGAAGTACATAGTAGAAACAAAAATAGAAAGCATTTTAGGCCATATGGTGAAAACACCCAAAATAAATACAAATAAATAAACCATAAATCTTTGGCAACTGACCAAAGCCCTAATAATATAACACAAATCAGATACAACTTATTGGTTGTACCTGAATTTTATATTTGTTTTGGGGGTCAACTGCAAGCCTGGCATCATTATCATCAAGGCATGCTACCTTTTCCTGAAATAAATGTCAAGATAAAGACATAAGTTTCACCACAGCAAATTCATAGAGAATTTCATGAATGGGAGATAATCTCAATCAAGCAAATACCTGCTTGAGAAGTTTTACTTGTGTCGGTTTCATACCAAAATATGAATTTGACTCTAAAAGATCAACAGTTCGTGTGTGTGTATCATCCGATGTCATTATCACCAAGGGAATCTGACTTTGACATGGGCCTACATATTCATCAACATGTCATCACTAAAGACAAGTAAAGGAAAGAAATACTTTGACTACTGTTTGACAGAAAAAAAACCTTAGAAAGCAAAACAGTACAAAGAAGTTTTTAATGGAAAGGAATGAAAAACTGACAGGGATAATAAATATCAAGGTATTTTCAAAAAAAAAAAAAAATCAAGGTAATTAAAATGCCTTATATAGCACGAGTCCGTCCCCGGTTAGTGAGGTATAAAGAACTATGATGAAACACAGTAATTTCTTTTAGAAAGATCCTAACTTTTCATTCAGAATGATATGATTTAAAAAAAAAAAAAAGAAAGAAAGTATAATACCAAACTATCTCCACTTCTTCCAAAGCATACTGATTTTTAATGACAAATAAATAACATAATACCGAACCATCATAACTCAACAATGAATCCACTATAATGTAACGCCAAATGATGGAGTCTTCACACTTTCATGGATGCCCGACCTTTGGGGTCATCGACATTACCCAAAGGAATCTTCACAAAAGGGGAAACACTCGCTCACAATAATGAGGGGGGAAAGACAGAATTTTTCATTGATCCAAAAAATGAGAGATTATAAGGTATTTATAGAGGAGGGGAGGTCAATCCTGCCTATAAGGGACCCAGATAAGATTTCACTTTTCCCTTACATGTGAATTTCTTAGTGCTAAAATATCCTCTCCTTCATTGATTATATGTTCAATCAATAATCTTGATTGATTGAATTGATTAGCTTGATTGATTGCAAGCCAATCAATTATTTTTCAAGATCCTCTCTAGATCTAGGAAACTTCATTGGACAGCTACACATTAGAAAGAAAGCATAGTTGGCTATTGGGTTGGCTGTCCACGGATTAGGCCCAATGGATCAGTCATCTATGGGCTTGGCCCAATGTCCTGGCTGTCCTGGGCTTAGCTCGAGAGGCTGGCCCACATAGGCTGGGCCCAACGGGCTAGCTGGCAGCGGGCCCATTCTTGGACCTTCATTTGTAGTTTTTGAGGCCCATGACTGCATCACCAAAAAATTACATAAAAGTAGAAATTATCACAATGACCAACAAGTAAGTATTAAGAAGTATGCTATGGTAGACAAGAGAGCATGGCACAGTGGTTATGACAACCTTGAGGTTGTGGGTCCAAGTCATGTTACCCATTACCGAAAAAAAAAAAAAAAAAAAAACATAATGGTTAAAAATAAAGATAAAAGAACAAAACTATACAAAAGTAGAGAACTCAATGGATGAAACAAATAGGCCATCCTACAAGTTAAATATCTCAGTAAACAGAGATCACTTTTTCCAACTAACCTTGTGCCAATCTACAGCTAGCATCTTGTAGAGCTAGAATAGACTCTATATAGTGTTGTAAGAAGCATGCGCCTGTAGTTGACTCTGAAGGAAGAGCTAACTGAAATACAAAAACATGCATAGTCAAAATTGTTGAAAGTTTCTCTAATAAAGACAATAAACAGAAAAAAAAAAAAGTTACACTACAAAGAATGTAAACTGCGGAGTAATGATCCCAACCAAACAATTGTTTGCTTTTTCCATACAAACAATTCATCCACCAAACATTTAAAAATATTACATCATGTCATGCGATGTTCATAAAACACGTGTTGGACAAGATGTATGATACTATCATTTGCATGTGATAATTCTCAACATCATAAACCACATGGCACATATACATTTAAACCCTTCTCTCTGCCCACAAACGGCAAGAACACACAGTGGATATGGCAGGGAATAGATTTTACACAGAAAAGGTTAAGTGTTGGATTTGATATGACATGATACGGTGCTTATTTTGAAGTATACAAGTATCATAGCATCCAATGCGTGAACCATTTAAGGGCTTTTATTAGGAAGAAGCTTAAAGTAATAAATCTCCTCACAAATTCGATCCAAGACCTCTTCGTATCGCAAGTATACCAGCCAATACATGAATCATTTCTTAGCAAATATAACTCCACATATATGAAATTAGATTCTACCTTAATTCCACTGTACCCAAGACGTTCACCAAGCCCACCTGCAACAAGGACAAAAGCAGCATTTTTTGCTTCCTTAACACCATTCTCCTCGAATTTCACGAAGTTATCATCACCAAAAGTCAAAACCTCTCCAGATGGAACCTAAATGAAAAATATAACATCAGAAAACCATACTATTGCAGCACCTTCTTCAAGAACAAGCATAAAAATATGAAGTATCTTTTCTATTGAATATTAAAATTTTATATTAAGACAAATTGACAAAAGCATACGCTAAAAGAAAATAGCAACAATCAACAAACCACAGGCTCATGTACATAAGCAGAAAGGAATAACAACTAAAATAAAATATGGGTCAACCCAACAAGATACGATGCAAGTATGACATACTAATAGAAGTCCATATCCATTTAAAAGGTCCTTAATGCTTAAATAGAAACACACATGTTGAGTTATCACACTAAGTCACTAACTATTTCCCTAATACAGTCACATGTATCGGAGGAACTGAAAACAATAGCACAACTGCTATTAGACTGCTGTAACAGAAGATCTATGGACTGTTCTTTCCTTTTCGGCAATAAAACAAGGATAAAAGTGGATGAATAGCCCTGGATCTTCAACTCCAATGTAAAACACCACATTACAATGGATAAGAAAGGATAAACAGTGGAGAAGAAGGGATAAAAATTGCTTGAAGAAGCTTTGTTCCAAAAGAAACTCTCGACTGCCCTCCCAGCCAAACACAATATTATATATGGGATACATAACCTTATAAAAACCCTACTTTAATATATATATATATATATATATAAAAAAACACATCAGAATTTTTAAACTAGTGGGTCCCTAAATTATTGAAGTCTCGGGGGGGGGGGGGGGTGGGTGGGGGGTGGGGTTGGTGGTTGTGGAAGGGAGCGCTGCTTTTTGTGCTCATTTACATATGTAAATGATTCATACACGTAGTGGTTCTGCATCGTCACATTTGCCTGCGCTGATTTTCGAATATGGTGTGTAAATAGTGTAATTAAGGCCACATACACATCAAAATTTCCGCATGGTGTAAAAGTAATCCAAACCCTTTCTTGCAAAAAGGCGCTAATACAATGTCACAACCCCGCCCAACTTAGCATGATATCGTCCGCTTTGGCCCACGTGCCCGCGCGAAGACTTCCTAGGAGGTCACCCATCTTGGTATCGCTCGAGCATGCTTAACTTCAGAGTTTTTATGGGATCCGGGATCCGAGGTCGCACTACTTTAAAACACGTCATGTTGAGTTAAGATGGGGTTTGACGTATAAGCCTATGGTCAGGACTTGGATATTTCAGATGTGGGACTTGGACAAAGCCTCGTGGTACTATCTGAAGAACTCCACCCACACCCGCAGGGGGTACCCCAGGCAGCCCCACTTTGGGAATCCTAGACTGTGGTCCTGGACAAGTGGGGTCTCACATACAATCTCCACAAGGTGAGTTTTCTCTCTTGTTGGCCCCATCAAATACCTTTTTTCAATCCCGTGCCCCATATATGTAATCCAAACCATTCAGTTTGTTCATAGAACTAATATATTCAAGATTTTGAAGCTGATTATCTTAAATCTTGATTGAGTTTGAGTAATTTGTGAAGACGTCCCAAAAATTAGATTTAATTTTCTGCACTTGTGGGCCCTAAATTCATGATTCGAACCATTCAATATTCTTGTGTCAATGGTAAACATTAGGACATACAATTTCATACCTTAATTCTTCATGGATTTATAGAAATTTGCAAATAAGTTCCAAAAATTCCAAATACATCTAAAACTGGATGTACTCATTTACTCATGTGAAAATGGTGAATTTGATAAACATGGTAATGTGTTTTACATGTGTAACATTTGCTTATTTGACTTTTGCAAATAGGCTATTTACACATGTAATATCAATTTTCCTATCCCATGTGTGAAAGGCAAATGACCCCTAATGGAAAAAAAAGAATTATAACATAAACCAATAAGATGTCAAATAAAAGAAGACTGACTGCTGGTCATGTCCAGAACAATCTGGATGATTTGAGCATGGGCCCTTATGGCCCACCATCTGGAGATGTAAGTGCCAGGCAGGGGTTATGGGTGCCTTGGGCGTTTGGGCCCACTTCATCCCATTTATTTAGGCCCAAAAGAACAAACGTGCTGTTCGTTTCTGCAAAACTGGGCTTCTGCAAATTGCAGAAAATACCCTGCAGTTTCAGAAAATTAGAACAGCCCACTTTAACAAATACATGACAACCATGGGGCTGTTATGGCTTCCCAGCTGAGCTAACTTTTCAGACATGGGTTTGGACCCCATGTGCTTGATCAAAAGCCTTCATATATCCTAAAGCTGGCCCCAGTATGAGATCTGCTTGTGCTTCATCACAATCCGCATCACTTCCTCCTAAACCAAAGCAATAAAAGACAATCTGATTTTCGGGAGAGCAAGTGAAATCACTGGACTTGGACAAGATGCTGGTATTTTTTTTTCCCTTTCTCAAATAAATGATGATTTCATGGGAATAAATATGAAGAACAAATAAGCCTTTCCTCATCAGCACAAATAAGCTTCTTAAGCACTCATTCACATGCACACACCAAGAGCTTACTTTCGTGTACCTTTGATAGTTGGCATATAAGCTGGCATATCTTTATTTATTTATTTATTTATTTTTGAATGGTCATGATGGCATCTTTATTATAATTAATTAGTAAAACTTTTTAAGCGGACTTTAGATTGAAGGAATAAGACTAAGTCGACGATGATGAACAAACCCAGGATGAGGAAAGTTTATAGAAGCAACGACTCTCCAGACTCCCCTTTAGCTTCATTAGTACCAATAAAAGCACATGCACATGAGAAAATAAAATTTGGGAAATTCAATTTTATTAACATCAAGAACCTCGCATGAGCCAATCCACTGGTGGTCCAGTGGTGATTGGTGGTGGTGAGGCATCTCCCTATCACAGATACAACCAGGGATCAATCCCTTTGTTGGATAGGGACTTGAGTAGTGTGAGTGTGTGGGGTGTGTGAGTATGTACCAGCAGAAAAAAAAGAGCCCAGTATAAGAAAGTTGAGTTCTAACAATATCATCAGAATCACCAACAAGGTTCTTTTGTTCAGCCTTCAATCTGCATGTTCTGTCTTGGGTTTTTAACTTTTTAGAAATGAATGGACCAGGCTAAAGTATAACTCCATTGAGAACCTGTCCCATTCTTATCTAAAATTTAAATCACAAGATGCAGGGATATGCATGAATGCCAGTTAGAATTTTGCTAATCATGCGTTGGTCACTTAAGTCAAACAGCATCATCATCAGCATCATCAATTTCTTTTCTGATCAGTTACCCAAAGAAAAATACCATAATCACTAATATGATGCATGAATGTGAATATGATGCATGAATGTGATGCAAGAGTATGCTTTTATGTTTTATAGAAAGGCACATTTATTGCTATGCTATTTCAACTGCAACATCTTTCATGTGAAGTCACTAGCAAATACATAGAGAAACACTGCAGGACATATAAATAATAGTTGGTGAAAGTTTTTTCTTTTAAATAAAAATAAAAAAGTATTCACAAGTCACATGTAATCAGTTCAAAAAATGTCCTCAAATAAACAATTCAAGTATGACAACTTAATAATCAGATGTGGAACTTTATATCTAGATATGGGAAAAAGGTTTGAGGGTAAACAAAATGATATTGAAGAATGCACTATGCATATATGTACAAGAAACAAGGATTTCAAGAGTACATAAACTTACTGAAGGATTAAATCCATCAAATGGATTCTTCCCTGTTTTCGAATCTGCTAAGAGATTTCTAGCATTGCGAATATATGATGCCAAACCACCGGGATAGCTGGAATTGAGCCTAGTTATCTGCAAGGACAATAATTCCTTCCATCAACAAAACAATGAAGAAAACTAACATACTGACCACAGTTAAAGATTCAGGAGGCAGTGATAAATAGTTTAATTTTAAGACACACACAAAACAACTTTTTAGGAAGAGAGTGACAACTTGGGAGATTAAACTAGAGTTCCAAAAACTCACCATTTAGACTTCTGACTTGAAAAACCACATGAGTTCACTCAATTTAGCAAGGACATAAACATCAAGTTGCAATAAGATGCTATTTTATTCTGAAATATTGCTAAGATCAATATGGATCAACAACTTATCAAGCAAATGAGAAAACATTTGTTATCATTTCAATCCCATTGCTTCTGGTTTTCCTCTTAGTTCAATTACGGATGGCTTGGAAATTTCATGTCCAATTCTTCCAATGTCTGTTTTCCGCTCGATTTCATTTCCACCTCTCTCTCTCTCTCTCTCACACACACACACACATTTATTCAGTACTTCATGACCAAAACATAAACTTTAGAAAGATGAGGTGAAACTTCAAATAGAAGAAAAGAAAAAAAGAAAGAAAAAAAAGACTACATGTTGGAGGGTGACCAAGTGATGAGTCAACTCAAAATTTTTTTTATGATCCAAATACTAAGCTTGAAATGACATACCAAGTTTTACTTTCTCAAAAAAGAGAAAAAAGAAAAAAAAAAAGAGAGACCATCTTTTTTCATTTTTTTAATAGAAAGGAAAGGAAGGAAAAGGGATGGAGTTCCATCTCTGGCAAGCCTTGACTTCTTCCATTTTATTTTTATTTTTTTATCAAGAACAATGAAATTTTATTCTACCAAATAAGCGATACAAAACTCAAGAAGAGGCTTTTGCATTAGCAAAATATACCAAAAAAGGACGACAAGGAAGAAAAACCATAGGGGCTTAACAAATTACAACGGCGGACCTATAAACTTCAATTTCTTTCTTTCTTTTTATAAGTCAAGATTGAGTTGAAGTTTGATAACTAAGACAACAAAGATAGGTTTTTAGTGAACCTGGGGAAGAGGATCTATTAAAGATTGAAAATCACTCAGAGCCTCTGTGTGAAAGGTTCTGAATTTTAGCGGCAACCATACAACAGAGTGAAGAGCTTGAGGATGATAACGTATATAGGATCAGTGCAAGGTAGGAAGAGTGGAGGAAAGCTAGTGTTTTGTGATTCAATCATTGAGAACCACTTTGATTAAAGGACATTTTACAAAGATAACAGTTAGGCTCGCTTGAATGGAGTTAAATGATAGATACATGAAAAAAAAAAAAAAAACAAGAAGATAGCAGATGATGCAAGATGTGGAAGCTAATACAGATGTGTGAAAGCAACAGGATTTTTTTACATTTTTTTGAATGTCGTCTAAGATGGTTCAGGCAAGTGTGAGGAAATGAAGCGTTGCAAGTACAAGGTTATGAGGGAAGGGAGAGGCCAATAAAGAATCAAAATATTGCACTTACAAGTGACAAATTAGATCGTGCAAGTTAAACTTTTCCCTAATTAGGGCTCAATGAAGTAGGATTCAAAAAACTGACCCCACATAGATTGTATTTGGCTTCGATGATGATGACTATGGTAGTTAGTAGTTACATTAACTTCCTAACACACAGCAGAGTGCCGGTAATATAAATTAGAAAAACCTAAAACTTATCCAACTGCCACACCACCGATAGCTCATTGATGAGGCACCTTCCCTCGACAGAAATAATGCCTGAATATTGCGCTGATGCTGAGAGACATAGGTAGGGTGCGGGGGTGTGTGTATTTACCAGAGAAAAAGAAAAGAAAAAACCTTATCACACTCTTGGGGCAAATTAATAACCTAAACCCATCCATCTCTTGTAAAGAAAAACTCAAATCTCTTTTGCAAGAAGAAAGGACTCTTCTCTCTCTCTCTCTCTCTCTCTCTCTCTCTCACACACACACACACACACACACATGCATATACAAAAAATTCATAAGTCTTCAAAACCCAATGCTTATTACCACCCCTTCCTTCTCCTCCTCTGTTGGCATATTTTTCATATTTTCATAAACGAGTCTATGTTCATCTACAATTACAAATTGACTTAAATGAGTTCTATAGTGAATCGGACAAGTCCATTTGCCAAAGTTTGGGCAACTTACAAGTTGATTCCACGAATTTAATCACTGGTTGAAACTATATTTCATAAAGAGCAATAAGTAAAAAAGCATGCATGAAAATAACATGCATTATATAGAACAACTGAGTGGCATGATAAGTAGACCATCAAATCTCAACTGATGAATGTAAGGAAGCAAATGATATGATATTCATAAGTACTTAAAAAAAAAAAACAAAAAAAACCAAACACAACACTAAACCTGATCAAAGAAAAATTTCTTTTCCTCATCATCGACCCCTGGCTCACTCCAATGTGCAAAAAGATGACTTTGTCCTTCATCCAACAACATTTTTGCAAGTTCTATCTGGTAATCAATAATCAAGACAATTTAGATCATTATATCAATGTAAAACACTATTACTAAAGAATCTGCTTATTAGTTAGGGATTTTATCAATACATATGTTTCGGTTTCAACTCTTTTTGATGGAATTTGGATTTTCATCAATGCATATCACATTGGATAAAAACACACACACACTGAGAAATGCAACTTTCGCATTGATGATTACAAACTAACCTTTTGTGAGAGAAGAGAAATTTAGATTCTAAACTAGAATAAACACTCCTCCTTTTCTGATTTCTCATCCCATGCCGATACACAGAGTAACACGAAACCAAACAAGTGCAGTTAACAATGGATCTTACCTGCTCTGCTGAGAGAATACTCAGATTCTTCTGAAGATTGGGAGCAGACGCAGCCAAATCTGCATTGGAAGACCCGTCTTTGATGCTTAAACTGGAAATCTTCTCTGCAGTTTCTCCTACGGCTGCCATCCTGAATTCGAATCCAATAACCTGTCTTAAAAGAGAAATGTAGAAGGTTGGATCGGGATCAGATCTAGGGTTTTAACATATCAGTTAGTGATCAGATCCTCGGATTCTTTGATACGGAGAGAAGAGAATTGAAGTAGAGCGATCTGATCTTTCGTTGGATGCTTTCTAATGAGGAAAAAGCATTGTGGAGTTCAAATTACCTGGTGTTGATGGAGATTAGAGAAGAAATGAAGATTGTGAAGATTCTCTTTCTTAATCTTCTTCTTGTTCTTCGTTCGACTCAAAAAAAGGCAGAGGGAGGGAGGGAGGGAGGGAGCGTGTCTTCAAAGGGAAAAACTATCCGTATGATGATGATGATCTTGTAAAAGCTAAAAGGGCCCGTGTGCTGATAATTTGTAAGTGGGCTGAGAATATTCCCCGGGTGAGAATGTGCTTGCCTTCACTTGTTTGGCAATGTTACTTTAGATCTGTTCAAAAAAATTCAAATCTTCGTGTTCTCACATATTAGTTATGATAATTTTTTTTGTGGGGCCCAATTGTAGGCCCCATTAGGAGATGGGATCAGGGGAGATGGAAAGAGTTATATAAGGCCACCCAAAGTATCAAGTTTGACCTGAAACTCATGCTCATGTGACCCCTTCATCTGTGGCTCACAAGTTTAATGGCTTCATATGTAAAAAAATATTCAACCCTCGATCCAACGGTTGAGCACATTTGGATGTGTGCTAATCCTTGAGATTAGTGACTATCGGAGGTTCTTATTGGTTGCTAGATTTGGATGGATTGCTAGTTGAGCATCCCAAAAAAATTTCATATGATTAGTGAGAATTAGTTCTCACCTGAATATTTTCCTGTATTGTTGTATCCTCATTGCTACTTTTTGCATCACAGATTCCAATAAATACTACGACCTCCCTAAAATTACAGGAAGACATGTTTTAAACATTACAATTTGTAGAGAACGGGAGGGATTGGGAAGTGCTGGCAAGGGCAGGTGAAAGATTGATCTGAGAGGTTTAGAGGAACGTTATTACAGTGATAAGAGGGATTTCATGAGAGACGTGGGGATTGAGGCATTTCAAATTTTTTGGACTCTCCCGGCATTCTCGATGGAAAAAAAAACGAATTTTCATCGTTTCAAGAGTTTTCTGTGCTCCTCGGAAAGGTTTTCCATGGGCATGTTATCGGGAACACTTCGTTCTTAAGATTTTCATTCCATGAGAATATAGAAATATTCCCGTGAAATGATGCCACAAAGGCAATTTGAGCTCATCACGACACCTTTTCTTGATTGCGAGACACCACGTCGTTACTAAAAACGGCAACGTATAAAAAAATCGGAGGTCAATAGACCTCAAATCCCGAAAATATGACTTTTGGTCGAGCCATCCGTTCATGAAAGTGTAATAGATAGAGTGATATGCTCCACTTTAAATATGCCCTTTCTTCCGCTACTTGTTTTTTACTTTTTTTTTTCCGGTTCATGGGGTTTATATTGAGTCAATGTAGTCTTTTCATACACACTACTCCCACATGAATAGTCAAATGTCCAAATTTAACACTCATTCAACTTTTCCTCACTATTGAATTGAAATCATGATAAAATGATGCCTCTAAATCATTACATTTTAGGGTCATGGATCAAAATGTTAGAATAATCTTATGGACTCAAGATTTTACATATAGATAGGCCTCATATGGATCTTTCCATCCAATAGACTTCCATGATTATCATGCATTCCAGTGGATCTGACTAGGAGGGGCGTTTTCTCATAAAAAAAATGCCCGGGCACTGATATGAATAAAACACTATTATATTATAATGTATATTCATAAATAATGTATTAATATCTTGTTATACTTAGTTTATCATTTATAACACATTATAATGGAAGGTTTTCAATCTGGGTGAAGAAAATCTCTGAACACAACAGAATGGTCAATATTGACCTTTATAATTACTAAATGACAAAAAGATGAAAACAATAACGCTGAATCTGACCTGCTGATCCTCCGCCCTCGCCTCCTCTCGCTCCCCTTGAGCCTGCAAGTCCTTGGCCATCATCCCCTCCCTCCCCCACCGCCTCTAGGCACAAGCTCTCTTCCTTGTCTCCGCCTACAACCTCACATTTGTCTTCTCTCCCCTCTTCTCACTCCTCTCCCTTCCTGACAATCCTCCTTCCTCCTCCGATGAAGACGACTCCATGCTCACCGCCCTCAATTCTTTCGTATATTTCCTCTCGTGGCCCCATCCACCGCTCTTGGAGCAGCACCAACAACAGTGTTCTCCCCTGCCTTCACTGCCACCTGCAACAACGAACCCTCTGCAGTCATAGAACCAAGAGTGAAAAAAACTCACTTTCTATTTGGGTTCTACAAACCGAGAGCAACCACCATAGAATGGTCGATATTGACCATATCACTAAACGACAAAAAAAAAAAGTGCACCTAGAGGACCCCTCCCATTTATACTGTGCTACGGGGACCTCATCGGTGCTACAAGGTCCTATGGGGTATTTTTCCCCTAGTTTCCTCTAGAAATAATAGATCTAATGCTCCAAGTGAATTTAGATTTATGTTAACCAAACCCTGGACCAAATATAAATGGCTTTTATAGAATCCATGTACCCTTTTAAAATCTTAAAAATTAAAAAAAAAAAATTAGAAAAGCATAGAAACTTCAAATCATTCTAATCCTGACTCTCAATGGGAGAGTCTCAGATAAAAAATATATTTTCTTATATTTTTCTTCCAGTATCTCAATAATTTTCTAGATTTATTTGTTATAGCGCTATCTTAAAAATCTTTGAACATATATTTATGAATAAACAAAGGAAAAAAGATGCATATGATATAGTTTTGTGTCATCATTCATAAATAATGTAGAAACGTGATTTTGTCTAATCATAACAAATTTATGATACTTCTAATGTGACATGAACTTGGTCAATAATTACTTATTTTATGAATATTTTTAATTAACAAATATAATAAAACAATGTACGTAATATCATGTCTAAGATTGTACGACCAATCAAAACAAATTACGCACTCAGGTTTAAGGCTCTAAATTTTAATGTGCTGGTCCTTTACCCCCAACTTGCAACCTGGCATGGGTCATCTTGATCCAAGTTGCTCAATATGTATAACATAATTTTCTTTGTCTTTTTTAATTATTATTCAAATGATCCTTCTTTATGAATTATACTAGTGGAAAACCCAAGAGGTAGCTCAATTGGCCTAAGACCACGGTTTGCACTCGGAAGTTGTAGGTTTGAAACTGCACTACCACACTGGGACTATAGGGGAGTTTACTCGGCTTCCCTCTGGGCCCGGAGGGATAAGTCTAGCACAAAGGGTTGTGAGCCCTTCGATAGCAGGAACAAAAGAGAGAGAGAGAGAGAGAGAGAGAATAGAATTAGACTTAGTGGAGTCACCTTCCATTCATGTTACTATATATATCACAGCACAGGATTTCCAATTCAGTATTTTCCCACTTTCTTACTCTCTAAATATCTATTTGCCATTGCTGATGTATTTGGGATCTTTTATGGTGATTGTGTTGAATTTCTACCTCACTTTGTATTTATTTTTACAAATTTTAATGTTTTTTTTTTTATACATGCTTTACAACCATAGCAGATGTACATGCCAGTGCTTAAACAAGGGTTACTGTGCTAGTTTATCTTTAAGAAGCAAAAGTGGATAAGTTTTAGCTAAGCAAGGATTATTGTGCTAGTTATCTTTAGAATCAAAAGTAGATAAATTTTAGCTAAGCAAGGGTTATTGTGCTAGTTTATCCTTAGAAGCAAAAGTGGATAACTTTTATCTTCAGAAGCAATACTGGATGAGTTTGGGTTCATTTTTTGTAGTTATCTTCAGAAACAATACTGGATGAGTTTGGGTTCATGTTTTTGTGGTGAGATAATTACATGTATTTATTCGACTAGTCTCTGCAAAGTTGCTATGCCACATGCTGAAAAATGTGAAACATATTCACATTCTCAGTCATCTCTCAGAAGCACTTTGAGAATATCAGACAATGGTCAGAACTCAGAAGGCCTGGTCATAAACTAAATTGAGCAATAGGAGAATATCAATACAACAGATCTCAAACAATAACATTGATACAATTCAAATCTCATGTTCATTGATAAAATTCGAGTGTTCCAAAGTATTCTTTATTTGTTCTGCAATTACTTGTGGCAATAAGACTGACCTTATTGCAAATTGCAATGGGAACCTTGTCATTGAACTTTAACCAGTCTCAGTCATTCTCACCATTACCTTTTCCATTTCATCTTGTTAAAAAAAAAAAAAAAAACCCAGTGGCTGCATCCCTATATTTCATTATCTTTGTAGGCAGAATCCACTAAGCAAAACACTAAATGGAACTGCAGCAACCTTCATCCCCTGAAGGTGATATTGATTATAATCTAAAGCCATGCATGTTAGTTTTTGAGGCGTGTCTGATAATACAAATAGATCACCCTAAATCAAGAGATTGCCATTAGTGAAATTCCTAATGTTGATAGCTTGGTAAATATACAAAGCCGACCCCAGACAGATAGATCAATATCCCATGATAATGCTTTCTTTATCTTTGCATTAAGATCCTTTTCAAATCGGGTGATGGAAAACCTTAGAATTGTTCAATTCAGGGCAATGTGTGAGCTATGTCCTTCCACGGTACAAATCGGATGATGGAAAGGTTGGAAATTTTCAATTCAGGGCAATGTGTGAGCCATGTCCTTCCATGGCTTGGCCCTTCGAATAAATGGTCCAGATATTGTTCACGCGTCCTCTTCCTCTAAAACGTATTGGCCCCCTTTTCAGGATATAGCTCTCTCAATTTACAGTTTTACTCCTATGTTGCTGCTTTCTTCTTGGGATGGTTTTGTTATGGAACTTTGCTGTGAGTGGGTACATGGTTCTTGTACCTTGACTCTGTTGTTGTTTTTTTTGTTCTCTTGTTCTTTGTTTTTGGTTCTTCACACTTGTAACTTTCATTAAAATGTTACCCGTAAAAAAATGCAGCAGCTTTCTTTTTAGGTCTCCATTACAGGCCCCATTGTAGATGAGCCACAACCCAAAAGTTTTACTTAGTCATAAACATCTGATTGGTGGCACAAGAAATGGTAAACAGTTCAAGTTCAACAAGCATATGTCATTTGATTAAAAATAAGGGTTCTTGAACAGAAATCAACCATGGTTGAGCTGCAGTATTTGCCTGCCACATGTTTAGTAGCTCTGTAGTCTGTGCATGGGTAACTTTGACTGATTGAGAGAGAGAGAGAGAGAGAGAGAGAGAGAGAGAGAGAGAGAGAGAGAGAGAGAGAGAGGCACTCTTCAAAAAAGGAGTCTCAAGAGGGAGACTAGACACACACTCCTGGTTCAAAAATTTCAAGGGGACTTAAGAGGGAGAGTAGACACTCCTGGTTCAAATATTCCAAGGAGACTCAAATGCCTCTGCTACATTATTTCTCAATTTGCTTGCAATTTTACATCTTGCAGCAAGCTTTATTAGCAAAACCCAGAAAGGAGAATAAAAAAAAGATCCAGTCTGATGGAAAAAATGACCAATTTCACTAATCTAACCACTCTCCATCCATCCCTTCAATTTCTCCAATATCCAAACTGCAAGGAAGTAAATGATAGATAAATCAATTTCCATAATACCACCAACAATTCAAAAAAAAAAAAAAAAAGATAAAATGGCCAGTGATGATTTCCAATTTTATTAACATCAGGAAAGAAAATAGATCCTTACCCTTAAGATCCCAATAAAGCAACTAATCAAGAACTATTAAAGAAATAGCAATAATTTCTTCAATATTTCTTGAAGAAACAAAGGGGCTAACTAGAGGCTAAGGTGGTGATGCACACACCCTATTTGGCCATAAACCTAGGCTTATATTTAAGAACCAGAAATGGGTCATGCCCATGCGAAGGAGAGGACACAAACCATATAACCTATTCAGCAAAAACCTACACTTTAACAACCTAATTGAACAACAGCATCATCATTGAATTCCAATTTGGATAAAAGACACCCAAACCCATAGTATAGAAAGCTAGAGAACTTTTTTTTCTTTTTTTCATTCCTTACCAAGGCAAAGCAGTATCTTGCATCATGTCCTCTGAATAAAAATCATCTAAATGCTGTTGTAAGAAGTAGCTCTCACTAGGATTCCCCACAACACCATCAGTCAACCAAGCAGGAATGTCCATCACCTCATCAAACCAATGGAACCCTTCTTCATCACCCCTCTCTTCATTGCTCTCAGGGCTAGTGTCCATGGTCTTGAGATATTTGAACCACCGCGCGGATGTAACCAAATTCAGAGTGTCATTCCATTCCATGTCATGTTGCTCTCCAATGGATCGGATCTTCGCCATCTCCTCATCATCCATCGCGGAATGATAGGCTCCATTGGGAGGCAGGTCCACAATTGAAAGGGCCTCAGTGCATGAAAGGGAAGGGGAAGGCGATGATGATGATGAGGATGATGAAGGTGGATGAGATGTGTAAATTGATGGGTGGTTGTTGTTGTAATGGTACAAAGAAGTGTCTATGTTGTTGAAATCATGGAAATTGAGATTAAGGCCCAATGGTTGGTTGGGGAGGGTGAAATTGAGGTTGTCACACAAGGGTAGTGGTGCAACAGGAGGAGAAACCCATGGAAAAGGATTTGAAGGAGGAGTGTGATGAGAAAAAGGTGTCAAAGAGTTGTTGTTAAGGTAGTTGGAGAAGGTTGTGGGGGTGGCGGGGTGGGGTGTGTTTGATGGGTAGATTCTTGGGTTTCTTCTAGATTTCATCCTTTCATGTGGTTCTAAAGATGGTGGGGGATGTGGGTCATGCTGGGGTGGAGCTTGCTGCTGCTGCTGCTGCTGTTCATTTGCTTGTTTCATAGCTGCCCTATGGAATTTCAGTGCAGTCACAATCTCCCTTCTAGCCTCTGCCATGTTTAGAAGCCTTTCTTGGTAAGGCCTACTAGTATGCAGCCTTCTTCTAACTTGTTTCTTTGGCTGTGGGGGAGGTTGTGGTTGAGGTAGTGTTTCACTAAAACCTTCATCAAGGTTGGAGAGGTTTGGGTGGAACCCATCTCCATCTCCTCCATCTAGGGCCTTTGTGTTCATGGGTTCTTTGGGTCTTGAAGAGGTGAGCTGTTTTACAAGGCTACGTATGTAGGCACCAGAGAGATGGGGTTCTTCTTTAAGCTTAAGCCTCTCTGTTTCCTTGGCTTGCTTTGAATAGCGGCTCCTCATCTCTCTCACTCACAAGCCAACAGCACCAATTCTCCTCTCTCTCTCTCTCTCTCTCTCTCTAGAGAATCATGGTTCCCTTTTTTGGATTCAAGTACAAACCATGGATGGAAGGCTGCTCGAGGGGATGTTAAGGGTGTTATAAATAGCTGAAAGACAGTCATACAAGGTTGTTTTGCCTACATTTACCATTTTGGCATAAGATAAGGATGCTAGGTTTTTAACTCCCGGTTCAATGGGTAGTTGGGAGGACATACCATCTAAATACCCAATGTTTCCTAGGAAACCACTGAAGTACCCCTTGTTCTGGAAAGATTGATATAAAATGACTAAAAGGTGCCCAACATAGGATAGGCATATGCATTGTCATCTCCTACCCTATCCAGAGTCCCAGGCTCTTGAATATTAAAGGATTCATCTGGGGATTCTAATGGAAGAATTGAGTGTGAATAAAGAGATTTAACTACCATTACAACATGGTCATTGTGGCCTCGTAGAAACACCCAACTATTCACGTCTGAAGAATGTTTTGTCAATGTTATCTGCCTGTTTTGCCACCTATCAGCAATCAGTTAGCTAAAGAGTTTTTTTTTTTTTTTTTTACTAAGTTGGACTATTGGTGAGGATTGATACTTTAAACTTGAAGAACTATGGATCTAATCCATCCCTAGGCATGTGTGTGATACTAAAGTCCCAAACCACTGGACCATGAGTGCATTGGCAAGTAATCCAAGACTTTTAGAAAGATGGGAGCTTTTTTTTTTTCTGATGGATTGGATGATTGATAACAAGGAAAGGATCGATCCCTGGCCCTATGTGAGATGAGATCCCTTACTACTGGGGTGGAAATGGGAGGAACAATTAAGTTTGGGTATAATCAAGTAAAATCTACATCACATGGTCAGACTTCCAGTGGTCAGTCCTACCTTCATCCCATCTTTAGTATAGTGAAAAGTTTTAGATTAGTCATTTAAATCACTCATTACAAAATCTGTATATTGAAAAGATAGATATATGTAAGGCTGTTTTGTACTTTTGGGGGATCTTAAAGTTTGGTTTTTCACAGCAAGAAGAGAAGTTTAACAAATCTCTCAACAATGTGGGGTGTTGTGGTAACTTTATCATCCTGTTGCCCGTCCTGCAAGGTAGTACTATGGACCAGACTCCCTAAAACGTCAGCAAAGGCCCAGGACTGACAGAAGAAGAATCTCCATTACTGCTATGACCTTTCTTTCTTGTTTTTCTTTTTTTTTCCTCCTCCTCCCTCTCCCTCTCTCTCTCTCTCTCTCTCTTGTATTTTTCTTTTTGCATATAAATGTTGACAAAATGATTTTGGTCTGCTTGTGAGAACAGAGAACTTGGACCTTTTGTAAAGGCATTCCACAACATGTTAAAGACAGAAGTGCTCCATACCTTCCTCTCTGTTTCCTTCTAATTTCCCTACTTTTTACCCATTTTTTCCCCTCTACTTTTTACTCTAATTGGAAGCCAGGAAGGCAAGACTTCTGCAGTCTCTGGCACGCTACAGTGAAAATAATGCCCGGAGATGGGAAAATTGCTGTTGCTACAATTAAGTGATGCCCACTTCCCTGGTCTGCAGTACCACTGTTCCAATTCCTGGCAGTGAACTGATTTTATGTGCATATAGTGTTCACATAGATGGTGGGAATTTTTGATCAGTTGGCCCCTCGAATGATGGAATCATCCCAGGCCCAGCCTGGTGATCAGTGGACAGTTGTTTATCATAGGTAGGGTCCACAACCATTCAATCCTCCTTTCAGTTTGCATCTGGTTTACCTGTAAATGTAATTCTCTATTTACTCGTAACTGGTTATGGCCGTGGACAAAACTATAGTCGCTTCCAAATGGCTCATGTTATCCAAATACATGAACCCTCATTTATGGATAAATGAACCATTGGTTTACGATGAACGATGGAACCTCAAGATCCTTGTTTTGGCAAGAAAGTGGCCCACCTAAGGGCCCATTCATAGTGGGGATCCCCTGCTTAATGAGGGAGAACACTAGCACACATGGTCCACCATTTGAATACAAACTGAGCTCATAGTCCCACGGACCTCTGAGCCTTTTTACCCAGTAAATACGCTTCTCTTCACGAGAAAAAAACAAGTACTGCAAACAACCCCATCTAATTTCACTATTCAGAAATGCCATCTGACACTGTTACCACACCACAAATGTAAAGAAATGTAGTGTAAATGGGGAGCAAGTTCACCACTTGCTTCAGATGAAGAAAGGTGAAAAAAAAAAAAAAAAAAAGCATTACTAGAACATAACGAGAAGGATAGTGAAAAGAAAGGAAAGAATAAACTAATTCCTATGTGATTAAAGAAGATGATGCAGTGGCAGTCTTATATGATGCACCGGCAGTCTTACTCTAATTCATTGCCATAAGTAAAGTCTTCATGCATTCACATGCCATCTGTTTTAAGAAATATAAATTTCAACTCTTGCCCATTTACAGCAAAGTTAAAGTCAAATAACTAAAAGGTTTTTAATTTGAAGTTATGAGGTTTGGTAAATTTGTACAACCAATGCAACTATTCTTCATTGACAAGGCTTGTGTCTGGCAAATGATGGAACCAGTATAAGGTTATTATTGCACTCTTAATTAAACAGTTCAGCTTGTATTTAAAGTTCACACTAGTATGATATTTTAGACGAGCATGTAAAATGATTATGGCATTGTTCCATGTCAAAACCATGAGGTTCAAAGTCTTACTCTTTGATTTCACCCGAATGTGTGTGTGTGTGTGTGTGTGTGAGAGAGAGAGAGAGAGAGGCTTTTTAAGTGGGGTAGGAAAAGGGGGGTTATTAGTGCGGCAAAAAAGGGTGACTATTAGATCATCCTAATCTTTGATTTAGAGACATCCATGTCTCACAACTTTTTATGTTAAAACAAAATTCACCACCGGAAGCGGTCTGACAGCGTGGGGAGGACTGATTGATCAAAAGAGCAAATGTGAGCTCCACAAAGCAAAGGTCGACTTCAAATGGCTCTGGATGTTTTGGCTATTATTTGTATATATATAGACTATTATGTTGCATACTTAAGTTAATTTGAATTTAAAAAGAATATATTTTTTTAAAGGGTGCCTTGGAAATACGAATATATATTTGAAGACTTGCTTAGAAAACTGAATAAAGAGATCTCAAAACTTCCATGATTTGATTTTGCAAACTTGCTCACTGGAAGAAAGAAGCCAAACCTGCCCAAAAGTATTTCATGGAGGAGCTTTGATGAATTCCACGGCTACTCAACCATATGTGGCGTATTGTATTGATGTTGTTACAATTAGAAACTTCCATGTTTACCTAAAACTTATTTAACTCAAAGTAAGATAAACATAAAGTATTTTAATAAATTAAAACTCTAGTTTTAACTAAAACCTAAGCTCTCTCTCTCTCTCTCTCTCTCTCTCTCTCTCTCTCTCTCTTTTATACGTATACATTTCTCTCTATCTATCTATCTATTGGCGCACTTCTTGCCCAAGCGATTCAAAAGGGCCTGTTAGGCTTGTTTGACACAGTCAACAGAGTCAAGGCGAGTCAAGTTCTCAACAACCCATTTGCCTAACTCCTACTGAATTTCTAAGATTTTTAGGGAATGACCTTCTTCAAACGAGTTCATGAGTATGGGTCAAAGATAGAAACCTACAAGCGGATCGCCATAATATACACTCCTGCACCCTTGATAGAAAAATGGTTACCTGCCATTTACTCTTAAGAAAGCTAAATTCTAAAAATTTGACTGTACAATTTATCTCACCCTTGATTGTTCGCACTTCACCCCTTACTATGAAAGATCTTCCACTATCGATTGCTAGGCATTTAGTAGAAATTAGGCAGATGAAGTCTTATACATGGGTAGTAAAAGATTGGATAAAGATTAGACTTGTGGACATGTACACCACTGCAGGGCTACCCTATCTAATGTATGTAAAATATTTTGAACAATCATCTGAATATATGTATCTCAGCTCCCTTATTTTGTACAAACCAACTACCATTCAGATGAACACCATTGATCTTTAATCCCCCTCGTATCTATTGTAGCAATCAACCTCAATTTTCCACACATTAACTGCCCGGGCACGGCAGTAACCCACGACATCCTGCAGCCCAATTTGGACCGAGCCCATTCAACCTGTTAGCCATACGCTAAGTATATAGATTTGGAGATTTTTTTTTTCGTGGCTACATTGGAGGCTCGATCTAACAAACTCCCATTGACACACCCCAATTCCAACCAGCCCATCTCCAGCTTGGGACAACTATGTAGAAAATTTAACCTACCAAACAAGAAAGAAAAGCCATGCACGAGTTTTCTTGAGTTCTTTTAATGTACTCTTGGAAACCATATTACTCAGAGAACAAATACCTTGACAAATACGCATCTGCCTGTGTTTGGGGCAACAGTGTGAGAAAATAGAGGTAGAAAACTATCTCCACATCGGAAGAAAAAATAAAATAAAATCTCCACTTACATTTGTATAGTAGACAGTTTTTTCAATTGTTTTCTGCACTTGTTTTCTCCGCATCCAAACAGACCCAAAACTTGATAGATCATCATCTCTTACAAACTAACTACAAAAAGGTTAAAACTTAAAACTCATGATTAGTTCCTACACATCCAAAGGGACTATAATTGCCTACATAGGAGACTTATCTCACAAACTCCCATTGACACACCCATGTCCCAACTAGCTGATCTATAGCTCGGGACAATCTGCCCCCCCAGTTTTTCCCCCCCCCAAAAAAAAAAAAAAAAAAAAACACTCTACCAAAAAAAATAAATCTATGTATAAGTTTTCTTAAATTCTTCTTGGAAACCACATTACTCAGAGAAGAAATACCTTGCTAAAGAAGATGAGAGAAAAGAGAGGTAGAAAACTATCTCCACTTATATTCAACCAGTAGACAGAACTTCTCCAATTACTTTCTTCACTTGTTGTCTCCACATCCAAATAGACCCAAAATTTGACCCACCATCATCTATCACAAACTAACTACAAATTTGCTAAAACCCATAATCAGTTTACTAAGTAACTTCCAAAGGGACCATAAACTACTTAGTCCATCACCTCTTACTAATAACCCAGGGGATGTATAAACTTCCTAAAACCCACAACTATCTAATCATGGGAAAACAAGAAATCCTAAAAAAAAAAATTACATTGGACAGACAGATGGAGAGTATTGTAATAATAAATGAAACCCATTAACCATTCTTCCAAGCAAAAGCAACAAAACAACTCAATCAGAAGAGAGAAAAAGGCAGAAGTGGGTCATTTTCTACACTTTGGAAGAAACAAAATCGTGTGTGTGTGTGTACATGTTATATATCTTCGTTTGAAATGAAAACATTAATCGTCAGCAAAACTAATCAATTCTCCCACTATATATGCCTTGTTCAGAGAAACATTATTCTGATTCACACATATCAGACATGGGAACTGAATAAAATGAGATAAAAATATAGAGGAAAAAGACGGAAATGGGGTAGTTGCTTGTGAAATTAGTGGAATAAAATAGGAAAGATAACAGTGGATAATACCAAAGTGGGTGATGCATGCCTTCCTTCTGGAAAACACCTGTTCCCACCAATCCCCCTTAACCAACCAACTTCAACCTGTGAAAAGATGGTGTAGACGAATTGCATTTGCCCACGAAATCCATAAATATCCTTTTCCTCTCTCCTCTCTCCTCTCTCCTCTCTCAATCTCTCCGGTGCCTTTGGATTCCACTCTCTAACAAATGTTGTCCTCTTTCAATCTTACATATGGAGAATGGTACACCTCAGGCTTACTAAAAGCTACAGTACTCATCATCTCTTTAAAATGATAGAAGACACCTCACCAAACTTCCTCCAATTTTTTTTTTTGTTAGCACTCATCCTAATTATTCACCTAGATAGAAGGGTTTTGCAGCAAAGTTAGGCTATAAGAAGTGGCGGACCTGAAATTTTCGTTTAAGAGGTGCGGATTAAAATAAATAATTAGGCTTTGGGAACAAACTCAGAATTTTCATATAAATTTTGATAGTAAATGTAAGATTTTTTATCTAAAATTTTAAATCGAGTTAGAATTCTCATTATAAATTCAAAAGCGGGCCGACGAGGTTCAAAGGGTGCAACCGCCCTCACACAGATGCACTTGGGCCCACCCCTAGTCATGAGGAGAATGTTGCAGTCTATTAGATGTAAATAACCACTGATGAATGAACTTTGGGCACTTGAAGGAAAGTATGGCATTTTGTTTTTCAACTATCCTTCTTAGCTACCCATACTATCTAGTATTACTAAATGAGTGAGTGAAAGATGAGCAGTGTTATAATATAAATTTAGTTTTCTACTTCACTTTTTTTATCAAAATATGATGGAGTAATAAACATCAATATACAGGTTTACTTTATCTCCACCTCTTTTACTCCTTGAGCTAAATCAACACCCTCTAATGAAAATTTTGATTATATAACTTTTATTATATTAAAACTTTTTTTTTTCAAGTAATCAACCATACTTCACGCCTTAACAAATAACTTATTTGTAAAATGCTCTAATTTCAATAGCTTTATTTTAAATATATAACAGTAATGATCAACTCTACTCTATGATGCCCAGATACAGCTGGGATACGCCATAGACATGGCGGAGACACGAATTTTACATGTAAAAAGTGAAATATTTGATACGATACGTTGTCCATTTTGAAGTTTTCCAAAAGAAACTCTTTTTTTTTTTAATGGGTGTGGGGGGTTGTTTGACCTCCAAAGGAACCATTAGTTTTGTTGAACAGTGGTGAGCCTCGGCCACAGAATGATTGATCCATAGGATATCTAGAAGAGCACATATTGGGAAGCCGTGGAAGTGTATCCAACCAGTCTTTCTCTATCCTTTTTGTATTAACGGGTTTGGTTTCAGTGGCTGAGCAGTGCAGGCCTGGTATCTGTCCCCTGCACCTTCACACGCTTCTCTCCCATCTGCACTATCCTTCTCTTTAGTCTTTACTTCCTCACCTTTTCCATTTTTCTTCTCTCTTTGTAGTTATTTTTTGAATTGTAATCTCTGTTCAATGCTTGTTACCAAGGGCAGATGGGCCTCATAAATATAAATCTGGCATCAGCACTGTGTCTGTATGGTAATAACTATCTGACATAAGACAAACTGGCCAAAAGAATAGTGCAGCTACCAACCAGCGCTTGTTTGGGAGGATAGAATCAAATTGCCATAAGTAGACACCATTTATTATATTGGTCCCCACTAGATAATGAGTTGTTTTTGGATTAGCCTGATGGGTGACCAATTTTATTATTTCAATTGCCTATTCCTTGGATCTGAGTCTAGATTTTCTTATATTATTCTACACATTATTAATTTGATACAGGTCATCTTCTATTGGAATAAAATTTGACTTAGAACCGGTAAATAAAAGAATCTTAGCTTTCCAATTAGTGACGTGCAAATAGAGTTTCAATACCCAACTCTAATGAAGTTACATCACATAATGAGATGGAGGTTTTGGATGTGATAAATATTGATTTTGGTTTTGGCTATGACCATTATTGATTTTCCTTATGTTTGTTTAAAAATGTGAAATATACTGAGACTCCATTGTCACCACCTTCATATTCTGTGTTTTTTTTTTTTTTTTAAATTTATGCATAGAAAGAACACTAAAGAGTTTTTTTTTTTTTTTTTTTATTTTATTTTATTTTTATTTTTTTATGATGTGGGTATTACTGAAATCTTTGCCCCAACAAGACTAATCTGTAAAGGGGGGTCGGCTAAACCTACACAACTACACATTAGGTAAATTTGAGACAACTTTTGAATATGAAAAATGGGAAACAAACCTATGCTTTATACCGCTCTACCAATTCCAGAGTGGGTACTATGAATGAATTAAGAAAAGCAATACCAATATTTTACTAATAAAGGATTCAGCTATGACACAGAACTACACAGTTTAAATCCATGTTTCAAGACATGCTTGCAAATACAAATCTACAAAAAGTTGAAGGAGAAAAGGAAAAAACAGAAAAAGAAAAAGTAAAAAAAAAAAAAAAAAAAGGCCCAACTTGATCATGCTTGAGAGGAAATGGGAGATTCTCCCATGTGAAGCCCCCACATCATCCCACCGAGTGCCAAATCTTTGGCAGCCATCTTTTAATTCAAAAGACTTTGCTCATGTGGATGGAAGGATTGAAAATCTCAAACTTGAGTATTGTGTGGACTCCTATAGGAGAAAATTTTATATAGGTGGACCATGACTATATGATCCACATATCCAGACTGTTGATAGATGGGTCCCATCTTTGTGGGCCATACAATCATAAAATGTAATTCTACATCCCAATGGACCATAAATTAACTTATGGGATGACAACAATAGACTAGAAAAGTCAAAACAACAAAGAGTAACATCTGTCAGCCCAATTGGAGGCACCCTCATCCACTGTGCAGTCCATTTTATGATTTATTACTGTCCACATGAAATGAACCATCCATGGATCCCATCTCACACAGCAGACCAATGTGTATTTAACAACACTCTTGTTCGGATATATTTGGATGGAAACTTAGTCCTGGGCAGAGAGTAGCAGAGCAGAGACAGCCGGATACAGCCGGATGCTATCCAATTAAAAGTTTGTCCCAATATTATTCCAAAGTCTAGATCCATCAAGCAAGCCTTAAATAGTGGTCCGCTTTCGGGTTACTTGTGCGCCGTGTGACGACAAAAGTCTCAAGTTAAACATATCCAAGCCGCACTTGTATTGTATTATTTTAGTGACCTCGAGGAGAGACTATGAACCCATCTGAACACGAACACTCTATTATATTGTAGTTTGAGATCAAAGTCTTCGAAAGAGAGAGTGTGGTTAAAGGAGACATTGTCAAGTAGCACTTTTCAATAAATTAAGGGTAGATTACATATGCAGAAGAGACTTAGAGGAACAAAAAGAATGATAATAACACTATATAAATAGCATACAATAGAGCAAGGGAGAAGATGGAACCATTGAAATCTTTGAGCTGTGAACTCTTTATGGACGACTTAATCAAGAACACATAAAGTAAACAAATGTGGTGTTATCTTCATTTACGTATGTAATTTTAAGGGGTTGGCTGAGTAGTCAAGACAATGGTTCCTCTCTCTTCCGGAGCTATAGGTTTTGGCATCGACCCCTGGTTCCCCCTCTCTTTAGGAACTGAATGTTGAGTCCACTTGTGGTATCACCTAGGTGCCACAAGGATTTTACCTGGCTTATCTCTGAGCCCAGAGAGAATAGTTCTTCCCAAAGCGTTGGGAACCCTATGTTAGAAGAAAAAAAAAAAAAAATTCACTTATGTAGGTTTAAATGATAGACACAAATTTGTATGAATGACAAGAAATTGGATTTGGCATAGGTTAGGCTCATCAACCTAAACATGCCTTAGTCATGCTTGCCTCTCTTAACCTTGGGTTTATGGTTTGTGGCATCAAATTCAATCCGTGATGGATATGGGTCAGACTTCGATATTATTAATCCTTTTATTTTATTTTATTTTAAATGTTAAACGTATAAAATAAATTATATGTATATGTTGTAACATTGATATACATTGTTACATATTTCTTTATTAGCTTAAGCTTTGTGAGTAAGTGGGTATCTGAGCGAGAGGTCAAGTGTTAGAATCCCTAAGGCCGTTGTGCCTTGTATTCTTCCATAGAGTGTACGATTTATTAAGTAGTATGGTGAGAGCAGAAGTCCTATCCATGTGGATATCTCTTGATACTCAACCTTCAATTTTCGAAGAGGAGGAATCGGAATCCTAATTACTCGGCAAACCCTTAAGTTTAGGTTGCTAATGGACTGAATAGGGTGAGAGTACATAAGGAAACGTCGAGGGCGGTGTGATGTCAACTCTCTGGGTTAGACCATAACCAAAGTCCAGGGCGAGGCGGTGCGATCTGATCCGATTTTCCAACTTACGCGGATATGGATAAATGTCACTTTGACGACTCTCATGAAGAATAAAAAATTCCATCCCGCAAGCCCACTGTTGGCCGTTATTAGGTGAGTCGCATGCAAAAACACCTAACATGATTTAACTTATAAACCATCCAAGTAAATTATCAAATAGGAACCCTTCGTGGTAGTACCGATTTTAGATTTGATGTCCATTTATATGAATTGGATCGTTGGATCAACTTACACTCATTTTAAATGGTAAAAAATTATCCACAGCTGATCAAATAGTTTGGATAATGATTGAGCTTGAACCTCTTTCACCTCACACAACTAGGATTGTAAACAGATCGGTTTCGGTTCGAATCTATGGTGGATTCAGAACCGAAACCGCTAAGGAAAAGATGAAACTGAATTTGGATCTGGAAAAGGTTTTTTGGTTCCGAAATCGGAATGAGAGCCTTATATGGAGTATGTCTGGATCTGGATTCGAATTTAGGTAAACAATGATATTATAAAAAGAATATGACTTATAGGAAAGAGATTTTAAAATAAAAATAATATATCGGGCATTTAGTCCAAAAATCCGAATCAAAATGGAATTGGATTCAGACACATTTACTCATCAGAATCTAACCAAGGACTCAAAATCGATTTTTAAGTTATGGGAACATCCTATTTCAATCCCTACGATTGGTCTTTCCGACCCTTGATGTGACCCGTCGCAATCAACGGCTGCTTTTGGCTGTTGTCTCAGGCAGCATGCCACGTGGCCAGCCACCTCGTCCTCCAATCAAAACGTTCCTTCCACGTGCGGTCTAGCCAGCTTGGACAGGCCGAAGTCGGTTCTTCTTTCTTTCTTTCTTGGCAGTGGCAGCAGCACAAGCCACGCAAAAAAGCCTGCACCGCCAACTAATAGTCAGGAGAGCACACATCTAATCTAATCTACCCCGTCCCCTCTACGTGTGTATTTTGTACCTTCAATCAGGACCGTAGAACCTGGGCCCCACTGTCAAATCAATTCCTATCATACATTTGGATAGATACTATATGCATGACCCGACGCCTACCCTGAACCTGACTCAGGTATTCTGGGTTGACCCTTTTATTCCTGGACTGCATGAGTTAGATTTGAGTTGAGCCCACCTGTAACCCACCCCCATTTTAAACTCAGCCAAGGGAGCTTGTAAAAGGCTTTTGCAGGCATTCTGAGATCGATGGGACATGGATAGTTAAGTCAGAAGTGGAATACCCAACCAACTCGGCAATCCCAAATTATCCACTAATTCAACCTCAACCTGATTAGTTTCACAGTCATCTCATGTGTCCAATCCATTAATAAATTAAGTTTCAAACTAATTGATTGGTGGGTCAAGTATGTTGAATTTATACATGTTATTCATAGTTCTCAATCCGACTTAAATAGACAATCTAATTCTAATGCATACGAGAGTTTGTCACCCTTGCTAGATCTAGGTGGAAGGGAAGTTTTCCACATTGTTTGTATGCCATACATCTCACAAGCCCCTCAGGGGCGAAAACAGGTAGCATCAAAATCTAATATGTGAAGCCTTTAGCAGATAATATTGCGGATGCTTTGATAAAGTTAGGGGTTATTAGAGAGGTAGACTTTATTCAATCCTATGTATTTTTCTCTTTGGTCTTTAATATAAGCTATCTTACCTCTTTAGGGTAAAAAAAAAAAAAAAGAAGATAAACTTCAAAGCCTAATGATATTTTACCGTAACTTTTTGTACTGATAAAGATTAAATGATTGTCAAATTGAACCAGTGTAAGTGTGAACAGGATTAAATGTGGACCTAGTGGACCAATGGAACAGGAGTACTGCACATGCAGACCACTCGTGGGAGAGAATTTATTCAACGTGGGTTGGGTGGATGAAGGGTGGGTGAGTCCATATTCTCCTACTACAAAACTCTTTACCTATAAAATAAACATTACGTTCTGGTGATATGTATTTACTTCTCATTTATTGGCTATACATAGCATACAGACGTGCAGGCCTCATTTCAGCCCTTTAGAGGAAAAATGTGAGGTCTCTTTCATGATAACGGTGGGAGTATGGTGTGGTCCATGGCGTCTTAATTTTATGGCTCCTGGCCTGTTTCAACTCACTATGCCAACAAAAGAAAAGAGGCAAATTTTTCTCAACAAAACAAAAAAAAAAAAAAAAGAAGAGAGAGCATCTTCTTTGCTTGCACTCAATTGACTTTTCATGTTTGTACATAGTGATCATAACCCAATCTTACTTTTTCACACAAGTCTACCCCTATTAGATGGGCAATGATACTAATTTGACACTAATCATGTCATAAAAGATTTACGAAATACGTAACCATAGAAAATATGGAGAGATGCTTCTATGTGAGATATCTTTCACTTTAAATAAGAGATTGTGTGGGAGCCCTCACATCCATATCCAATGCCAACAACTTAAATGTGAAGGCCTCACCAATATCTCTCATTTAAAGTGAGAAATATCTCTCTTGAGAACATCTCAAAAAAATGTGTATATCTAAAGTTAAAAAGCTGAATCATTTGATGGAATGTGTTGTCACAGACTAATTCTGACATCCGCTCATAATCAACATCCAAATCTATCAACCTTCTAATTTCTTTGATTATGATGTGTATATACATAGGTGGCCGTTAAAGAGGTGGATGGCCACTATATATGTAATATAAAGACATAAGAGTAAGATGAGGGGCCACCACATAAATAATCAGAGATCAATCCTGACTCTAATGTTGATTGTGAGAGACTTGGATAATGAGTTTCGCACTGAGTAGTAATACCTTAAAACAATGAGAGGGAAAGAGAACACCATTCAACTAAATCTGCAGAGCATGGTGTTTGTCGTGCTAGAACATAATAACTCGTGTACATGTATGGACCTAATCCGGACTGTCCAAATGTGGTTTATGGGTTAGATCAGCTTGACATGGACGGTTCTAGGATTAGCATGAACTTGGACGGTTGGATAGAGGTGAATGGATGAGCACAATCTGTGCAAATTCTATAACTTTACATGACTCAGGATCCACTCAATTAACAAGAAGATTCTAAATAAAGTGCATGTGCGGATTGCCCTTCCGCCGAATACGTCATTCAAGTAGGGCCCACCTCCCAGAGATGCCCAGCAAATGGTGGGGCCCACCTTCCATAGGTTTAGACTTTAGACCACTATGCAATGCACCCAGGAGCACAAATGCAGGATGATCCACTTGTGGCAGATAATGAATAGCAGGCGTCAGTTTAATCATTAATATGGGCTATGCTATGCCTATAATTTCCTCCTCCTCCACCGTCCCACTTGGGAGCCCAGCCAATCATCAAAGGGCTACAATTATTTGTCAGGGACCTTACCTTGCAGTGGCCATTTACTCCTCCATGGTGGGTCCCACCATGTGGAAAGATCTAAGCCTACCAGACCACAGGGGGGTCTTTGATCTTCGGAAAATATGACCTTCAAGATTTTCAGAAAAGACCCCTAAATATTTTCATATGCACTCTTAAAAGAACTCATTTCCATATAACGGGGTTTGTCTGGTAACTCTATCAATAGAGTCCATTTTAGAGAAAAAAAAAAAAAAGAAATTTCATAAAAAACACTTTAATTCAAAATTTCTACCATATTTAAAGAAAAAAAAAAGACAAAAAGTAACCTCATTTCTCAATAAAAAAAAAAAAAAAAAAAAAAAAAAAACACTTTACAATCAATACAAAAAGTAAAAAAGATTTCATAATAAACAACTAAAAATAAAATAACATCATAACTCACTTATATTTTATTATTTATTCAAAATAATATTTACTCCACTCAACTCCATTAATAAAGCCCCCCAGACAGCCCAGGGTGTGTTTGGATGTCCGGTGAATTGAAGTAAAGTGGCATTTGTCTATCCCTAGGACGTGACATTTGTAGGTAATTTACCCTTCAAAGGAAATAGTGGCTTCCACTTTTACTTCTTATTCTCTTATTTTCTTTTCTTTTTCATTTCTATTATGATGTTATTTTGAATCACTTGAATGCCAATGTCATGAGTCATAATTGAACAAAAACAAAATGTGGTTCGAGAAGGGTCTAGGAAGGGATAGAAGAGGGCCAGGGGTTGTTAATCTGCTTGGTTGTGAGTGACAAGTTGCAGCCAATGGAGAGGAGAGGAAGGTAATCGTTTGGCTTCTGTGATGTAAGGGCTTGCCTACTGTAGAGTGTGACTGCTCAACCATGTCTGGAGAAAGATTATGTATTTCATCTCATCTCTTCTGAAATTTGCCAAAAAAGTAGTTGCTATGTTAGTTGTAACAAATACCCTCGTTTGACAGGAAGGTGGTTTCTGTTTTTTTCTTTTTATAAAGAGAATTTAGTTTATTTCAAATCTGATTCATTTAGATTTTATTTGGGCAGTTATTAAGGTATGTTGGTAATTGAAATTCCTGGTTGAAATTAAGCTATGGAGAATTCCAATTGTTTGTGACATCTTCTCTTTCTGAATTCTCTAAATTATTGTTTAGGCAAAGATGATTTGAAAATCTTTTCTTTAAGGATTTGGTTGCCATACATCTTTATTTTTATTTTTATTTTTATTTTTTTTTATGCAGTAGTCAGGTGAGGACTGTCGCTCCTTATTACTCGAGTAAGGAGCCGTCGTTCTCTGTCAAACATGATCTTAATGTGTATGGTGATAATGCCATTCATTACAAAGAGAACTGTAACTGTTAAATCATTTATTCATATGAAGAGAATTTAACTTGTTGGACTTTTCGGATAATTTAAAGTTAGGGTTCCATGAACTCTATTTTTTCTTGATCTAAGTCAATTATGTTAGGCACCCCTGGTGGATATACCACTACTTACCTTTAAAAAAGGAAAAACCTTCAAAGTAATATCTACAGTTAAATAGATCAATATGTGAAAAGTGAGACTAAATACAAAATTAGCCAAATGCATGCTCAGGGAGTGCCTGTGATATATATGATTTAGATCAAGCAAATATGAGGGCCCATTGAACTCATGGATGGGAGTGCTGCGTGTTTGCAGCTGTAAAATCTTGCCTGTACATTTAAAAAGTACTCTTTATTTTGACAGTAAAAAGTCATTGGGTTAATAAAATCCTTCATTGGGTTAATAAAAGTCATTGGGTTATATTGGGAATACAACAGACAGGTCTTACAGTGGACTGAAAAAAAGCTCTCTTTATTTTAACCATGAAAGGTAGTTCTTTTATCTTTGAGAAGTAGCTCAGGTAAGAGAGACATGGCTGTTTGAACGAGAGTAAGTTGTGTAACTACTGGATGATAAGTATGGATTTGGGATCAACCACGCTAGTTCTTTGTTATTAGAAAGTGATTTGAGTTTATTTTATTAAGTTTTCTCGACAAAGCATTACCACTAAAATATTGAGATGTTAATAGATGCAGCGTAAATACTTTTTAGAGTTATTTTTGCATATACCTCCTTAAGTTTATAGGATTTGCAAATAGGCCCTAATGATTTTAGCATCTGTAATAGAGGCTCTTGCTTTTTTCATTTTAATACCTTTTGTGTCTCTCCTGTGCTATTTTTGTAAATAATAATATACTAATTTTTGTTTAATAGATGCAACGGCAAAGTTGTCATTTTTATAAAAGTTCAACACAAATCTCATGGTGATTACCCATTCTTATTAGGAATATTGATTTTGGAACATGAAAGGTATTGAAATGAAACCGTAGGGGCTTATTTACAAATACTAAAACCCCATATAGGCCTATTTACAAATCATATAAATATTAGGGGGTATATACAAAAATTATACTTTTTAATATTTCCTTTCGGGTGGAATCCATTTCTCAATATATATGCCCTAAAAAAGAATGTAGATAGTGTATCCTTGAGCCTCCAAGGCTCATTTATTCTAAAGCAAACTGTTAGCTCAAGTCAAGAACGACTCCTTACCCGAGTGATAAGGAGTGTCAGTTCTTACTTGGGTGTCTGAGATTCGAACTTCGGGTATGTCACTTCTTCTCGCTTGTGCGGGCCCTTATAGCCCCAATGTGGTAGTGCAATTTCGAACCTACAACCTCAAAGTGCAAACCGTGGTCCTAGGCCAACTGAGCTAGCCTTTGGGGTTATTCACTGCTAAATTGAAATAATAGATAAGGTGTAAATAACTTGTTAATGTTAAAAATAGGGATGATGTAACTAACTTGCTAATATTTCCCGTATCAATTTAATGGTAAACATCATTTTCACAAAAGTAACGTGGGTATAAGTATAGGCACGACACAAGGTGACAAAATAACAATGAAAAGTTCATGTAGATACAACTTTGTGGTAAGTCTGAACCATATTTTAACAATTGCTGTCCAGTGGTTAGGATTCCTATCCAGTGTTCAACCACTGGGATCCTCTATTTTGTATGTGTAATCAGTCTTCTCCCTTATATGTTCAAGTAGTCTTCTCCCTGAGTTTGTTGGGGTTAACTTATACGTTAGCCACCATGGCCGATAAAAAGAAAACCAAAACAATGGCACACATAATGGTTCAAGTACTCGAATTATGCTTAAGGGATAAGTCATTTGATTTTCTTCCTTAGCATTAAACCTATCAAAAAGGAAAATAATGGAGAGGGTCTAGTTACTTTTGGTACAATTAGACTTTTGGTTAAGGGAGACTTAATATAAAAACAATACAAATTTAAGGGAATAGGAGGCTGGCCTCGTGTATAAGGCGCCCGTTCTTATAGCTCCCAATAGATTTCGAATTCTGGTGGGAGCTCTTTACTTCCTATGTCATGGCCAATGGGACAATCGAGCAAAAAGAAAAAAAAAATACAGCATCCTTTTGAGGTTGTGTGAAAATACAGAGTCCTTTTTGTAAAAAAAGAAATTTAAACCCACTCAATCTGACATCCAATTGAAAGTTGCTTGTAGGCTAATTCTCATCAATAGTGGTGCTGCAGTGGTGGATCCAACATTGAAATACTCCAAATTCCAATGCAGAACCCACATGGCGGTGCTCGTGCTCATGTGTGTGTCGCGTAGGATATTTGATAATGTTCGAGTCATGCTTTGACTCCCAGTCTAGTCAAGCCCATCTCAAGCCAACCTTGCTTAGTTGGGATTTTTTTGGGAACTTGGTAAAATGCACATGGGTCAGAGCCAACTATTGACGAGTCCTGGCTCTGGCTGGGCTTGGTTTTCGCCGTGGTGGTTTCTCAGCCAGATTGAGTGGTTGATTTATTAATGACAATCAGCTTGATCTGGGTCATATTTCAGTCTAGCTGACAGTCAAACAGGCTCAGCCAAGACCAGTGGATGGTTGACCACTGGCTCAGCCAGGTGACAGAAAAGCAGGTCTAGCCACATAATTAACGATTGGCCAATCCAAAATGGGACCACTCAAATTAGCAGTCAGGTCCATGTCTAGAGATTGAAAGATCACAACAATCCAACATCTGGTAGTCCCTGGTTTTTACTCAAGGTGGCAGAAGTGGTCCCTTGAGCAATTATAGGATGCTGCTTGAAGAAATCATATAGTTTGTTGGGCATACAGTTCAGTAGTCCAGCCTGGTGATATGATAATCAGATAATGAAACCCCACCAGAATGTGAAAGGCCGAAGATTGGACGGCTAGGATCTTTCTATCGAGCAAGGATTATGGGACATCCTCAGCAAAAGGATGAGAAACAGAATAGAAACAAGTTATCATTTTCATTGAAATCTTAATATACTGATTAACATACAAATACTAACAACAAAAGCAGACCAGAAGAGGAAAGAAACCACATTGCATAGAAAAAATTAGACTTCTTAGAGGCTTTGTAGAAGCTTCAAGGTCTCGTCAATGTGCTTCTCTGGTTGGAACTGATTGTTGTAGATGAGTTGGACAACACCATTCCTGTCAAGAACATAAGTCTGCCTCCCAGGCAATGTTCCAAACAGATCAGCAGGGACTCCCCAGTCTTTCCTGATCTTGTTTCCTTCATCACTCAATAAGGTGAATGGTAGCCGGTATTTCTTTGAAAATGCCTGTGTCCACCCATACAATAACCAATTGATATGGCATGATTATTACAAAACATGGACAATGCTCTCTTCAAAACAACCAACATTTGCTACTTATATTTTTGCATTCACTCAGAGAGTGGTGTCCATTTAACAGAGCAAAAATCTATAATCACACAGTGAAGAAAGTCTGATGTGGAAGATTTTGGAACATTGACCCATTCATTTATTACGTGGCACACCATATGATGGATCTGCTTTTACTTTCTATGTTCAAACCAAAAGTATCCCACCACTGTGTGCTATGACCTTTAATTTCATTGGTGGCAAGGAACAATTTGAAAATTGACTTTGTGACATTCTGAATTCTTGGCCATAGAATTCTTTGTAAAACTAAATGTTCTAGTCTTTGTATAAATTCAACCTTGTAGGAAAGGAAGATCCTTGATGAGCCAGTGAGTAATGTTGCTGATAGGCAGATTTTTCAGAGTAAAATAAGGATTAAAGTTGTTGATTATTGTTACCTTGTGAGAGGAAGGATCATCACCACTAATCCCTACGACTTCAGCCCCTGCTTTCTTAAACTTCTCATAAGAATCCCTGAAAGCACAAGCCTGGATGTGCATGAAAATAAAATGGATTACAACTCAAATTACTAATTATATGACAACACCCCCCCACCCCTCTCTCTCTCTCTCTCTAAATTTTTCATTCCTCTATTTCATTAACAATTGTTGAAAAAATGTGTTTTCCATGGACTATTGGACATCTTCTTTACTTCTGGGCCTGAATTTAGAGGTCCAACTAGCCCCTCTAGATTAAGACTCTCCTATGGGTCCACAAAAGCCATTAAATGATCGAAGACTGGTATCTGGAATTGACTAAACAAGAATGCCATTATGAATCACTAGTCTTGACCCAATCATCTAGCATGTCTTAAATTTAAGAACGAGCACCAGTTCACTGGGTCTAGTGTGCCTTCTCCCCAGCCTGAAGCATGTTGGAACAAACCCAACAAGCCTTCATGCTAGCCTGGGCCGCACCAAGCCCCACAGTTATTTTGGGTCTGCCTGTTGATAGCCTTATTTGAAGCTTGGACACAGACAATTGCTCTGCATAAGTTTGAAGCAAAAAAGGAGTTCAAAAAAGGAGAACCAGTTTGAAGCAAGCAACCCACTGATGGTTCACAGCAGAAAAAGAGAATATAGAAAACAAAAGAGAGATTTCTGTTGACTTCTCGCTTTTGTTTCTTGCACTAGACATTTTGGTATGGTTAACATAGTCTGTACATAGTCTCATCTTTAGTTAGAATGGTCTTCCAATGCCCTTTTTTTTTCTTCTTTTGAATGGTTAGGGTCTTCTGATACTAAAATTAATTGTTTCCTTCCTCAAAAACAGTATGTTAGTTTTTTTGGGGGCTAATGTACATCTAATAAACTAACCCATCATACAGTTTACATAAGACAACATCATTATAGTATAAATTCACAAATGCATAAATTATGGAAAATAAATCAATATGTAACAATACTATTGAGCATTGACAACAACAACAATTTTCAAAAGCATACACACACACAACAAAAATGATGGTAGAGAAATTATCTGGTGTATCTGAATACATTGTATCATCTTCATTTTTATTTTTAATTTAATTTTTAAAAATTTTTGGGTTTGGGCCCACCCTTCAAGCAGGATAACTCTTTCCCCATTGATAGATGCGGGGCCCTCATGACAGTTTTATCTGAGTAATTTTCACCATTGGACTAAACCATTCCAGAAGACGTGATTCATCTCCCAAGAAGTGAACCACTCTCTTGGTATGGCTCAATCCAAGGTTGAATGTCATTCCAATGAAAGTGAATTTGGGAACAAAATTTATCAATGGATAAGGTTAGGATACAACTGTTTTTTTCCTTCATGAAAGTTGGACTTAGCAGCCCAAATTTTCAGAAATTTGAAAGAGATGCAACGATCAAGTACCAAAAAAAAATAAAAATAATGATAATGTATCAAAATCTTATTCGATATAGGAAACACTAAAAGACCACAAAAAAGGTACATTCCAGATTCAAATTTCTTATGGTCATGTTGATCAGTCTCTTAGCTGATATGTTTAGCGGAGATGGTTGTTTAATATTGATAAATGTTTCTGACTGCAAAACATGAGGACAATCCTAACTACAAAACTTGAATTAGAAACAAGACAAATAAATACAGGGGAGAGATATTGGATTCCAAAGCCTACTTTTAGTTGCAGGTATGCATAATAACTTTCCAATCATATACCAAATTCTTTTAAATGTCATCCCACCAATACAAGCAAATAGCTACAAGATAGTTTAAAATTCACATATCCAACCACCTCAATCATCGCTCATCATTATCAAAGACTCATCCCTTCTAATTGGCTTTGGTTTGTGAGTTTTGCACATGGATTTAGAAATGAAGATTCACATTTCTTTTTCTCAACACTTCTATTTTAATTTTTTCTTTCAGGAAAGCGATGAAATAAGCTGAGTTAGCAGTTCATAACTGATATATCGGCTGATATAGAATGGTTTCTGTCTTAGTGATGCAAGATCTTATTTGGTGTTTCAAAACTGTGATTTTGCTTCTCCACTCATCTAGCCACCTTAATCAACTTCCTAACATATCCTTTGAGAATTTCACTTATTGATTCTATGTCGATTTATAACAAAAACAAAAGCATCAATAGCTACACCGGAGAGCAACCGACTACACATACAACCTCGCGACATAGATTGGCCAAAGAGAATCAACAGCTAATTTGGACAGCATTTTGTACAGTTGAGCCTGACCTTTCAGGAAACCAGACTGTCCATTTAGTGGGTTCCACCATAGTGAGTAATGGTGCAAAAACTGTCCCAGAAAAATCAACAATCTTAGCCATGAAATAATTGGAGAAATTTTAAATAAAAAAAGTTGGCAGTAGTCATTCTCCTATTCTTGATGGGCACCACCAGATGAAAAATTTTGATCTCTGAAAGAAGGGTCCCACCTGTATGAAATGCTTAGTCTGACTGCAAAGCCCCTAAAGAGAGCTCATGACTTGGCAAAAGCTCTTAATTAGATCATGCTCACAATTCACAAATCAAATCAAAATCAAGTTTATGAAAGAAACTATATTGAACTACAACATTCTCAAGTGTGGATTAGTTGTCAGATTTTGAAAAAAGGATCACAACTAATCCCTAGTGGTCAATTACTAATTAATAACTTCTGATAGTATCTCGATAAATACTGATACCACCACTCACAGGGTATGCATTCCACAAATAATAGTTCTAAGTACATATCAACCTCTTTGTAACACACACACATGATAAAAAAGCAACAGCAACAGCAGCATCAACCATCAACAATAACAACAATAGCAAACAACAAATCATCAGAACATTGATTCTTCTTTCGATTTTTTTTTTTCTTTTCACATAGTGGGTTGTGGAAATTCACCTGCTTCGTGCAACCTGGACTCTCATCTGCTGGGTAGAAATAAACCACCACAGGTTTGCCTTTGAACTTGGAAAGACTCACGTTCCTTCCATCCTGATCCTTCAATGTAAACGAAGGTGGGGCGCTACCTTTCGACACCTACAAGTGTCCATTCATATCAGTCTCTTAATTACTATTTAGCAGAAAAGACCACTCCATAAACCACAACCAATACCTGAACAACCATCATGTTTCACTAACCCTTGCTCTGAAATTGAGTTTCAGCAGTCATATTTTTATTGGAAGAATACAAACAAAATTCTCACTTCTTTGCACTAAAACCATACAAATAAACAAACACATAAATAACCATAGCATATGATGGTACATGAAGTCAACTTTCCACTGAGAAACATAGCTATTGAAGTTGAATTTTACTCAAGTTAGTGAAACATAGAAGGATTCAGACAACAAGATATCCCTTGGTATAAAAGATAATATAATTAACATGAAAAAAAAAAAAAAAACCACAAAGAAGAAGGCATTATATGAACTGAAATTTACATGTATTTAATATACCTTGGCAACAATGAGGGTCTTCAGTGGATGACAAGTAGCAGGAGATGGAGAGGAATGGGAGATGGTGGAGAGCTTCAGACCATAGATTTGGGAATGTGATGAGTTTGAGAGAACTGGGAGGAAGTGGAAAGATAGGGTTTTGAAATTTGGTGTAGGGAGTAAGGGGATTGAATGTTTAGGGAGAGAAATTGAAGCCATGAAGAAGCAAATGGATGGATATGAGGCAGTGGGCTGTGAGTTTGGGAGATATGGAAAGTTATCTTTCCTTCGTTTGAGATGATTCTGAGGGAGCCTGACTGGTCCATGTGACATGGATGAGATGGGGATAGATTTGATTTGGCGTGGTCGTTTGGTGATCACAGCTTTGATTTCCCTCCCAATTTGTACGGTCAAGATCATCGTGTACGGGAACTCAACGGGCGGGTTATAAGGTTCCATGTGTGTCTTCTACAACATAAGAACAGTATAACGTATGGTAGGGCCCGGGGGCGGCTGACACCGCAACAGGGGCCCACCTTCACACAATACTACTTGTTTCAAACGTGATTAATTTTACCCGAGTGGTAAGGAGCGTTCCTTCTTACGTAGATACCCGGGGCTCGAATCGAGGTATGTGGGCTCATTTCTTACTTGTGTAGGCTTTCTTTCTGCATGTATAGGCTTCCTTTTCACTTCAATCAGCTATGTTCTCGTGTGTATATGAGCTCTCTCTTGGATCCCAGCGCCCTTCGCTAGATAACAGAAAAAAAAAAAAACAACGATTAATCTTATGATAGCATAAGTGCATAACTCTCTTTAGAGTGAAATTTTGCCCCACATTCGATTTGGATTTATGAAAATGGACTTGTGTTCATAGATAGGTGCATGAAAATGGCATGCCATGGTGGGGGACCCTAATTTTAGTGCCGCCAATAACCCAAATAATGAATGGTCAGGACCACGGTTCCACCCTATTTGGGTGCTAGAGGTCTTGGGATCGACTTTCAGTTTCTCCTTCTTCAGGAATCGAAGGTTGGATCTACTAGTGCTACCACCTTGGGGCCACAGGGGTGTTGACCCGGCTTTCCTCTGGGCCCGGAGAGATTAGTCCAGTCTAAAGGGTTAGGAACCTCTGATACGAGAAAGAAAAAAAAAAAACAAAAACAAATAATGAATGGGATTGGTTTTGGATTGAGTCCATGCTTCATAGCCAACTTGAGCCTCTATTACCTATCAACCCAATCTGACTTGTGACCGAAGGCTCATATTGACTATTAAACTTGTCCGGTTACATTTTGTAATTCAGTGATGTTGGGTTGAGCACCGGTGTCAAGCAAATGCCACTCTATCACTAACTTTTTCTTTGGTACCTCAGCCAAAGGGACCGGGTCCTCATGAAGTCCTTGGGTGAAGGACCTAGATCTTAGGTGAGGTTGTCCTCGACCGGAGGTTGAGGATGAGGCCAAGAGCCCTCAGGTGAGGAAATGTAACACAATTATAAGCCAAACCATAGGCAGTCATGTGAGAACTAACGCGCGCATATTATCAAATTCCACACTATCAATATTATATTTTATTAATCATTGAAATTCTCTTCTTTACATCTGCTTCTCTATTTTATTTTTTTTTTTCATATTTTTTTTTAAAGTGTCATGTCAGAGTATCTCTATCTACAATGTTTTTTTCTTTTTTTTTTTTTTTTTTTTTCAAAATAAGCATGTAGGAGAGTTTTTGAGGTCTTTTGGGCCTTTGGCCTACTACATACAACTAAGCTTTGTCATAATGTCATTTAAGGGAAAAAAAAAACACACCCAAATCTGATGAATATTGTATACTCCATTCAATTGTCTAATTTTAGAGGATAAAATGAAAGGTTAAATGGAAGCTTATCTGCTAAAGCTTCACTTATATCATAGTGCTCTGTTTGGGATTTTATTAGAATCTTCAAAAAAATGTGGCAGTGGCTGTGAAGGATCTGAAATCCGAATCCTCTTTAGGGAGGATCTGTTGAGCCTAATGTCAGATCTTATAATTTAGGCACTTAAAGAAGAATCAATTCAATGAATGTTTCCATTTCTTTGATATAAGGCTACCGACATAGAAATTTATTTTTACAATATATTCCATTAAATCCTACAACATTCAAGACTTCATCATTATATCCAAAAATCTATAAGGTGCCTGATTGACCCATGAAACAAAACAGCACACTCCCTATCTGCAGTAAGTAGGGCCATTTTCATGTATATGCGCTCGCATGACTGGGCCTCGACCCGCCTGTCTTGAGGCTCAAGCTCAATTAGATTTTGCAGACCTGGGCCAAAGCTCAAATAAACAGTAGAAGTTCAAGCCAACCAGATTGACCCAAATCAAGAGTTGGTTTCACATCTATAGAATTTTGGGTCCAGTGTAACACGAAGCTGTCATTATTTTTTTGGATCTTAGTCGTCTCGTCGACATCAAAAGATTTGTTCCAACAATGTTAGAAGTTGGAACATGAATTCTTATTCTCCATTTCAATCTATCCCGAGTCAAATCCCTAAATAAATTGAAATGATTTGTTCCAATAGAGTGGCTACATGAATTCTTATTCTCCATTTCATTCAATTTCTAACCAAATCCCAATATAAATTGAAATGTTTTTAGATTGTCAAAACAGATAAATAAACCAAGTCAATAAATTATGGGCCTTTATAGATCAAAAGTAGGACAATCTGGTAGGTTGATTTTTCTTCTCTCTCACCAACAGCTAATTCGGCCAATTGGCACCAAATCAGACTTCCAATGTGCTAAAAATACAATCCAATGTAAGTGAGACATGACACATGAAACAAAAGTTTATATTAGTGAAGTAATGAGAGTGCAGACTGGAGAAGGAAGAGAAGAGTCAAAAGTCAATTGAGTGCATTGGCTTCCATTTCTGCTCTAACCATGGCAGCATAGAGGCGATTGTTGAGATGTGAGGCCATGAGGGTCTCATGGGTCCCAAACTCAGCGACCGAGCCATCTTTGACGACTGCGATTCTATCTGCCTCTCTGATTGTGGCCAGGCGGTGGGCCACTGTGATTGTGGTGGCACCCCTCTTGGACAGCCTGCGTAGAGCGTCTTGGACGTGCTTCTCTGATTCCAAGTCCAAGGCACTGCTTGCCTCGTCCAGCAGAACCACTCGAGACTTTTTCAGAATGGCCCTTGCTATTGCTATCCTTTGCTTTTGGCCCCCTGATAGTTGGACCCCACTTTCTCCCACCTGCGCCATTCGCGTCGCGCCACTTGGCATGAGCTCAAATTAAGGACTTAAAAAAATGGACAGAGAGATTTTTTTTTAATGACATACATATGATTGTCACAACACAGCTTGTATTGTCTCTCTTGACTTTCTCAAATTCTTTGTTTGATAAATAAAATTTCATAGATAAGATAAAGTAAAAAAAAAAAAGGGCCAAAATATAAATATTGTTCCACATTCTAAAACTTCAAATGTGTTTTGAAGATTCTGTAAAAACAAGAATTCTTCAAGATTTTGATATCTAATTGACTTTTGAACAGTAGTTTGAAAGAGTAATGTGAGAAATTTATCAACTGATGAAAAACCGGCCATTTTGGTCTCCCACACACTTCCCATGAGTGAGTTGTGTGGAGCTCCACCATGAGTCCATATATTGAATGTCATACATTTCGGTGATATAATTTCAAATTTTACTTCAATAGAAGTTGGTATAACTTTACAATTGAGCATATAATTAATAATATGATTAGTACATATGCATCATTAATTATGTTATCACCAATCAAATGCTTGATTTTACCAGGGCCAACTCCTTTTGAAGTGAAAATTAAGGGTATATCACAAGAGGGGACGGCATTCTATTACGAAATAGGTGGGCCACGGTGGAGTTCACAAATTCCACTCAACAGAAGCATGTGGGAGACCACTCATGGAATCCAGACCCGTTTGTGGTTGTGTGTAGATTGAAACAGATGTGGTTATCTGTAAGATGAATCTAGATCCCCTATTTGGACCAATCATTAGGTGACACATGCATTTATTAAGTTTAAAAATCGGTGTTGTCTTTAAAAACCAGCTCTATGTTTTAAGTACAAAACTACGTGTCACACCCCTGATTGATTGGCCCTGTTTGGAACAGAAAGGGATCCAGACTCCTATAAGATTTATGAGATAAAAAAGAAGATTACGAACAAACTTCATACCTGCGTTTCATAGCCCTGTGGTAAGCTGCTGATGAACTTGTGAATGTAAGCATCCTTAGCAGCTTCTTCAATCTCTCCCCTTGAAGAGTTTAGATTCCCAAATGCAATGTTCTCTCTTATACTTCCTGCAAAGAGAGCCGGCTCCTGCCCCACCAAAGCACACTGCCTTCTCAGCCACTTCACATCAATCTCCTTCAAATCCACCCCGCCCATCAACACCCTCCCTCTAACCGGATCATAAAACCTCTGCACCAACCACACCACAGTCGACTTCCCACACCCACTCCCTCCAACCAAAGCCACCACACTCCCTCCCTTCACCTTTAACGAAAAATCCTTCAAAACCACCACATCAGGCCTCGAAGGGTACACAAAATCAACCCTCTTCAACTCAATTTCCACAGGTCTCGACAACTCCACCTTCTTCTTCCTCCTTTTCTCTTTCTCCCCATCTCCTCCAATTTCTGGCTTCCTGTTTATGATCCCAAGTACACCAGGAATGGCCATCGGAGCATTCGACGTGTCCGGCGCTAGCCCCGCCAGCTGACCCACAGAGAAAGAGCTCAATACAAGTATCAGAAAAATCTTGTAGACCGCTCCAAAATTTGCATGGCCGTGCTTTACAAGGTAGGCGCCGAACCAGAGAGTTAGAGTGTAAGCCCCATACATGGCTCCTTGAGAGAACCCAAGTGTTAGTCCCAAAATCTGCGACCGCCTCATCGATTTCTTCTTTGGCTCAGATAAGGCGCGATCGAATGAACTGACTATCTGATCCTGGGCTGAGAAGGTCGTAACAGTTCGGATGTTTGAGATTGCACCAGCAGCGATGTTGCTCGCTCGAGCGTAGGCGTTGTTGTCAAGCTTCGGGCCGATGTTTATGATCAAGCTGAGGTAGCTGGCGCCGAGAGTGAACGGCGTGAGGGCGGCAGCCAGCAGCGTTAGCCTCCAATTGAGGGCGAAGGAGATGGCGAGCCCGACAGCAGCAGAGCTCAGGCCCATCAGCAGAACAGAGATCCGGTCACCGAGGACGGACCGGAAGCTGACGCAGTCAATGGAGAGCTTGGAGACTAGTACCCCAGTTGAATTCTCATCGATATCAAACCAACCAGGCTCTTGTTTGAGGATGGATTGGAAGAGGAGAGACCTGACTCGCTTGGTGAGCTTCGTGCCGGCCCAACCACAGAACCCCTGTTGGCCGGTCATGGAGATTATGCAACCGAAGCCCAACCCAACTAGACCCAGGGCGAGGTACCCCACATCTCTTTTCATCTTGTGACTGTTATCATCGAAGTAGATTTGCAGAGCTTGGCCGAGAAGGAGAGGGAAGATGGAGAGAACCGCTCCTGCATGGATCCCCAACAGAAAGCCCAATAACAGCATAAAAAGCTCGGGTCTTTGCAGTTTCATCACCTCCGAAAGATGAAAGTTGTTGTCATTCTTCTTCTTCTTCTCCTTCTCTCTTTGTTCTTCTTCTGGCTCTTTTTCTTGTTGCATGGATTTGAGGTAGAGAGAGTGTTTGTTTTGACTGTAGTTATTGGCTTGCATGGATTTTACGTTCGCTTGCATGGATTTTACGTAGGCAGACTCATCGTCGTCGTCGTCGTTGTTGTTACTGTGATTATGGTGGGAGGTGGGGATGTTTTCGGAGGCGAGCTTGAGGAGGTGAGCGTAATGGCCGGCGCGGTCGAGGAGCTGGTGATGGGAGCCGGACTCGAGGATGGAGCCGCGGTCGAGGACGACGATGGTGTGGGCGTTTCGGACGGTGGAGAGGCGGTGGGCGATGATGAGGGTGGTGCGAGAGGAGGAGATGTGGTCGATGGCTTGCTGGACCTGGGCCTCAGAGTCTGGGTCCAGTGCGCTGGTGGCCTCATCCAAGAGGAGGATCTGTGGACTCTTAATCATGGCTCGGGCAAGGGCAATCCGCTGCTTCTGCCCACCTGATAGTTTGGTCCCGCGATCACCCACCTGTGTCATCAGTGGGCCACATTAAATCCTGACGGTTCATTCCACTTCTAAGCCCATGGGCCTTATCGCCTCCATGGGCCCACACTCGGGGGTGGGAAGGTAGGGGATGGAATTAAAAGATCTGAATGATCCCTATGCATAAAATTTCAGGCTCATTAGATCATTCTAACCCCTACTCCTTGTCCACTAGTTACGGTTTTATAAGAGATGATGATGATGATGATGATGATCTAACGGTCCAGTCCGAATGCATTGATATAAAAATATATGATCAAGGACAATAAGAGGGGTTGGCTATGCGTGTTCCATTTCGAATCAGTGATCAACCGGGCTCCACTATGAGGTGTACACCAGACCATTCAGCTCTAAGTCCGAGTGTAGACAAAACAAATCGCATTTTCAATGGATCCAATTTCTTTAATGAATGATGATAAAATCACTAATGATATTTATTTATTTATTTATTTTAACTTGATGATCAGTAATGAGATGAACCATCTGGGTTAAAGTATAGAATTATTACATAGCATGTACTTTCTAGCTAACCTGAGTATCATAGCCATTAGGGAGGTTGGATATGAAGGTGTGGGCATTGGCTGCCATGCAAGCTGCAATAGCCTCTTTTTTAGTAGCCCTGTCTTTACCCATCAAAATGTTCTCCAGGATAGAAGTAGCAAAGAGAACCGGCTCCTGGCCCACCATCCCAATCTGATTCCTCAGCCATTTCACTTGAAGTGACCTTATATCGTGCCCATCCAAGCAAATCGAACCTATCCAAAACAAATCATAAATTAGATAGAAAGAAAGAAAGAAAAGGACACAATAAGATGGGTTAATGGTAGAGCCTAGAAACTATCCATATAGTCCTTTTTTTTTTCTTGTACCTTTGGTTGGGTCATAGAACCTCTCAATGAGAGCAAAGACTGTCGATTTCCCACCTCCACTGGCCCCAACCAATGCAAGGGTCTTTTTAGGAGGAACAACCAGATTGAGTTTGTTAAGGATTTGGGTCTCTGGACGTGATGGGTAGGCGAAGCTTACACCTTTGAAATCGATCCTCCCTCTCACTGTTGAGAACACCCTCCCATTCCTCTCATCATATGAATCGATCTCTGGGACCCTCTCAATGATCTCAAACACCCTGCTAGCCGCTACGGTCCCTTGCGCGAACTGTGCAAAGTAGGACAGTGACAGTGCAAGGCCCCTGCAAAAATATGCATAGAAATTGAATACATAGAGTGAAGATCAAAAGTGAACTTTAAACAATGGGCATCAAATATTGATGTTCATTTTTGAAAATCCTACCTTTGTCTTTATTTTTAACTACCAACCTATGTATTCAATTTTTATATATTCTAAAGGAAGGAAGCAAACAAACAAACTGGCCCATATTCTTATATAAGTTACCAAACACTTAACATTTTCAAACCAAAGTCCAAACACATACCTGCCGCCTACATTGACACCAAAGAAGCATGCAATGGCTTCACCTCCAGTGATTTCTCCCCTAGCAACCAATATGGATCCGTACCAGAATGCCAGAGCCCAAGTGGAATATGTGACTAAGTAAATGACTCCCATTCCTCCACCCTTTGCAAAACCTAGCTTTGCACCAAATGGCACTGATCTTTCCAATAAGTCAGCGTATTTGGCGACCAGATGGTCTTCAGCCACAAAAGAAAACACAGTTCTGATTGCGCCAATCGCTTGCTCTGCTACACTGCCAGCTTTTCTGTAAGAGGCCTTTCAATTCATAGAAACAAGGACCCATTTGAGTTGAACGTGATCAAAGATCAAAGACAGAGAGATTATAATAGGCATTGACATTTGACACTACCCCATCTTTAAATTGAATCAAGCATGTGATAGATTTTCTTTATGTTATATATGACCCAGTGCAAATGCAATGCATTTAAATGTGGGGACCATTATCATCATTAGGTCCCACGGGCAACTAATTTGACTACCATCATCATTATCAGAATGCTGCCCAAGTTTTTAGTTTTTATTTTTCATTTGGTGACATTTTTGAAGGATTTTTACAATTAATAGATAGAAGTTTTGTTATCATTTGCGAAATGTTTGTTAATTGGGACTGAAATGCTTTTGCCTTATTTTCATGATTATTTATGATGATTACACTTGAAATGAAGTCTATAACATTATTTTGGTAGAAGCCTGTAATTTAATATGACATGTTTTAGCTTGAAAATCACTACTATACATTGTTAAATGGTGAAAGAATAATAATATAAAGCTTTTTGAGCCAATTTAAAATAGTTATGAATTCAGCATTCTGGTATGCTCATGGCCATTGCAAAAAAACCCCAAAGGTAGCTTAGTTGGCTTAGGACCACAGTTTGCACCTGGAAGTTAGAGGTTGTAGGTTCGAAACTGCACTACCACACTGGAGCTACATGAGAGTTTACTCAACTTCTCTCTGGGCCCAGAGGGATTAGTCCAGTTCAAAGGGTTGGGAACCCTTCGACAGCGCAAAAAAAAAAAAAAAAAAAAAGGCCATTGGAAAAGGTGCTCAATTTTTTTTAACTATTTCAAAATATTTATTAAATAATTTTCTTAATTTCTATGACCCTAAAAAAAGGCATCATTGAAGGCTTTACTATGTCTTTTTTCTTCATTTTTATGAATATTTCAACTTTTAGCAATTATGATAAAGAAACTTGCAATTAAGTTAATAATTTATCGAGATCATTTTTAACCTAAAAACAGCAAGTAGGCACAAATAAAAGTGTCACAGGATACTTGGTTTAAATCAACTGAAGCAAATTTCAAAATAGTAAAAAAAAAAACTGGTATTCTGGCACAGCGATGTTTTTATGGCCAACTAGAATGAATTTGCAAATGGATCAATCTTTTTATTTTACTTTTTTAATTTATTTACAATTTTCAAATATATTTAGATAATTTTTTTAATTTCTTTTTACTCAAAATGACGCGATGCCTTTGGCTCATTTTCAATGATATTTCAATTTTTAGATAATCATTTTAAACAGTTTGCATTCCAATTGGTCCAACCTTCCAATGCCTTAATGAAAATTTTGACCACTTTATATAGGAAGGTGATGATTTGTATATCTGACAACATCCAATTGAAAAATGGTCTTAATACTTGTCCTAATCACTTAGATTAGATGTATGCAAATGTAAATTACCTGTTCTTTGGACGTTAATCCGACGTAGACAGCCTTATAAGCGATCCCACAAAACATCGTCAATGGCGTCACAGAGAGCACTACAAAAGCCACCTTCCATGACCTCAGAAACCCTACTATGTACCCACTGATGAATGTAAACACATGGTGGACAAAATGAGCCATCTGCAACCATGACACACATTTTTTTTTTTTTTAAATTAGATTAGATGCCCCATTCATAAAATACACATGAAGATGACAGTTTCTTCTTCTAAAAATCATAGACTTTGCACTTCAATAAAAGCCAAAGTTTGTATTTTAAATGCTCTCAAGTTCTTATATTTAATAAGCCGGCTTAGCATAAGATTTCCCATTAAAAGTTGTAACACAAAAGAATAATCAGCCGGCTTCATCTTTAGTATAGAGTACTAGCTAGTTCAGAATTGTAAAATGAAAAAAAAAAAAAAAACTGATTCCTTTGGCTTATGTTACATACATGAGACATACATAGCTGAACATTACTAATGTTCCATTTACTAAAGTATGATCTGAAGAATATATAGAAGCAAATATATTAATAGAAAGATTGGTTAGGCAGAAGCAGAAGAAAAGAAGTTAACCTTCTCTCCCATAACTTCTTGGATCTGAGCAACATCACTAGAAATTCCATGCATGATGTCGCCGGTGCTGGCCATCGTGTCAAAAAAACCAATGTCTTGCCGCAAAACCGCTCGAAGATACTCGGTTCGGATCCTTTGTGCTGACCTTTCTCCCACCATTCTCCAACAAGTGATCTCTGCAAATGACAATCAATGGATTGCAGTTAATGGCACAAATTCTAGTTAGCAACTTTTAACTTAATCATGAGCTTAGGTGGTGTTGGCGCCTTTTGGATACCATTGCACAAATCATGAGCCTTAATAACGATTGATCAATGTTTTTTAGCCGAAAGGCCGAGAAAGGTCTAACTATTGATCAATGTGCATGGAGATGGATCTAAACCATTTAATCAATGTGCCACCTCTTAGATTACCGAATTTCGGAATTTGGCCTAATCCAATGCTGGTGTGCATAACAATTATATGACATGCAAGTAGATAAATTTTGTGCCCTTCCTCACCCATGTATGCTCCAATCACGACTATAGCAGTGAGCGCAGCCATGTCTAGGCATATCTGAAAACCCCCAACAAATTAGAATCATAAGATCTATTAAGAAGTCAAGCAGATGGAAATTGGATTTAGTTCAGATTATGTACAAAAATAAAAATTAAACAGACCTGCTGAACATGGTCCATCATCTGATTTTTGTCATCGCCCTTAGAAATTTTGTTAACAAATTTCCCAAAGAGGAAAGAATACCAAGGAAGAGATCCTCCATTTATCAGAGCTCCAATACACCCAAGGAACACAAGGACCATGTCCAACTTAGTAGAATATTTGAATAAACCAGACAACCCAACTGACTTTGGAGGCTCCAAATCATCCTCATCATCTCCATCATCATACATAGAATCCCCATCACCATCATCATCACCATGCATAGAATTCCCACCAACTCCAACACCCTGATGGCTCACATATTGCCTTGCTTCATCACCTTGTTGATGACTTCCATGAGTCCCATGGGTATGTTTATAGATCCTTATATCATCATCATCATCATCATTGTAAGCTTTGTGCCTTGGATGACGTCCATGAGCACCATGATCATTGGCATGATCTCGCGACAACGGAGTCCGATCTGGTCTTGCATTATGATGATGATGATGATGATGATCGGAGTAACGATCGTGGCCCTTCTCTAACATGTCGATCTGCCGCTCCGAAGCAACTGGATCATCATCATCATCATCATCAACAACCTTGGCGAGGGCAGTGGGAGCACCGTTGGATTTGGGGCTACCCCTGAAAATTCCTGGAAGCCCACGTGACATGTGACCCATGTCACGTGAGGAGCTATTATAATTATTATGAACATTTTCTCCTGCAACGTAGCTCTGAAGCTCAAGTTTGCTGACTGTTGATGAGCCAACATGGGATAATTCATAGTGTCTATTGGTGAAGCTCTGGTGCCCACCGGACGTGTGGGAAAGATAGTAGTCGTTGGCGGACCGAAAGACTCGACGGCCATTGACAGGGGTGGTCACGGCCCAGGGGCTGAGTGCAGAGCCAAGACCACGGCCATCACGCCAGCCAGTTGGCTCAAATTGCCAAGAGATCTCACCTTGCCAAGAGACGTCTGGGTCGGCGGAGAAAGGGGTGGTGGGGGACGGGTGGTGGAGCCTTCGAGGACCAGGAGTCTGGAGGTGAGATGCAGTTGAAGTAAAAGAAAATGATGTGAAGTGGGAGCTTACAGGGCTTGGGGGGCGGCGATGGTGACGCCGACGCCTGCGAGACTGGTGATTGGAGGAAGAGTATCCAACATCAAATGAGAAATCCTCCATGGTTGGGATGTATGGGACAAAGAGAAGAGGAGAGAAGAGAAGAAGAGAAAGGAGGAACAAGGGTGAAAGAATCAATATGTGATGAGCAAAACAAGAACTGACTTTGGAAATGTTGGTAATGAGAGGCCTTTACATGGCTTCCGAAATAACATTGCCACTTCCGCCAATGTTTAAATATATGAAAACCATGATGAAATGACAGTAATACCCTTCTCTCTGTGTGTGTGTTTGTGTGTTTCTCCCTCCTCGTAATCAACTTTTAGAACAAGAGCTGGTGGCCTTGCATTGTGTTAATTTGGAGGGTAATGGAATTTTTTTTACTAAATAGTCAACATGGATGAACTCAACCTCCAATATAGGAAAGCATGAATATGGTATTTGCTTTTGGATTAGAGAGAGATTCAAATCTTAATCTTGTTCCATATGCACAGAATCTAGAAATGATAGTATCATTATGCAGATTCATTTGTAATCTATCTATCTGAGGATTTGGACCAGGAATCAACTACACAAAGCACTCGTATAAAAGAGTATATAAAGCCTTAATCATATTTTCCGGGCTTCCTTGATAACTTCACTAGTAAAGTGTTAGTGAAGTAAGGTGAATGATCAAATTAAGAGTCAAGAAAAGAAGGGTAAAGTAAAAAAATAGATGACTTTTAGTGTCGAGAATGTAACATTTTAACTTTTCTTTAAAAAAAAAAAAAAAAAGAAGAAGAAGATGGCTTCTTGTCATTTAATGAAATGAAAAAGTGACTTTTTGACTTTTCTTTTGTAAAAAGTAGATGTGTTTTTTTTTTATTTAAATATGGTACTTTTTTATTTGATATTTTTTTTTATTGTCTCTTAAAATGATCATTCACCTCACTTCACTAGTAAAGTGAATTTAATAAATAGTCTAACATCTTTATTTTTCCCATGTCCAAGTTCCACGCCTATGTTTGGTTTGTTATTGTTTCTTTTTTGTGGTACAATACATGTAGGGTAACCGAATCTACCCACTCAGGGATCGATCCTTAGGTGATAAGTTCCAAGCTTACATTTAACAACAGACCTGTGAAAACTAGCAAAAGCTGGACTTGGTGCAATTGAGATGATGCATCAACACAGAAGGGCAGATTTTTTGAAAGAAGAGACAAGAGACTCCTTCCAAATAAGGGTGCCAAAGCAGAATGTCTCTTATGGGATGTTTTCGTGTGAGATACATCTCATTAGGCAGTTGTTTGTTTTAATGCTCGTCGATTTCTATGTTTACAACCCCTACCAGATAGGAAGTTCCCAAAAAACCTCTCTGGAGTGTTTTATAACTAATTAGCCTATGAAAAGAGTAGTTAGTAGCGGCATAAACAAACATTTCAGTGCAAGCTGTGGTGAATCCAATTGTCACACACAGCAGGTTCATGGGAGCCCCGCACTGAACATATGAAAGAGTCAAACTCAGCCGTTTATGGGAAGGAAGATGCTGAAACAACATTATGATCTTGTGTATGCATGACCTTGGGGATTCAGTGCACCATAAAACAACTGACCCACAAACATGTAATGGTAGTGTCAAATCCATCTATCCAATGTAGCCCAGAGATGCTGCCCACTGACACCTGTGTTTGCATGTACAATGGATCCGTAGACAATCAAGTGAAATCCAATCCACAGGGATAGTTTCATCTATAAACAGCATCTAAGTGATAAAGGTAGTAATTCAAAAGGGATCATTACTGTAGGGCATTGGAGGAGGTGCACATAAGATCAGGCTCTTGGATATGTCCGTCATCTGGGTTAAAGTAAAGGGTCATTTAGTGTCATGAGGTCAAATGAAAAAAAGCAACTCTTCTCCAACTTCTATTTTTTGTCCATTTAGTGTCACAAAAGAGTAGTTTTTTTTTTTTTGGTAAAATGAAGAGAGGCCTTTTGTCATTTAGTACTTCAATTATCCACTTCCCCTTCTTTTCTCTCTTAATTTGATCATTCATTTTAATTCACTATACAAGTAATTTTACCAAACAGTAAATCGATTTTCGACTTCATGAAAAAGACATCTAAAGAGATATCTGGCAAAAATAGGTGAGATAGAGTACAACACGAATCAAAAGGCATACATTTTTATCACAAACATGAAGACATTTTACATCCCAGAGGACTATAATTGGAGATTCCATTGTTTTCAGTATAGAAGCACATACATCAAGGGGCCATATGCCAACAAATTTCTTCAAATAAAAAAGAATCAAAAGACATGTATTGCCAAAAAATAGTAAACTGTTGCTATTTCTAATTCCAGCCGACGCTCGGATTTCCTACAACAACATATATTCAGAGTACAAATGGGAGGAAAAGAAAAGAATGACGTTCCTCAAAAATTGCAATCCTTTCGCACCAATTGCTTGTTTCCTTTAATACAGTCTACATATAGAACAACAAAGGAAAACTGCTAAATCACATGGAGAAATGAACAAAGCACATAGTACATTATAACATGAACCAATACATATTAGATACCTTCTGGGAGATTGGGTGTATTTTATCTACTTCTACCAAAACCACTGTAGGTATTTATACTGGTATGCTTTTGCCAGATGCCAAAAGATCAGGCCCTCTGATTTGTCTGTCATCTGGGCTTGGATTCACTTCCCTTGCTCCGGAATGACGAGAGTGAGAAGAACGAGCGGGGTGCTGAAATTTTAAACATGAAAGGAAATATCAAATTCAGTATTAGTGTAAGCAATACTGCACATCTGTGAGTGGATATTTCATGATCATCAAACCCAAGGATATGCACAATGTCCACAGGCCTTGAGAGTTTGGTGATCATAGAATATGCCTTGAAAATCTGCCAGGGTAAAAATTTAAGCTGCTCAATCAATTTTCAGCAATTATCGAAACATGAGAAGAATCTCGAAATGAAAATGATAATGGAAAATTGGGAAGTACTGGATGTCATAGATTTTACGTTTTTAAATGGGTCGTTTGTGGGGGCAGTCTGTTAATTATGGAACCCATCAAATTAACAGTTGGGTGAATCAAATGAATGGACACTACACATTGATCCAAGAGTAGAGGGTCACAATCATCCACCTTGAAAGGGATGAAAATGGAAATGCATACGAGACAATTTGCCATTATTATTCATTCAAAACTCACAATCTTCCAATTGAGATAAAGCAATAGCAAGCCAACCTGGTGGCATTTCCAACTTTCCATCAGTTCGGCTCTTTTGGCCACCTATCAATCATGGAGGGTTCACTTCCTGAAAACTTTCACAACCAATCTCTAAAACATCCAAGCATTGGTCTTTCCAAATAACCCAAGAGAAGGGAAAATGGTATGCTATACATGATGGCCTCAAAAGGGATCCTCAAATCAACTTTCCATAAAGCTTGCTACATCCTAATGCAGAACAAACCAGATATGAAGAGATTTGTAGAGAAATTACACAGTAGTCTAGCCACACAGAAACTGAAAGAGAGTTGATAGGTTCAGTTGCCTGTCCACACAATGCACTTGTTAGCTATCTGATACACTCCTGTTATAAGGTCAAACCTGGTAGGATTTTATGAGTCTAGTCCGCCCAAAGTAAGACTTTCTACACCAGGAGCAACAGGGCAGGCCATCCAAAGTCTAACGAATCTTGCTTTAAAGGCAAATACGTTTAATCAAACCCACCAACACTTCAAGCTTTCACGCTTCCATTATATCTCCCCCATCCTCAGAAGTTATACACACTTGTTACCCATACTCTTTCAGAGCAATACTTAATCATTATTTCTACTATCCTTCAGTAAAATCCTATTAGAAATTACTAATATACTTAGGGATGTAAACTGGTCAGGTTCAGATCAGGCTAAGGGTTGAACCAGACCTGGCCCAACTATGATTAAAAGTATATACCTGGATCCATGCTGACACCATGCCTGAATCAAAATCCATACATATTATTAAAATAAATGCCAATGTTGAAGGTGGGAGCTGAAATTGAAACCACAAGATAGTGTTCACCAAATAGTAATCAATTTCGGTTTGGTTTAGTCAGGTGACCAAACTGAACACTGAAAATTTTTGGTCCAAATCTCAATCCTCTAGATTTCAACTTGTTTAGCCAAACAGACCGAACTGACCAAATGCCGGCCAAACAAAGATAGCACAGCAATTTTATTTTTTTTTTAAAATAAAAAGGCTTTTGGCACTGATTTAGTTACTAGTTTGCCTTACTTTAATGCTGTGATTATGTGGATCAGTATATTTTATGTTATTTTTGGCTATAACACTGATCATTAGAGATGAACGCTAAGAATGGATCTCACAATTTCACTAGTCACAACACATATGGCTTATAGATAATTCATTTTAACATTTAGAAACAAAATCATTGTTGATTTAGTAGTATGTATGTATGTATGTAATGTATATGTTAATTTAACTTTTTTACTTTTTTTAATATTTTTTTAATTGAACTTCAGAAAGACCTCTGAAATGACACACCAAAACATCAAACCGGCTGAAATGTTTCAGTATGGAGTAAAACTGAAACAAGACACCCAAAACAAAATCAACAGCCATGGTTCACAAGCCTCTACCATCCATGCCACAATTTATTTTGTATTCATAGAAGACAAAACTAGTATCAATATAATATAATATTTAATATATAACTCGAGCAATTGGATATTCAGGTCAGGACCCTACTGGACCTGGACTCTAGACCCTATTATCTGTTGGGTCAAGAAGAGGGACTCATCAATTCATCATCATCATCATCATCATCATCATCAAAGTTTGTGCAAGACATGTTGGGGTCTATAGCTGGATTTTTGACGTTGGAACCTTCAGGTAATCGGAGGTCCCTTGACCTCCCAAACCTCCCAAACTGTACTAACAAAAACGTAGCAATTATTACTGTCATCAACAAATCTAGAACCCCAGGTATAAAATACTGAAATTGAGTATTGAAAATTGATCATAGTCAAAGACAGAACAATCGAAGCAGCACCCTTCTTTAAAAAGATAAGGAATGCTATGATCTGTCTCATCCCAAAGAAAAACAAAAGCAAGACTAATGCCATCCAACAGAGCGAGCAAATCAGACAACATTTTCCAAAACCACTGGAATATTTGGAAACACTGTAAACTGTCCACCGAAAACTGTAAATGAATACATCTGCTTCTTTCAACTCTTAAACCAGTTTTAAGTTAATAAATTAAAAAAGCAAATGTTATAATTTACCTTTCAAAGTGCTTCCTGAAATATGATCTTCCCTCAATTTGAAATTCACAGGAGGAACTGGAATAGAGCTACGCAGGGATTGAACTGCAACAAATGGGAGGCATTTGGCTTATGAGCTTAACTACAACTGAAGTCAAAAAATCAATAAATTAAGAATTTGAGTACAACAATAGATGTCTATGACCATAGCCTCCAAAAGTGATGAGAAAATGAGTTGGGTCTACATGGGATAAACTTTGAACCCACCTTGCGAGGAACAAAAGAAGGGAACTAGCGCAAATCTCCTCTAGTCAGTTCTTTAAAAGTTAGGAGATAAGGGGGATTTCAGTTACCTATTTCAAAACTTTTAAGCTGTCACTTGCCTTTTAAAGAGCGTGAGTTTGACAAGTTAATTTTCATTTAAGAGATAGGATGGCAAAGATTAGATTTTTATTTCCAACAGATGGGATTAGAATTAGGTCTTTATGGCATTAAGAGAACAATAAAAGCACATGTAGACCATTTAGCCATAGCAGTTTTTGGAATTAAATTAAATAAATCAATTTTTATCGCTTCATTTTGCGTGAAAGCCCTTCATTTGATCCTTTGTGAAACTGGGTGTGAGATCCATCCCTTTGGCTTATAGGCTGAATCTTCAGACTTAATTTCATTATCCTCTCTTCCTTTCCATTGCTGCTGTGGTATTTTAGTTTGCTGCAATTAGAAGAAGCCATCCTGTCGCCTTGGGACGCTTCTGGATTCCATAACATCTGGATGGTACAGATTTTATGGAACTTTATCAGGTCGGTACAACGATCGGGTTTGGATTAATAAATCATAACACTGCTGATAATCATTCGTTAATTACAAAACTAGCCAGCAGCAACCCTAAAGCAGTATTTTAAAAAATCAAATTAGCAACTGTTTGAATGCAAAGATCTGGTCCATTGCCTTGGATTATATGGAATGTTGATATCATGTTAATTTGAATATTATCGATTAACTGCTTGTTGAATGATTGGTTGAGCCTAAAAGTCTAGTTGCTCCAATCTTATGATTATTTTTATTTGATTTGCATCAATATGTATCAGAAGTAAGTTCGCTCCAGGGATGATTTTGACAGACAAAGAAATAATAATATAAAAAACCTAAGTTAGCCACACAAGAACAGGTGCATGAACTCACAAACAGCATGTATGAGACACGGTTAGATGTGCAAGATCTCGTACATTCTATTCAAAATCTTAGCGCCAAGATGGAACAAATTGATAGCTGGCTGAAAATGGAAGAGGAACCAGAAAGATCGTACGGGGTACACAGCAATACATACAATCAGGGCCCACAAAGAGGTTATCATGATCAATGGTTTGATTATGATTGGGAGAGGAAGGGACTTTGATCGTCGCAGGCACCTTGGTTAAGGAGACAATTATTGTAGATTTGATGGTTGTCCGTGACGGGTATTTTGAAAAAAGATGTCTATGATTAGTGAAGGGACCTAGGTCATGATGGACCAAGATATTCGGACCATGGGTGCCCCAGTCACACACTACATCTGTTGGGTTGAGACTCTGATTCTGGAATCAAAATGGAAATTCCTCAATTCCATGGTTGGATGAACAATGACTAATTTCTTGATTGGCGCGGTTGGCTAAGAAAGTTCATGAATAAAGAGATTCTAGTTCAGAAGACGGTGAAGCTAGGAGCTACTAGAATAATGAGTTATGCATTGGTTTGGTGTGACAGCTAACAAAACGACTAAATTTATGATGGAAAAGACAAAATTGAGTCATGAGATAAAAATGAGAAAAGAAAAAAGCTTCCAGTGGAATTTTATCATGGCGGGTCATGACTTATGACCAAGAGTTGTATCAGTGACATCAACATCTTCGATAGGGTAATAGTACTAATAGATCTATGGGTAACTACATTGTGGAATTCTTTATGCTGTGTAGCACCACCAAAGAACGAATCTAAAGAAAGTATCTTGGTATCTATGTGGATTGACTCGAAATTGCAGAATGAGTTTCCATATAAAGATATTCAGATTGTCCAATGCTTATAATTTTGCCCGTAAGGCAGAAGATGTTAGGTATCAATTAAGAAAGAAGAGCAGTCTACCAAAGGATGCAGGCACTGGTTCATGCATGTTTACCAGAGAATCCTAATTCGTCCAAGCCTCACCGTCATCAGGGAAATGGGATACTGAGTTTTTTTAGTGGCCCATGGATAAAAATTTGCAATAGAATAATAAAATTTGCTATCAATGCAAAGGAACAGGTCACATGGCTTATAAATGTCCATTATGACAACAAACAAATCTAATGCTTGTAGTTTATGAACAAGATCAAGAGATTAATGAGATAAGCCAAAGGTAAGCAAGATACTGAAGAAGAAAAGGTAAAAGAATTGGACGACGAATCAAGAGGCATGTGTCTGTCAACCAACCTAATTGAAAAGGTTAAGGTGCAAGGTGACACCAAAGGGACTCTTACTAATTTGTAAGGTTCTTATGTCGGCTCCCCTGGATGTAGATGACCACAAATGGAAGAAGCACAGTATACTTCGAACCAAGTGTGTCATCAATGGGTAATTGTGCTCCCTCATCGAATCAGGTTGCTCTCACAACTTCAAGTTCAAAGAAGCCATAGCAAAGATAAGAGTTAAAGTGCACCAACATATCATATACAATAGATCAATATTGGGACTCAGGTCGATATCACTCACAGGTGCCTGGTTACCTATACTATCAGAGACAAGCATAAAAACCAAAGCGTGGTGTGGCGTGTCTACCATGGATGCCACCCATGTACTGCTCGAACAGCCATGGATCAATGATAGATATGTGACTTACCAAAGAAAGGCAAATACTTAATCCTTTGAGAAGGAAAACATAGAGATCATTTTGTGTCTATTGAAGAGATTGCATGGTGAAAGATGGTCCAAAACCCATTCATTCAGAGTGTTTACTCAAAAGATTAAAGAGGAGCAAAGAAATTCGAGGACAGGTTTCTTTCCAAACCGGGTGGGGAGAATGATGAGAACAAGAATACATTCCACATGGGATCCACTTGAAACCCATCTAGCAAGTAACCTAAAAATGAGGACTTCCCACTTCAAACCATCTTACAGCCTCCACTTTTCAGTTTCCTAAAAGTGGGTTACCAATTTTAAAAAATTTATCCATCACCTGCCTTCTAGAGAGTCCTAGTTAGTTAAGTTAATTTTCATTTAAGGGGCAGGATGGCTGAGACCAGCCTTTTATTTTCAATGAACAAGAATAGAATTACATCTTTATGTCACTAATGCAACCTTGAGGTAGCGGTTCAAGTCAAGTAACCAATAAAAAGAAATAATTAGGGCTTCATGGCATTAAGAGTACAACAACATCCATGTAGGCCAATCAGCCATAGCAGTTTCTTGGAGTTACTTGAATAAATCAATTTGTATAGGCTCTTTCTGTGTGAAAGCCCCTTCATTCATTTCGTGTGAGACCCGTCCCCCTTGGCATAGATTCAAAGGTAGGCAGGCATGATGCTAGACCCCCAACTTAATCTCATTATTGATGGCGTAGCCCGGAGGCCACGATGATGATCTACACCTCCGACGGTGAGATCGAGCCCTAAGACTCAAAACCCTAAAATAACTTAGGGGAAAATACCCAAAGGGGAACTCACAAGAATAATTCTGAATTTTATTAGAATATAGCATAACTTACAATCAAGCATCCATCTCTATTTATAATAGAGGAATGGTCTAAATAAAGAAACTACCATTATTTAGTGATTCCTAAAATCACTCCCTAAAATCTCTCACTAAAATCTCTAAGTAAACCAAATCACTAAAATATCAAATTACTAAAATTACCAAACTATTTAAAGAAAGTAAATCATTCTTGGTGGGGTCCATTAGAAGCCCACTTCTTCTTGGATCTCACTGCATCAATTATCCTTTCTTCCTCTTCATCCTGATGATTTGCGTTGCTTTTGGATTCCATTACATCTCTCAATGGTACAAATTTTCAGAAGCTTAGGTTATACAGCGAGCTGAACGTCTGGGTTAATACGTCATACAACTGCCGATTAATTATTCATTAATTGCAAAATCAGCCGGCATCCCTAAAGTAGTAAAAGAATCAAATTAGAAACTGTTTGAATGCAAAGATCTAGTTCATAACGTTGGATATTACAGTGTTGATGTCACATTAATTTCAATTTTGCCTTCTTTTAATGGTGACTGTATATTTCAATTTTGCCTATTGGTGGGTAGTTTAATGATTGGTTGAGCCTAACGGCCTAGTTGCTCCAATCTTACAATTATTTTTATTTTAGAGAAAACTACCAAAAAAAGGACCCTAGATGGCCACTGACGGAAAAACATACCACTAGTCAATATGGCACGGACGTGGTTCCTTGTGACCTCTTCCGGTTTTTTTTTTTTTTTTTTTTATTAAAGATTTAAACGTGTGACGACGTTCGTCACATTCAAACCCATACAAATCGCAACATAACCCCATTTCCCCTTCTTCCTCCCATCATTTTCCCCCTTTCTCAAGCAGTTTCCTTTCCTCCTTCCTCAAAAGGTCCTTACCTTGATGATTTAGCCACCCAAAAATAATCATACAACAAAGATAATCAAATGAATAAACTATATATCAAAACCCTAATGAACTTTTCTCGAAAAGTAAACATGAAACTCAGGCTCTATAGTAGATAACGCATGAAAGAAAGGTCAAACTTTGCTGTGCCTACCTCGTTAATGGAGATCAACAACCTCCACAAGGAATATTCAATATTGGGGGAGAGTTTTGTTCTTGTTCATTTTGGTACAGAAAACCAACAATCGCAGATAATAAAGGTCGGAGAAGAGGCAGATTTGACGAATTAGCGACAACGTCGACACTAACTCTCAATATTAAGCGACGATGTCGTTGCTTGTTAAAAAAAGGCAAAAAAAAAAAAAAATTTCTTGAGGGAATACCGGTTCTGTTGCATAAAAACTATGGGTACCTCTTTTGGTTAGTGGCCGTTTAGGGTCCTTTTTTTTGGTAAGTTTTCTCTGTATTTTAATTGCATCAAAAAGCATGGTAAAAAATCAATTGCAAAGATAATATGTGTTCTATTCAAATGTTACAGAGCACTTTTACTTCTCCCGATGAATTTGCACTTTTACTTCTCCCGATGAATTTGCAGTTCTTTATTATTATTATTATTATTATTATTATTATTATTATTATTATTATTATCCTTATTAAAAAAAGGATGTTTCACAGCTAAATAGAAACAGAAACAAGAAACAACTCAGACACAAAGAAAGCAAGAAAAAAAATCCAAAAAAATGAAAACAGGAACCCCAAGATCATTACAATTGTTAGCACTCCTATCCTGAATGATCCCTGCCAGGGAGAAAATCGTCCTGTATGGCATGTTGGCCCTGCTGCTGTTTGAAGGTGTCCCACTGCTGCTAGAGTTCCCTGATTATACACCATTCCTGGATCCAGGAGTGTTTATGTAGTTGCTCAAGCATCTGTACATTGAGCTCCTTTATTTTAACTTCCATTGTTTACTATGTGCTTGGACTGCTTGAATTTGATAGTGGCCACTGAACGAGGTCCTTTTCTAATGTTTCCATGTCCATGTTCCAGTCCAGATGAAAGATATCTTTTAGGCACTCTTGGAGAAAGATCTCCTGATTGAGCATATCTCTTTTAATTGTCTTCCAGTTCTCCGTGGAACCATAGCTGGTCCTGACAGTACTGTGTATAGGTAGTGCATGTGATGAAACTCTTCTGGAAGTACAGCTATCCTTTTGGACCTCATTGAATAAGTGGTCTGAATCCAATCTTGTGCATTGATCAGATTGGATGAAGATAGGAGCAAAAGTGAAGAGAACACATTGGATTAAGCTCTTAGTGGGCTGGTCAGTGGCACCATGTACTTTGGTTTTTGCTTGTTGCCTAGTCTACTGTGGCCTCCAGGCCCTCCACTAAACCCCGAGCTAGATCCTTTCCAGAGTGTACTGTAGTGGATGAAGGCCCTTGATGCATAACTTCAAGGGTGATTGAGCAATGAGACCGTGTCAAATAAATCCTATTTTCATCATCACTGCATGATCCTAGAAATCTTCTACTAAAGCCAACACCTATCAGCCAGCTGGCATTGAGCATTTAATGCACTGTATTTTTTTTTTTTTTCTGTTTAGATAAGGACAATATTGCCAGCTGAGCACAAGATTTGCCAGCTAATCTCATTTGGTTGGGTCGAACCTGACAACCTCCTTGCCTGGTTTAGCTTCCTTTTTGGAATCTGTCCCGATCTCTGCCAACCCATCTTCCTTGTCATTCTCCTTCAAGGGTGAATCTCTTGCTCTACTCTGAAAACGACCGTGCCTTTCAGCTTGTTTCCATACCTGATCCTCTTCCCATAGGGACCTCAACAATACACTTCTTTACCATAATGATGCACCTCATCCAACCATCAGTCCAACCAATTGCCATCCTCTATTCCAATAAAGCACCACTATCCAACCAGATGGTTTGATCTCCTCTAATTGTAAAGGAGAGAGTTGATACTCTTGTGAATCAGATGGACCCAACCCCACCAGCTTCTCTCTTTAGAATTCCACTCAACATAGTCTAGTATCTTCACCTTGCTGCAGTTAACGCATTTCCCTGGAAGGCTTTCAAAGACAAAACTTCTGAAACTTACAGCTTTCAGATGCTGGTACATAACTAACTCCCTCTTAATAATCCCTACTAAAATCAACTTCCTATCAGAATTCTAGCATATATAGCTTTTTAACCCAACTTCAATTGGGAGCTAGTAACAACACCCAACCAAAGTACTAATGGTTCCACAATCAGGCATAGGAAGCCTTCACACCAATAGTCAAACGTCAATCCATCCAAATTGGAAACAAGGCAATGTACGCCAACAACAGATGAAAATTCATGACCTATCTTGTAATTGCTACTTGTTGTCCTGTCACCATTCAAGTGGAGCCTATCCATGCTTTCACCATCTCTCCTTCCACTGCCAAATATAAACAACAAATTATTTCAGGGTTCTAGGATTTCTAGAGAGCCTTGGAGACGCCATGCTGCCAATAGATGCTGCTGCATGATCCTCAGCGGCACTTTCCTTTCACGGATATGTCCTATCGGGGATAAGGCCCTGTTCTCCGTGGTTTTAGCTAATTGTTCCTCATCAAATACTATCATTGGTAGTTGAAGATCCATCACTTTTGCTTATAATGCATATATAATGCCTGATGGAAAGTATTTTAGTGACAGCGTTCTTCGCAGAAACTATCATCCCGGATACAGCATTTGACATGTGGTACCCGCACTGATACGGATCTGGGTATGGGATACGGAAAGATATGGTGTAAAATTTCAGGATACAGCTTTCTTGTATTTTATGGGGAAAAAAAGAAGAAACCCTACTGAAGAGGAGAGGAGCAGGAGCAGGAGCAGGAGCAGGAGAGAAGGAGAAGGAAAGGTAGACTGACCAGTGTGCAACTGTTGCTGCTCAACTGCTATTGCCGACAGGATCTGCTGCTGCTGCTGCTCGAATGTAACTGCTGAACCAGATCTGCAGCTGCCCAACCAGATATGCTGCTGGAACTTCACTGCTACCAGGTACTGCTGCTACTCCTTCCTCATCTTCATCTTCTGTATTTCGTTCTCCTTTTTTTTTTCTTTTTCTTTGTTCTTCCTTTCTCTCCATCGGCTCCTTCCTTACTCGAGGTTTCCTTGTCGACAATAAAAGAGGCAAATGTCCCTTAAAAGGCCAGCCGTTTTACATTCAGCCCCCATAAGTTTCGTTTCAAGACCTCATACTCAAATACCAATCCACTTTACATTGGTTTATATTGACAATGAAAGGGTGACTGCAAAAGTCAAACCCACTATTACCATTTATTCATATTTTTGGTACTGGATTGGAAAATGACCTTTCTTGTCATGTCATTCAATGTCCTTCCTTTCTTTAAATTATATTTCCCTCTCCTTGAAAAGCTGAAACTTCTTTCCCACCCTCCATTTTAAGTTTAATGGCTGGAAGTTCGTATTGGCCCACTTCAGATTGAGATTTTCAGGGACCCACTTCTATTAGTTAATTAGGCATGTATGATGTATCATATATTACTATCACATGATATCCGTACAAGTATCTGTGTCATATCTCTGTGTCCGTATCGTATTTTAAGTGATACTGCACCCGTATCCGTGTCCTAAATATTTTAAGATGTTGTGTCGAATCCCTATTCCCCATGCCCGTGTCCGTATCCTTGTCCGTATTTGGGCATCATAGTGCAGTACTTATTTGTTTGTAAACTAATTGAAACAATATACCCTTTTCTAAATGTTGAAACAGTGTACCTTTATTAGTATTTGTAGGTAATTGAAAACCTGTATTTCAAAGAAATGATAATACAAAAGGTGGTACAAGAGAAAGGAGATACGAAAACAAAGAGCATGGTATAACAGAACTAGACCCTACCCTAACAATAAAGAAAAAACAACAGAAGAACAAAACTAGGAACTAGAAATTCACCCCCTGTTTAGCTAACAAGTACGCCACTTCATTAGCTGATCTATTAATGTGCCTCCACCTGTATACCGAAACCAGAGACTAGATCTCGTTAAGCTGAAAATGGAATTTCCAAGGAACCCCATTCCCACATATAACTCAAGAAATTGCATTGGCCAAAACACTTACACAATCAAGAAAATGAAAAGAGGATCAGTCTGATCTTTAGGGCCTCTAAAATCGCCATTATCTCAGCTTCATTTGAGTCTTTAACACCAATCGGTTTAGAAAAGGAGAGCAATTCTTGACCTTCGTCAAGAATAACTTTCAATATTATACCTTTGCAATCTTATCATTTAAACTAAGTGCATCAAGTCCTTCATAAATCATATATCTAACATTAAAGCACATGTCTAAATAAGAAGGTAAAAAGACAGTCTCTGTTAAGCAAAGTAAAAGGACAATCTGCATTAAGGGATGTAGCTCACAGTGTCACACTCTAAACAAGTGAAAACAACCACAGAGCAGTTTGTTACCCAAAAAAAGAAGGAAGCATTTAATAGAATCGTATCGCCAATCAAAGTAGTCAAACGGCAACTGGAAGGAAATACTGAGCATGATATATCATAAATCCTAAAATGTGGCTCGATATAGCCCATGGAGATTGCAACCAACTCGGATTTAACACGTCCAAGGTCAGGAACAGAGGAATACTTTTGAAAAAAAAAAAATTTGTGATGTAGGCCCAAGAGTTGGGGGTTGCATGGAAGTGCCAAAGCACAATAATGGTGCCAAAGCATGTGTCTGTAGACACTTCAACAAGTCTTCACAGAGATGATAACGAGGACGCACCTTAATGAGAAAACCCAACTCTATTAATCAAACTCTCTCAGAATTTCTTCTTACAATGCCATATAAATAGGAAAACATAACTTAGGACCTAAGAAACCTAATTAAACTAGGAAACTAAATAATATTGGAAACCTAATCCTAATTACAAATCTTTAAATAAAACTAGAAACTAATGACTATAATTAGTGAATAAAAAATCCTAAATCTACTTGGGCCCTACACATGTGGCCTAAGGTCGACCTGCTTCAAATTGCCAATAGAATATTTGATTGCAAGGTTTCTTATTGCTCATGTGGTGAAAAAGAATTCACCCATAGACATGGTCTAGTCTGTAGAACAGGCATAAATCTGAGGTAGATGTTTCAATCTTAGCTTTGCATGAATAATAAAAAGTACTATAATACCTTACTAGTAAAACATCTGTTAAAGCGAGAAAACATCAAATAAATGAAAAAAAGAACAAAAGAAATTCATGTTCTTAAAGTCAATCAATTATGTGGGCTTGCTCGCACAGCCCAAGTAGAACAAAGCTGCCAGAATATGCAGATATTGGATCCTCCATAGATCCACACATATTAAGCAAACATTTACTTGCCTCGTTTTGATCAAGACTGTGAATATATTCATGGGAAAGAGCAGCCATACAATCCACTGTAATATTGCCCACATGTCCTCCCTGGATTGGAGAGAACTCAACCTCGAGTCTGCATCATCATTGTCGCCATGACCATTCGCTACCCTCTAAGGCGTGAGATCAGCTGAATTGGACAGTCCAATGTCTTCATGCCATCAACATTGATTGACTTCCAGAGAGATTGGGAAAGTATAGTTTGGCAGAGTATATAATTTCTATTAAAGAAAAGAAAATTATAGTTCGACCCTTGATTTGGCCTTGTCATTGGGCTTTATTTGATTCATTGCCAATTATTCTCGTTAGTTCTAGCTTATGCAATTAACTTTCTTTTTTTAAGCTGGAATTTACTTTCCAAGTAGAACAATGCTGCCAGAATATGCAGATATTGGATCCTCCATAGATCCACACATATTAAGCAAACATTTACTTGCCTCGTTTTGATCAAGACTGTGAATATATTCATGGGAAAGAGCAGCCATACGATCCACTGTAATATTGTCCACATGTCCTCCCTGGATTGGAGAGAACTCAACCTCGAGTCTGCATCATCATTGTCGCCGTGACCATTCGCTACCCTCTAAGGCGTGAGATCAGCTGAATTGGACAGTCCAATGTCTTCATGCCATCAACATTGATTGACTTCCAGAGAGATTGGGAAAGTATAGTTTGGCAGAGTATATAATTTCTATTAAAGAAAAGAAAATTATAGTTCGACCCTTGATTTGGCCTTGTCATTGGGCTTTATTTGATTCATTGCCAATTATTCTCGTAAGTTCTAGCTTATGCAATTAACTTTCTTTTTCTAAGCTGGAATTTACTTTCCACTTAATACAATTATTCTTTACCCACCAAAATTAACTTTCCACTTCAAAAACAACAACAACAATAATAAAAAACAGACATGCTCCAAATGAATAGATCCCTACATCGCTAAAACAATCCTAATATATTATTGTTGAAGAGTGTTTAAATGCTGACATCAGCAGGAATGCCTTCTAGGGACCATGGCTGAAACTCCATGGCCCATGTAGGACATTGACACATGCAACAAAGCAAGTTTTTGGAGATTTTCATTTACCCAGTACCCATAACCAGAATCAGAAAACAAATAAGGTACCTTGGTCATTGAAGATCTCGCCTTCATTGAAACCATCAAAAGAAGGATGATATTGTGAGAGTCCCATTCTTGTTTTTCTAAAATCTTCTGATAACCGGTTTGTTGAATCACGGCCATCTTCATTGTCATCATCTCCTTCAGAAGTAGTTGAGGCTGAAACCCAGTCTGTGATGAGACTCTCTGCTCCCTTACTCTTCCTCCCGAATTTCAATAATCTCTTGAACCCTTTTGTAACATCCTTACGTGAATGCTGGGAAGTGTTAGCGACAAGGATAGGCTTTTGAGTACTGCCCCATTTCTTTCGCATGCGAGCTGCGTCAGCATCCATCATCTGTGCCATTGAGTGGGAGTTCCACGAAGTTGGACTCCCTATAGGTGAATCTGCGGAGACATCAACATCTGATGCATCATGTGAATAAGAAAATGTATTGTACATATGGGAGTTCCACGATGCAGGACTTTCTCCAGGAGAGTCTTGCACAGTTCCTAGAGAAGTATTGAATCTGGAAGACACAGAAACAACTGCAGCAGCTGTGTTCTCATCCACTTGAGAAAGTGATTGTAAGACTTCGCCATTTTCTGACCCGAGATCATATTTTTCTGATTCTTGGCTCAAACTTAGTTTCTCATTCTCCAATTCGGCAGGAAAACCTCCCATCTTAAAATTTTCTTCAGCAGACACTCTTTCAAATTCTTCTTCCCCTTTGCTTTTACTCGTGTCAGGAGAATCTTCAGGATGATCTGCCAACTCTTCAGACTCTTCTCCATTTTTCAAGTTATCAGAAACCAAGGAAGATCTTAGCTTAGCTATACCAGCTCCAGAGCCAGGACCAATACCATTACCCTTCCTAAGGAAGGGCTTCAGCTCTCCATTCTTCAGGATTTTATTGTAGAGGCTCTGTTCAGTTTGCTCTTTGGAAAATCTCAATGGCGCCAAGACAGAGGAATCAGAGTTGAGAGGTGAAGGATCCTCCAACTCACAAGGACTTGCAGTGCTTTTTCTCATGGACTGAGACCGTCGTGGCTTCTCTTCCTTGACAAGGGATATATCTTCACTGGTACTCCTGCTGCGTATGTAGTTCCTGACCTGTGACCGAGTCACTGTCTTGCTAATTCCTGTTGAAGGTTTTGTATTTTCCTTCCTTAAGTCAGAGAGGTTTGGGACTGAATTTGTGAGAGGATTTTCTGGTCGCCGCCTACCAGAACCAGAGTTGTTAGCTTTGACAGACGATCTTGGAACGGGTGCTACTGTGGTTCGAGAAGTGGAGGAAAAGCCTTTATTGGACAAAGGTTTCTTAGATTGCATGCTTCTTAAAGAACCATCACCTGAAAGAGTCTCGTTGAATGCAGCATCTTGTCCATAATGAGTCTCCTCAGAAAATGTTGGTAAATCCTCTTCCTCATCACTCTGGAAAGGCTCTTCTAGTTGATACTGAAATGCAAACCTTGACAAGGTAAGTTACAATAACATATTAAGAGACATTAATTATTGACCATAAATAGTGAAAACAATTACACAAAACACTTAAATCAAGGTTGAAATGAAGGATACCTGTTCCCTGTTTTCTCATAGAGGAATGAGAACTAAATGACCTCAGCCTCTCTGCACGTCGTCGAACATGAAGACCTGAATCCCGTCTATCTGCAGATACTGAAAACTTTGCCTCCATCTCAGCCTTACTACGTTCTAGGCAATCATGCATTTCCTTCATTTTGGCTTCCTTCTGAGCTCTTTTTGATACCCACTCTTCATTCAGCTTTGCATCTCTTTTTTGCATGTACCTTTCATAAAATTCCCCTCTGATATCCTCTGATGGCCCAAAATTGGACGGCTGCTTTGAATTATTGGCTTGACTGTCTACCATCTTCATAAGCAAAGAAACATCAAGTTCCAACGCACTACTAAAATTTCCTGACAGTTCCCTCACCTCATTCTCTTGGAATAATTGAGTAGAACTAGCCTTCCCTAGTTTCTTCTCAACAGCACTAAAATGCTGCTCCACCTGCGCATCAACCATCTTGTTTCTCCGTGCAGAGGCCATCTGATCTCCAGGAACCCTACGCTTGTGGGCAGCAAAAAGCTTTTCCAACTCATTGGCCTTCACTTGCAGCTCATCATTTAATTCTTGATTTCCCTTTGATTGCCTAAACTTTTGAATTGGCTCAAAGATGTTGATTGAAGCTTGATCAGTAGTATCTAGAGTTTGAGAAGCTTTTCTTCCCATCAAAGAGGGCTCTTCATTTCCAGATAGAAATGTGTTTTGATCCTGCTTAACCTGAAACCTCTTGTTCTGCTCAGAAGCAGAGCTTTGCCTGTGTAGTTTCATTCCTTGAAAGCCCGAATCTCTCTCTCTTGATTCTTCTAATTTGGCAGAGACAGAAGCCCCATGTTGTGCTTGAGAAGCCATTGCCTCTTTCTTCCCCACTTCCTTTGCTTTCCCCGGAAATGCTCTCCACTGTGACAGAGAAATTGATGGATCACTCTTTCCCACTTCTGCTCCGCCTGCAAAACTCCTGTACTGAGTCTGAGAAGTCGTTGGGTCCTTTGCAATGTCTTCAGCCTTGCCAGGAAAAGCTTTCACCTGAAACTGAGAGCCCATGGAGTCTTTTGACTCCAAAAAAACTTCCTCTGTTTTGCTTGAATAAGTACCAGATTGCTGCCATGAAGCTGGTTGGCCTTTTAATCCAACATCCTCTTCTCTTCTCGGAGAAGCTCTCAATGATATTTGAGGTGCATGGTGATTTCTTTCGTCTGCTCTGCTTGAGAGGGCTTCGAAGGGGCCCTGAGAAGACGCCGAAACTTTCCAATTAACATTCTCTACACTTCCTGAAGAAGTGTTAGACTCCGTGTGGAAAGCTACTTGATTGATGTATCCAGGATGCTCTGTCCTAATTAAAACTGCTCCAGACAGGGTCCAAGAAGATCCTTGATCTTTCATTTTAACATGTTCTGCTCCACTGAGCAAAGTCCTATTCTGGCCCTGAGCAGCCACTGCATCATTCAAACCAACATCTTCTGTCATGCCAGAGATAGATCCTTTCAAGAGGATATCAGAAACGTTTTGGTCCTTCGCCCTACCAGAGTCTCCTTTGACAGGAAAAATTCCAGTCCGAGAAGTTGCTTGCTCTTGCAGTCCAGCATTATCTGCTGAGCTGCCTGAAATAGCCTTGAACTGAGCAGTCTGCAAAGAATTTAAATCCTCCTTTGAACCCGACTGTGACTGAGATATTGCGGTATCTTTCAAAATGTTGACATCTTTGTGTGTTTGAGAGTTCAGTGAAGAAGTCAGTGTCATCATGTCATCGCAGTGGTCATTCTCTTTCCTCTCAACACTCATGTCACTTGCTCCACTCCATCGTCGCAACACTGCCTTCTCAACAACAGAGCTTGCAGCTGATGATGATGAAATGTCTGACGACAGTCTTCGAAGATCAGGTACCTTCCCACTGGCAATAGTCTTACTAACACCGCTACCACTTCCAGACTGCTCCTTCTGCTTATTCTCAAACATGTTGATGCGGTCCTGCACACTCAGACGCCGAGCTGGCTGCTGAGTAGACAGAGGCGGTGACACGTCCATTGCCTTTTCTGTATCCTTCTTGGAAGCCACTTCGCTTTCTCTCCCCTCATCACACTCGGTGCTGGGTTCCCTCATGGAACGACATGCAGGGAAGCTGGCAGAAGTGGAGTGCTTTGGTTGAGAGATGGCAGGCTTGGATAGGTCAGAGACACGGCTTGTGTCTTGTTCTTGGTTGCACTGGTAAGAATGTTGCCGGTGTTGTTGAGGCTCAATAGATTTGAGGGAAAGCATTTCTTCAGTTGTGTCATCAATGGACATGTCTGAGCCAAAAGAGGACCGAATGGCAGGGTCATCGATGCCCTTCAAAGAATTTACCAGCTCAGGCTGACGCTGACAGAGAGATATAAAGTTGCTACAGGCATCCCTGATAAAAAATATAAAAAAAGAAAAAAAGAAAAAAAAAAGAGGAAAAGGAAAATGGATAAGAATAACTAAAAAAGAATTAAATAAATAAATTAAAATAATTGAATTATCATTGGAGAAAGTTCATCTGTTACTATCCATTGTACCCTTTATTCTCTATTATTCATCACCTAGACTTCTATGTTAGTTTTCCTAAAGCAGAAATTGTATCAACTCATCCAAATTGTGGTCCTCGATTCAGATTACTGTAATTAACATTTAATGCTTTAACTATTTAACTAATTAGTATTTACACATCTTTGTTATATATTAATATATGTCATGATGTTCTAGAGATGAAAACTAGGCCGTTGACAAGCCCGTGCTAGGCCAGGAAACTGTGGCCCCTGGCCCAGCCCCACACAGCCCGGTGCTGAGCACAGCTACGCCCAGGCACGGCCCTATTAGGCCTGCCAGCGTAGGCCCTCCCAACAAAACCATGTTAACTCTTCGGGATCTATTTCTCTTTGGAAGATGAAGAATTTATGTGTACCTATTAAATAAGAATGGAAAATGAGTTAGGTTAGCAGTAGAATGATGATCTATCTGGATCTAAATGCATTTCCTGGGATGGTAAATGCGTTAGGTAAGCAGTAGAATGATGATCTATTTGGGTTTAAATGCATTTCTTGGGATGGTCCATCATTCAATCCATGTCTGACATCATCCATCCCATGATTAAACGTTACAGGCTCAAATCGATGGGACCATATTTGACCAAATGTTCCCCATTATCGGTTCAATGGTCAATCCAATTTTCAAAATGTTGAAGCTACAGTCAAATTTATATGTATTTTCAGCAAAAGAAATAATAATAATAAATCAAATGTAAGCATCTATGTTAACACGGCGGGCCGGGCCAACCCCGGGGAGCCATGCCTCAGGGTCATGTGGGGCCGACGCCCAACCAACTTGAGCCTGGTAAAAATTAGGTTGTATTGGCCCGACACGGCCCAATTTTCATCTTTATTAGATGCTCGTCTTCTTGATATGATTGTAGGACAGACTTATTTGTCATTGTCAGGGGCGGACCCATGTTACCAAGACCTGGGGCGACTGCCCCAGATCAAAAAGGGAAATTGTAAAAGAATTGAATGGGGCCCTAGCCCATGCCCCATGTATGTATGAACAAGCTTTCGCCCCACATGTCAAAACCTTCACTGTTTTTTATTTATTTTTAAAGAGCGTGGGTGAAAAACGTGGACAGAAAAAAACTATCGTTGGTGAAAAGTTCTTCTTACAACCTCTACAGTCACAAGTTTAGGATCTCGTCAATGCCAATCAAGCTTCTCCTCATTGTATGTCTTGTGGTTAGTCTCTCTCTCATGGTTGCACCAAACACTTTCCACGGCGAAGTTCTCACAATCACCCATCTAGTCCCACAATGAGTCAACTCCGACAGAACCCCATCCCCATTGACCTTCCCTATCTTAAGTATTTCTTCTTAGATTTGATGGGATGGATGCCTGGAATTTCTTCAAAATATTGAAATATAACAGGGGAGTGACAAGAGAAACCCTAATCAAACCTTGGTTCTCTCTCCATGCCCAAATCTAGTATAATCCTAATCACTCTATATCTAAATCCGAACCCTTAATCTCTATATCCTACTTCAAATCCTAAATCCCCAAATCCAAATCCAAACCCTAAGCCCTAAATCACAAAATTCTAAATGGAAACCCTAAGCTCTAATTCTCCAAATTCCCTTGATTCATAAGCCCTAATTCCCAAATACCCTAAATCCAAATTAAAAGCATAGAAATTCGAAACCCAAACCCCTAAATTGCTAAGTCGATTAAGCATTGAAATCCGATTGATTAATTTATCATATATATGTCTGCACAATTTTCTGCTTAGTGGAGCATTTACTTGCATTTTAATTTGGTTATGATTTGTTGTTCGTTTTTTTCAATCTTTTTTGCCTCTTTTCCATAAAGCACCTTGTAGGTTGTCTGTGTGAGTGAGCTCTTTGGAGCTTTAGCATTTTTATTATAAAGTAAAGCACATAGCAACAAAAGTATAGAAAAAAAAATTGGGGAGGGAGAAGAATTATTAGGAGATAGCATTATAACTGCTTATTTCTTCTTCTTCTTCTTCTTCTTCTTCTTTTGGATTTTTTTCTTGGACTATAATATGACGTCTATCTCCATTAACTGTTATGCATCTAGTTGAGTTCCACATAAGTTGGACATTTTCTAAAGAAAAACGTCCAGATGCTATTACTACATAGAAAAAATCCTTTATTAAAAAATATAATCAAAATAGCACAGTAGCTAAAACCTCAATCCACTGGGTTTGGTCTAGGTGATGAAATGTTTCATTTAAAAATAAATTGTAGAAATAAGGGGCACGCAAGCTCTTTTCCATAAAGCACCCTTGTGGTTTGTCTATGTGAGTGAGTTTTTTGGAGGCTGAAGCTTTAATATTTATCTTGTAAAGCAAAGTAAATAGTAAAAAAATTATAGAAATTGAGCTTTAATGCAATACATTTTCTCTATTGCTATTGTTGATTTGATAAAAGTTTAGTAAATGCTAGCAAAAATTTAGCCCCACCTAAATGAAAATCCTGGGTCCGCCACTGGTCATTGTATTTATACTACTATGAATGAGAAATGGAAGGATTATGAATAACTACTCTTTTCTTTTTCTCTTTTAATTTTTCCATTTTTATTAAAAAAATACTATGATTCGCAATATGATTCACGATTCAATTAGATTCATGGGTATAAATGATTTGTGATATGATTTCGATTTTCAGAACTATGGTGGTGATGACAATGACGGTGGTGGTGGTGGTGGTGATGGGAGTGATGTGGCGGTGGTGGTGATCAATATGATGATGATGGTGGCAATGATAAAGTAATGTTGGTGGTGGTGGTGGTGCCCCACCTCATTAAATCATCAAGGAAAGCTCAACTTCAATAAGAGTTTGTTTCCACCATCAAATTGACCACATGTAAAGCATGTGATTTAAATCTTTTCTTATTTTAACCACGTGTTTTAGACACGATCAATCTTATAGTGGGGAATAAGACTAAAGAGAGTGAAATTTCCCTCAATAGTAGAATGTGTAAAAGTGAATCTGAGTAATTTGGATTTCAAAGGCAGGCCTATTAATGGATTTAAAGTGATAAATACGCACAAACAATGTGTTTATGTGAGTGATTAATCTGACAACAAGAACTAATCTTATAAAAAAAACTTCAAAATGTCTGTTATTCTTAAACACTTTTTTTCAACATAAATTATAACCTCCTACAAACTCCGCCAGTTGTTATATCTGCCAGTCCTAAACCCGGATGAGGAGGGTTGCGTCAAGTAGGTTGACAACTTACGAAAAACTTTTGTCACAACCCCAACATGAATTCCGAGGTATGCAGCAGAATTTATATAGCTGAACCTAACATAGTTGGGCAAGGCTTTGATGATGATAATATTATACTCTACAACTGCCAAACGACTCAGTATACAAATGTGTTGCAATCTTTAGAGCCTTTAGTTCGTAGGGATTTTGAGAATTACCGTCAGGGAGAATTACAAATTTTCCCACACTGTCACCCAGCAAGTTTCCCAAATGCTGAAGTAGAACCCAACATTCAGGGGTTGTACAGAGTACTAAACCAGCCCCCTAAGATGTTCATTCAGGTTAATAAAAATTTATGAATATATTTGTGTTGGCCAAGACAACTCCATTAAGATTTAATAATATGGCTTTCCAGTTGGTAACCAGGTGTGACTTTCCATCCTAACGATGTGGTTACCATCCAGATGAAAATATAGCCTAGCTTTTATATCAGTTGAAAATTTAGATGTTCATGCTGGTATCTTCCCTTTTACAACAGTAATTTAGATGAGTGAAATGTAAGGGTCTTTGCAAGCCGTATCCCTTCACCAATCCCAATCTCCTGGAATTGCGACTGGGGCTCAATACTCCTTTTTCAATGTAAAGCTTTTGAGCAAAGATTTGTATTAACTTCTTACTTCAGGCGATGAGCACCAAATCGGTCTGCAAAGAGTAGCAGTTCTGAGACGTTATCAGGGTTGAAACCTGCAGCCGATGCTCGAGCACATGCTGCACATAGGTCTTGCTTAACTGCAACAAGCCGCACATCTATAGCCCGCAAAAGCTCTTTCCTGAGCAGTCAAGTCAAAAGAATCATACAAATAAATGTGAATTACCTAGTGAAGTTGAGAAATGTTAATAGATAATTTCAATCATACTATCGTTGTGTTTGACATGGTAGACAAGAAAGGGTAGTTCAAGACAGAGTCTACCACCTATTATATTCTGAGAGAAATAGGGTAAAGCCGTCTTTAACATTGGCATCAAGGAACACAGCAATTTCTAATTCAGAATAATGAAAAATCATCATGGTTAAAGAGAAGCTTCCATTTAGCTACCATGATAATTTGGTCTTTTCTTTTCTTTTCATCACTTTTCTTTGTTCGTTTCTCTTGTTATTGTTTGAATGGTGATAATTGATCAATTTGAAACCCTAACCCCAAACCCAGGCCCAAGCAAACCCCCTCCCCATCCCTCCCTCCCTCAAAACCCCCAAACCCCAACCCCTTCAAGATGAGATGAAAGAAAGAGCAAGAGCTCAATTGAAACCATAAAAAGTTAAAAAGTTAAAAGGTTACAAAATTCTGCAGCCAAAATATTATAACTCAATCTGATCAACTGAGCTTTGAAATGACTGAATACAAAATTTCAAGTTTTTAACCTAGTTGCAAACATGGACTGAGGTAAATAAAACACATGCAGTAAAATAAGCAACTAATATTTAAGGACAATTTTATATACTTTATAGCATGTGGTCAACCCATGTATTACAAACCGAACAACATCCAGAGGTATAAAGAGGAAATACGTACTTGGTTACATCAGCTGCTGCTGCAGCTCCTGTCTCATTTTCCCCTGGATCAAATGGCAGATAAACAACAGTTTCAATTCACTAAGGAAGTCACCCACTAAACAAGTTAAAGATTAAAAGTTAAAACAAAGAAAGAAGATGCGCATTGGGCAGTCAAGGCTGATGCCTTTTCTTCCTTTTTTTTCCTTTTGGGTGCGCACTTATGGCAGTGAGTTCAACAACTACATGAAGGATGAGCACTGAACTATAAGAGGTGATTTTTCTTTTCATAGGCAAGAAAAGGATAGTTTTTTTCTTTTTTTTTTTTATAATGGTAACTTGTACCATGATAGTTAAAACTAGAAAAACAGAAAAATAAGAAAGAATGGATATAGAAAACATAACAAGCATCATCATTTCTGTGCAAAAAAATTCTTAACAAATAAGGGAAAAACAGAATATATTTGAGTACGGCCAGACCAACATTCCAACCAACAGTGTCAGAAGATGTCATATTTTAGCAATTGAGTTTATGGCATTAATCAACGATCCAGATCATTGTTCAAAAAGTTGAAATCATATCTCAAATCCATGCTTGGAAATTGCAGTTGCAGTAGACATCATGGCCAGCCCTGAAAAGTGAAAACTAATACATCGCGACGACCTGTCATAATTCGCAGCCATCGTGGCATGGATTTTCATTTGTCTCCAAAAAAATCTGAAAAATCATCCAAAAGATCCAAAGCATCGGAAAATGCTAGAATCTATTTTCTTCATTAAGGAATATTATTTAAAGTAATTTATCGGTCCCCTCAGTCCCCCAAAATTTTAGTGGTTCCATCACATATATTGACATGGACCATTGAGTGGAATACATCACTTCAATAAACTGAACTTTTAGACCATAGGCCCCACTTCTACAAACGGATAATCACGACAGTGACAACTCGAGTTGATATAAGTTTTGTGCTCCCTATTTGTGAGCTCACCTAAATGCATGATAATTCATGCGGATCGAGATGAAGACCTCACAATCAGATAGGCATTGGCATACATGGAGGTGTATGATTAAGCACAGTGATCCAGAACCATGCGTAAGGAACCTAATAAGTTAGAAAACCCAAACAATCCAAGATTGCAGAGTTTTCACCATTCCAGGGACTGTTTGAGTAACAGTCGGTAAAAAGGGGCAGTTCCTCACTGTTTTCGGGTTTCGATTAGTGGGTTCAAATGGGCCCAAACTCACTTGGATCCAAGACCCCTGGGTCATCCAGGGGTGCATTATCAGTTGGCAGGACCCTCAATCAGGATATGTGGGCCGCATGGCCTCCATGGACAGAAATGTCCAAACGTCTCAGCCAATTCGATTTGGTTGTTTGATTTGATTTTCTTGCCATTTTGCTAGCCACCTGACTAGATCCAAATCCAATTAGTATCCACCACTAGATTAGAAATAACAGAAAGAGTGATTAGATTAGGGGATTCAGTCAAATTTCTAAAGAATTCCATGAAATCTCAATAAATGTGCCAGTCACAGAGCATAAGGCGGGCCGCGGGTCGACAGTGAGCTATCAAATAAAATTCTGAGATTTTTCTAATCCTCTTTCGTTTCTTCGATCATTAATTGCTTCTTCCCTATTGTTCCATTCAATTTACCATAATGTTATGCATATTGATATGAGGTGTTAAAAGTGCTAATGGAGGAGATCGTCCACTGTAACCATTGTCTGTCACAAATCAATCAGTGTACTGCAGTTCTAACAGTATTTGACGGTTAGATACTGTCTTTGGGTTTCTTTCAAGTGGGCCTCCACAAAGTAAAAACCCTCAACAACTCACAGTTCATTATCAGAGGTGATTTGGCTTGTGTGATCAATGCGATCAATTGGGTGCCCCAGAGTTGTAGGGCCACATGGCAGTTTTTAAGTGGAAGTGCTGAGGTTGAGGACTTGCCTTAGAAGTGCATGCTTCCTTTTTCGTGACTTGCTCTAACAAAACCAAAGCCAATGTCTTGGCTAAGCAAGGTGTTAGGAGAGAATGATAGTTCACCTCCACAGTGATACGGTCTTATCTCGCCCCTTGGGCTTTTGCTTGTTTGTTTTAAGGGGTAGGTGGGGCCAGCTGTCCAAATTTTACAAGGTTCCTGCCCACCTTCTTGTCAATTACTGTACAGTTATTTGCTCTTAATGAAATTGTTACCATTCAAAGGAGAAAAAAAGGAAAAAAACTGTAGAGCATTACAATCCCCATCACTATTTAGTACTTTGTCATTTGCCATTTTCCAATTAAAAAACGTGAAAAATAAAATTGCTTTTTTTTTTTTTTTTTTTTTTTTGCGCGGAACCAAACAGATCATAGTTTTCCAACACAAGTAAAAAAATCTGTAAAAATACTAAAACATCTAAATATTTTTAAAAAAATTACATTAACTTCATGTAACCTGCGATTTTAAATTTCAATTTACATTTAACCATATTCACCAATCACCATCAGCTGGTTAGGGTCGCCAAACAATGCTTGTTAGGTGGCGTGAGTGTGTGAGCTCAAGTCCTACCCAAAAAAAAACAACAACAACATCATTCTACATGAGGGTTATATACATCTTTTTTCTTATTTACCTATTATTATGTAAGATATAAATGCCTTACAAGGCAAGTCAAGTTGTGTGTTGACCAGACGGGCCAACTAGGTTTCAACCAATAATTGTCCAAACTGAGTTCAAACCAACCATGCAACATAGTATGTGACAAGGTTAAGTAATCTTAGCCAGATTCGTAATCTACCCACTGAGTCGGAAAACTATGGCCTAAATAACAGCTACAAAAAACCATAACAAAAGGAATATGAAATGTACCAAGCATACCAGAATGCTGATCTCGGACCGCTCCCTGTATTAAAATGACATTCAGTTTCAGTGTATACAAAAAGGAATTGCAGCCAGCAACATTTATTGCAACATCCAAGCAACTGACCATAATGGGGGCTAATACCTGTGCATAAATTCTCCGTGCAACTTCCAATTGAGACATCTCTGCATCAAATGTATTCACCAGTTCCAACACCTCCGGCGTACTAACAAACCGAACAAACCTGAAGAAGAAAAGAAGTATCCATTTGAAGGAGCTGAATTACATTTGATCAGGTAGATGTGGGTCAAGAAAAAAAGTAATTGCATTTCATGATAAAGCTGAAGAACTTGTATGGAAAAGTATTAGCTAATGGGAGGGAAAAAAAACACTATGGCAACAAGAAAATCTACCCATGAGTGAAATGGCAAGATACTAGAGTCAACATCACTTAAACAAGTCTCTCTCTATGGTTTCAACGTAAGATTCAAATGGAAAAAAAAAATTTGAGGGAACCAATTGCCTAACCTTTCAAGAGTTCCTTTGGTGAACCATTTGCCCACATCTTTTTGTTTCCCAACTTCAAGCTTAATTGACTGAACTGCTTGAGCAACCTGTTCTTCTGCAACCTTTAGATTTGACACAAATGGCTTCACCAACCCTGAAGCAAGTTTCTCAGTTTTTCCTTCTCCCGACACAAATAACTCACATCTGAAAAAGTGAAAAAAAAAAAAAATTTAAAAATCCAGAAACAGATGGCAAATGCTATCATAAAACCACAGCCGAGTAACCTTCTCACCGTGAACGCTTTGGTGACAACTGGAATATAGCATAATCAAGAGCTGAATCAGACTTCATTTTCAGATGATAGAAACAAACCAAGCTCCTTATATCTCCAACCCTATAACTTCTCAGCAGTTTAATGTTAAAGTGATCAAAATCTGCAGAAAGCCCACAATTCAAAACTCTCAAGGAGAAAGAAATATGCACAGTTTTAGTGGCTTGAGAGAAGATTCACTAAACTTCCTACTTCATGGGGCAAACTTATGAACAATCATACCAACAAGGTCGCTTTAGCATGAATATTGAATCTATATTTATAGCATCAACAAATATAACCCTAAATTCTAAGATACGGAATCAGAAGTGAAAACCACCCTAAAGGTTCCCATCAAAACCAGAGGAGATCTAGCAAAAAAAAAACACCAAATGCCGATTCTCACAAAACAAACCTGATTTTTTTTCCGCTACAAGCGCATCAAAACCAAACTGCTCGTCAAAACTGAACAAAAACTCATCCAAAACTCAGCATTTGCAGATCCTTCTCAAACCATTCCAGAGGAAAGAAAAAGCTCCTTCTTTCTGTCTCCCCAACATTCATCCACACCTAATCAAACAAAATTCCCAAAAATAAGCAATCACACCTCAACAAGAAGACATAATAATTCCATAAGAGAAATCATCGCAACTCACAAAAGGCTCCAGTACCAATCGCATCAAAACCTGGAAATATCTTCCAAACATCACCAGATTCAACAAAATCACGCAATTGAAGTCCCGGCAGGCGGACAATGAGAGCGCATCCAAGCTCCCCTACGACTCACCATCGAACGAAAGCCTCAATACCCTACCAATTCCGCAACGAAAATCAGCATCGATGATTCAAAGTAGATGTGAGATTTAAGGAGAGAATGTGAGATTCGTACAGTTGCAATCCTTACCTGGTGCTTGCTTCTGTCGAGATCGATCGGACAATCGATCTTCAATCTGTTAGTTTGTTTCTTATAATTTACAGCTTCTTCTTCTTCTTCTTCTTCTTCGTTTTGGTATTGGAAAAACCCTAGAGAGAGACGAAGGTAGTCGTTGCTTTACTCTTTCTTTCTTTCTCTCACTGACCCTTTTGTCTTTCTCTTTCTTTCTCTCTCTTTCTCCTCTCAGATTTTACAGCAGAAACAGACACAGAGAGAGAGAGAGAAAGACGAGGTAGCGAGTGTGTTGTTTGTTCAACTTGAGATAGATTACATTCTTTCTGTGGAAATGGAATTGGAGGAAATGGGCACGGGGTTGGTGGAAATAACGAACGAGGCAGCGATATCTGAATTTGGGGCTTTAGATTCTTTCCGCCCTTAAGTTTTTGGTTTATTTCAAATAAGGACATAACTTTTAAAAGATTTTAAAGTAGTTTTTAAAGTAAGTTTTCAATTAAGGATGTCCGAGCATTTAATGGTATTTTTTTTTTACGACTTTTTTCATCAATCTTTTTAAATTACTTTTCATTGAAATTGTTCCGACAACCACTGCATTCAACAAATCGCTGTGAAGATGTTAGTTATCCTTGATCACTATAAGAGGATATCATTGAAGAAAAGAAAGATAATATAGAGGAAGTAAATAAGGGTTTTATTTCAATGAAAGGTAATTTGGAAAGTTTAAAAGTTCTGATGGCCTGTTTGAATGTATGGTGAATTGAAGTATGGTGAGATGAAGCATTAAATCAAGTGAGAATAAAAATACAAGGTGTTATGATGGTGTTTTAGTTTTAGTTGTTTGGAATGGAATCTTTTTAACCTTTTTTTATAGAAAAGTTGAGGTTTTTTTTTTTTTTTTTTTGTCTTTTAGTGAAAAAAGGATGTTGCTTCTTTTACTTTTTTTGAAAATTTCGGAGGAAATTTTGAAATTGTATACTTTTGATATAACCCTTGTCATTTCTTGCCTGGATTCACTTTACTTTAACTTAATTAGTTAATTCTCCAGAATATAGATTTAAATAGATGAATGTCCTTAATTAAAAAAGATTTAGAAAATTTAAGAACTAATTTGAAAAAATTTTAAATTTGTGTCCTTTTTTAAAATAAGATAAAAGTTTAAGTCCTTATTTAAAAATTCTCCTAATTTTAATGACCATCTTAGCCTCCCACGGTAGCCAAGTAGTCAAGTCATGTTTGAATGAAATCTAACTACATTCTATATGTATGGATGGAGATATAGTAGATAGAAAAAGAATGGATACAGCTGGACCAACCAGTCTTTGTCATGAGACCGTTAATCTGAATCTCTGGTGTAAGCTAGTGATTTGAAGGTTAATAAAGAGTACGAATCAATCCTAGTGTTAGCCGAGTACATCTAATGAAAATCTGAACCGCTAATAAAAGATTTCTCTAAATAATTTACTCGAGTGGGATGGTTCCATGCTAAAATTTACTATGTGATATGATTAATAACATCATTAATACAATATTTTGAATTTTTAATAATGTGCTTAATCTTTAGGTGGGACCGACTCGTCGAAGAATAAAATTGAGGGCATGTCCCATGCATGTGGAGGGTGCTGTGCAGTTTACTACTACCACTCTAGAGTTTGTAAATGGTCATATGCTGCCTTATCATTGGGGGCTAACCTTTTTTCTGTTCACACAAGGTCATTTTGATGGGGAATTAAAGACCAAATTTTACCCTGACTAGAAGAATGTGCACCAATGGATAGATCATGAGTTAAATGTGATACTAGCTCGAGACTTGAGTAATTAACTCTAATTTGTAAGGGTAGTCCAATTGATTTGATCTTGGATATGATCAATTTAACGATCTATATTAGAGATAGCAATGGGTCGGGTTTAAACAGGGACGCACCCTGCCCCGCTCCTATCAAGGTCGGAGTTTGATAGTTTGTTGGTAGGGTTTGGAACGGATATGTTTTTCATATACTAACTCGAGTCAGGTTTGGAGCGGATTTGGGTTTTGGGTGTGTCTAACTAGCCCCGCGCTAGTAGGAGTGAGATTTGAGCCATTACTTAGAGACAAGGAGGCATATGAGCTAGTTTGATCAAACCAACATGAGCTCTGGCCATGTTAAATTAAGGATTAGTTTGAGTAAGTGCTATACCACAACACAAGATCATTTTTGCTTGTCTTTTTTTTCTTTCCCTATTTTTACTCCTTTTTTACTCCTCTTTTTTTTTTTACACCATCCAACACTAGCATTTTTCATGGATAAAACTTTAGCAAATTAAAAGAAGAGAGTTTTGCAATTAACCAAGTCTTCTTAACTCAAACTTCAGCCAAAAACATGAGTTATGGCCAAATCCATTGCCCTACACACATTGAGAGTGAAGTGGCCAAGATGAGTGAGCGCCATCCAAACAATGGATGTTTATCAGACTATTTATTTAGTAGAAATATCATCCATATAATTTTTTTTAATGAATATTCATTTCTATTTCAAAGCATGAGCATAATGCCTATTAAAGTGTTTAATTGGATTTTGTGATCCAAAATTTCCATGTGAGTTTTGGGGATGGGCCCAAAATTTTCACATGGGTTTTGAAGGTGGACTTAAGGTAAGTTAGCAAAACTTGAATATAAAAACTTAATTAGTAGTTTTACATCACAAAAAAATAAGAAAAACAAATTTTAAATAAAATATTTATAATAATATTAAAACATAGATAAAGCCTAATTTATGATTGTCGCCTTACTAGGGGTGTACACGGATCAGATTGGTGCATACTAGGTCAAAACTCTCACAAATCCGTTACTTACGGATTGATGGATTTAGAATACGTCACCAATCCATGGTTGTTAAAAATCGATTTAATCAACTCCGTGGAGGACTGGATCGAATCGGTTTAATCCGATCAATTCGTTGAATTTAATGTTAAAGAAAATTTGAAGAGCGTGCTCTCAAGGCTAAAGTGAAATTTGGTCTGAGGTTTCATTTATTATACTTTTATATATATATATATATATAAGTGAATTGCATTTTGACCTGTAAAGTTTTTTCTTCTTTTATATTTAGACATCTCAACTTATATTTAAACCCCTTTTTTTTTTTTTTTTTAATCTTTAGTATCAACGGATCGGATTGGATTGAATCCGCGGATTGAGGGTGAAATCCGTCACCGATCCGTTGCTAACGGATCACAAGATTTTCAATCCGTTACCAATCCATTTCCTTCAGTTCGGTTAAAAATCCGCGGATTGGATCGAATTGGATCGGTTTTACGGATCGACGGATTTTTTGTGCACCCCTACACTTTAGGCCTCGAATTGTCTCGAGTCGGCCCTGACCGTAGAGGCCTGCCAACAAACAACATTGTGATCATCATTTGAACCTTATCCCATCCCTTTCGGTCCTTTATTATGTCATACTTTCTGTTAATTATAGGTCCATGAAGTCTCTTCTCTACATTATCTAAGGTTTTTAATCCTATCTAACTTCTGCTAATTCTTTAAGCATTAAATTTTTTATTTAAGGTCTTAAATGTCTCTGTTTTCCTTTTTCACCTACAAGCAGCCTAGGTACTGCTCATAAGTCCAACTGGAGAGGCCACCTAAATGTCTGCACAGCGTGGGAGATATTAAAAAAAAAAAATGCCTAAAAGTTTAAAAACTGCATCATCAGATTATCTAACTTTTGATTAAAAGTCTCAAAGTTCATTGTCATTTAACTGTATTTCCTTTACTCTTTTATTTTCTGAGATTCAACCCAACCATGGGTACAAGTCATATGGGTGTCAAATGGACTTTGTGCCAGATAATGGGGTTAGTAGGTGTGGATGTACATTAACCAAATTTGGACTCAAGTGTACTTTGAAGAGCCGGATTTCACATGCAATTTACTCATATGAAAAAACTTTCAATCACTGAACATTAAACCTTCATTTAAGGTCTTCGATTGTCTTTACATTTTCTCCTCAACAAACAAAATTGCACCTGAAATACATTTTAGTGGGGTCACTTTTCTCAAGCCATAGATTAGGGTTTTAGCAAGACCAGGCTTGTTAGTAGTTGAATCCGGATCCCCTGCTTCGTTGAAACAAGGAAACACTGTTTCAGCCTATATAAAATCCTTAATTTCATACATCATAACACAAAATACAAAATAAGATATGAATGCATTTTAAACAGGTGGCGAATGTGGATTGACTAATCCTTAATTTCATACATCATAGCACAAAATACAAAATAAGATATGAATGCATTTTAAACAGGCGACGAATGTGGATTGGCTGAAACAGTGTTTCCTTGTTTCAATAAAACCATATTACACGGCGATTTCATCACAAACTTGGATGGCTACAAATGTCAATGGAGCCAGCTAGAGGGTGAGAGGGGGCCACCATCCATTTATTTCTTTGTTTCTCTTTTCTTTGGAGATACAATTATTTTTGCTGGTTTGGATTGTGGGGTATTGTACTATTTTTAGGCTTGACCCTGAAGAAACATCATGCCCTTCTCAAAACGCCAGGCAAAATGCAGGCGTAGTTTTCTTAATATGAAAATCCGGAGATTGTTTCAGACTGTGTAAATGCATGTCCAGAATCTATATATGTTGGGACTTTCACATGCAGATGATTGAAATGGGAAACCATAACATAGATCAAAGACCAATGTTTGCCTGACCTTTTCTTATAGACTGATCCTTGTCGTGTTGATTTTGAACTGTCTGTAGGCCACAGATCATGGTATCTGCACTGATAATGTCAAGGGAAGGGACTGCAAGGTGTAATTCCTTTCATGAGAAGAAGGCAATAAAACAAGGAAAGAAAAAGTCTCATATTCAACAACTAAAGTATGAGATATTACAGCTCTCAGACATCTTGCCTGTTAAGCATTGTTCAATCATTTTACATGACCTCTTTTGTCAGACTCAGAAGACTTCACTGCTTTCTTGCTCCATGAAACAGATAAAGTTTTTAAGTAAAAGTATGTTAGCGTGAAGCATGAGCATCATTCAAAGAGAAGAAGAAAAAAAAAAAAAAACACACTAGTGTGAAGAAGGCCTGGCTTGTTGGAGAAAAAGAGAGATGATATCCACATATATCAGAAGCTCCTAGTACTTTCCGGGCCATGTAAAATCTAAGGTGATGGATGGTTTCAAGGCATCTTGCGTGTTTATTTCCAACCTTCAATGACCAATTGAAATCAATTTAGCAGTAGTCAGGCTGATGACAAAGACCCCCTTAGAAGTTGATATGGCCAGCAGTGTGTTTTTCAATATATCAGCCCCATCCGTCTAGGCAATCTGTTAGGGTCACTGCTTTAGTGCCATGATAAAAGTCTCAGGTGTCATGCATAAAAACGCAGGCTTGAAGCCCGCCAGAAGCCAGTCTAGCCTGGACCCTCCCACGGAGAGATTGGTGCAGCATATGGTTGGAGGGAAGTGTTTATGGGTTTATTGTAGCTTTGCCAAAACTTGTTTGAGCAGATGGTTAGAGAGGGGTGTGCTTATGGGTTTATTGTAGCTTTGTCACGACCTGTTTTAGGCTATGGCTGGGGTCTAGTTATGTTCGCAGGTTTCTCTGTGCATAATAAAATTCTAAAAAGATATATATGTAACTCATGCCATTATTAAAAGTTAATAAAAGGACCTATTCTGCAAGGAAACCTGCAACATCTCTTCACAAAAACCTGCAACATCTCTCTCATTTTGCGAAAAAAAGCAAGAGTTTTTTCTTTTCTTTTTATGCCCTCCTCAGCTTTTTAGGACGTGTAAATAAGGCCCCATAGTTCTAGTTTTTGTATAGAGGCCCCGTTATTTCATGTTAATTCCTTTTGGGTCACGAAAATCAATAGCCTTCCAATCACCCTTAGTTTTTAGAGTGAAATGACATTTTTGCCTATCTCTTTATCTTTATATGCATAATGTTAAAAGCTTAGACTTTTTTTTTTTTTTTTTCTAAAGCTTGTAACAGTAACAAGTAACATTTATATTTAATAGGAGTGAATAACTCTATATAAATCTTTTTTTATCAATACAATGTCCATTTCATTAAATCCAAATCGATTGTAATAACAATCAACACATGATAGGCTATAAATAACTGGTTATAATTGGTTATAATTGATCCATTCCACCAGCCCACTGTTGGATCGAGAAAAGTCTCAAAATACATGATAGGCTTCATATGCATGAGAGAACTATAGAGAGAGAGACCGTTGGGACAATAGATAAATAATGGTATTTTTTGAAAATAATAACATACTCATGTTTGTTTAATAGATGTAATGGAAAACTGTTCTTTACTTATTTTTATCAAAATTCAACACAAACGACATGGCAGTTGCCCATTCTCGTCAAGAATAATGATTTTGGAGACATGGAAGGTATTAAAATCAAAAGGCAAAGGCCTATTACTAAAACCACAGGGGCCTATTTGCAAATCATATAAACCTCGAGGGGTACATACAAAAACCTCAAAATAAAACTTATATTAAACGTTTCTAAATTATCCTAGTACAAAACTCTTTTTCCCCCAACTAAGTTGGTTTAACTAAGATAAGGAACAACTCAATTTGAAAAGGTCAAATCTAACACACAGTGGTCATAGTATGTATGCCAGCATGATTCTTTCTTCAAAGAAGCCAGGAAAAAGACATCACGTCCTGTTTGCCTAAAAAACCAGTCAAATGTATTGTCACCATCTCTGATTTCCATCAATGCTTGATTTCCTATAACCAACCATACAGTACAAATGCAAGGGAAAGAAAAGAATGAAAATCTCCCCAAAAATCGCAATCGCTATTGCACCAATTGGCCATTCCGTTTGATACATTCTACAGAGATTGAACATTAACAGGGACACAGGAGAATCTAAATCACAAGAAGAAATGGATAAAGCACATGGTACATTATAACCAATACATATTGCATAACTTCTGGAAGCTTGGGTGTATTTTATCCACTTCTACCAAATCCACCATAGCTATTTATAATGGTATGTTCTTGCCAGATGCCGAACAATCAAGCTCTGGGATGTGTGCCAGTCACCTGGGCTTGGATTCGCTTCCCTTGCTCCGGAATGATGAGAGTGAGAAGAATGAGCGAGGAGCTGAAATGTTAAACACGGGAGAACTTATCAAACTCAGGAGTAGGGTAAGAAATATTGTGCACTTGAGAGTGGAAATTCTATGATCATCAACCAGAGGATAATATGCAAGCACCCCCAGACTTTCAAAGTTAGGTGATCAAAGAATATGCCCCAAAACCTGATGGGGCAAAACAAACCACTCAAGCATGGCCTGCAAATTAGCCAGTGAAGACACATACGACGACATTACACAATAAAATCTCAACATAAAATTGATTAAGAAAAAATACCAGTTATTCAAAGATTTTCTGAACTGGACTCTTTGTGGGGCATAGGATAGTAGACATCTAGAGTCGAGGTTTAGAAATTCAGAATGCCCTCCTTTGAAAGCAATGCTAAAAAGAATGCATAAAGAATCAACTCAATGGAGACAAGATGTGCATCATTCTCATTTCTGAAAACCTCACAACCTTCCTAATGACATAAAACCAAAGCAAACATACTAGGGGTATTTCCAATTGCCTCATCAGTTCACCTCTTTCAACAGCCCCGGCTATTTCCAATTGTCTCATTAGTTCACCTCTTTGGACACCCCCTTACAACTGTCAATCAATCTTGGGGGTCCATTTCCTGGGTATCTTTCATAACCAAACCCACCACATTACTAGAACAAAGATCCACCCCCACTAACTTGGCTAATAAACCCTTCATCTTCAAGGGCACATTTGTGTAGCACGATGATTCCAAGCTCCACAAATTTCCTTTTCCGTGCGGGTAAGGAATCTGACTCCCCACCTCCACCATTGAATTTCTATCTCCTCTTCATCCAGAAAAAGTAGTTCAAGAAAAGAGTGCCTTTTCCATTCCAGAATTAGTCATTTCAATCTTTGGAAAATCAAGCCACAGGAAAATCAGAGCCCTTTTCTACTCCATTGCAGAATCTTTGTGTTACACAAGCGCACCCAAAACATCCGAGCATTTCTTGCTCTTTGGCTCCAAGGAGGAGCTGCAAAACAAACTTCCACAAAGCTAGCCACATCTCAAGATAGAACACACCATAGGTGAAGAGATAAGTAAAAAAAAAAATCCACACTGTCCTAGCAAAAAATAAAAACAACTAAAAGATAATCAGCTTAGTTGCCTCTCTACACATGAAGCAAGAGTTTGCTGCTAAATGCACTCTGCTTATAAGGTCCAAGAATGATGTTCACCCAGGGTCAGCAGGGCCATTCAAACAAAGTCCAACAAATCTCTCCCTTGAAGGAACATAGACTTGATCAAGCCCAGGAACATAGCATGCTTGCTACCCTCTTCCATAAGATTTCCCCTGAACTCTTAGGCTTATATACTATCTTGTAACCATCAACACTTTTCAGAGTAATCCTTCGTCATTATTTCTGACCATCCTTCCATAAGTCGTATGCTATTACAAGTTATCATTGTTATCAGAATCCTACGATTCATGCAATGAATCAAAGGATTCCAGGTGACTCTTAAGATTCAAGAGTAAATCTTATGATTCAATACTTTTTCATCAAATCTTATGATTCCAGTGATTCAACTGAGTTAGAATAGTCATGATAAGCCAAAAGTTTAATGTTAGTAATCATTTACCTTTTTCAATCTTTTCCCCCTTTTTTCGTGTTTCCATGTTTAAAAAGTTATCCAAAAGGTTAATATTAGTAATCTTTTACTTTTGTTTCTTTTGCTCTTCCCCGGTTTTTAGCATTTCTATTTTTAAAAAATTATTTAGTGGTTAACAAACCTCTTATTAAGATTGTTTGTGAGTCTAACCATTTAAAAAAAATCTCAATTTAGGAGGTTTTAGAGATGAACAAGGATCAAGCATTCAACTAAAACATCTGACTGTACATACGGGTTCTTGTCCTATATTCTTTTCTTTTTTTTTCCCATCAAGAAGACCTTTTTAACTTCAAAAGACATCCTAACATGTAAGATTGATAATTTAGAATTTGTTTTTATTTTTTTTTATTTAAAGAGAACATGAAGAACTATTGCAACCTGTTTATTTTTCCTAGTAACATTGATTTTTAAACATATTTAACTATTTACACATGATTTATGATATATTAATATATGCTTATGATGTCTTTCAAATTATTGTCAAAGACTTCTTTGTCACTATCTATGCTGCAATAGATGAAAAATGGATGAATTCTGAATAACTACTTTTTTTTAAGAAAAATATAAAAAAATCCTACGAGTCGCGATATGATTCGATTCATCCCCTTGAATGGTTTCCTGTACGATTTCGATTTTCAAAACAATGCAAGTTATTACTACATAGATAAAAGAAAAACAGTAACTGATGCCCATGTATAAATACTAAAATTAAGCATTTATCATAGTCAAATAAATAGAAGCCAAAGCCACAACCTCTTTATAAAAGAGTGAGATTTTGAGGAATACTAAGCCCATTTCATCTAAAACAAAGAAAAGAAAGCATGGTTGGCTGCATCTGTCAGAGCGGGTAGATCAACTTAACAGTAGCCCAAACTGCTAAAATATTTGGCCAATCATTTACATTGTCTACTGAAAAACTGAAAATCACAGGAATGCTTGGCCAACAATTTAAATTGACTACTGGAAAACTGTAAATGATTATACCCGCTTCTTTCAACTGTTAGAAGCGTTACATGAATAGGAAAAGGCCAATATTATAATTTACCTTTCAAAGAGCTTCCTGATATATGATCTTCCCTCAATTTAAAATTCACAGGAGGTGCAGGAATCGAGCGACGCGGGGATTGAACTACAACAAATTGAATGCACTCAGCTTAGGTGCTTAATTATATAAAATGGAGTCAGCAAATCTCAACAACGTTTTGGAAATTGAATGCAATAATAGATGTCTGAATCAAGAGCCATAAATATGATGAGATCAATAGCAAAGATCAAGTAATGAACGTGGTCATACATTTCCTAAAAGAAGTTCTGTTGGATATTTGGTTTCAATACAAATTAACATGTTACAATGAAAAACTTTAGTAGTTTGTTATAAACAATGTTTGTGTCCAATTCAAAAGGCTTCGGCGCACTGCTATGAGCCTTCCACGCATGTTGGCTTTTGCACAACTAATCATGTGTGTTTCATGTCATGCAAAAGTCCAAGTGTGGTCCCTCTTTTATTGGTGTTCCCCTCTTAGCTAGGGTCCAGTCAGCAAGAGTCCTATTAGTTAGGTCCTGGGACTTGGGAGTTGGGAGGCAATATGTTGAGTCATCACAGTCCTGGTAATCAGAGCCCAGAATCATAAGTTGTTACAATTTTGAAATTTTGTGATGTTAAAAGACCTATTAGGATCTACAGTAGGGCCCAGCAGGCCGACCAAGCCTGAACCAGGGCCAACAAGTTCAGCAAGACCAGTTGCAGGATTGCAGGATCAACTAAGACCCCACAGCCCTTGCAGGCCCATTCAGAAAGGCCCACAGGTCCAGACAAATTTTAGACATGCCCAAGACAGCATCCAGAGAGTTAGTTATTAGTTTTACTTTGTTTTTAAGTATCTTATTGGTATTAGAAATTAGAAATTTATTAGATTGGAAGTCTCATCAAGTATGAATAGGAGTTTAGTGTACTTTAATAACATTAGTTGCAACTCAAGGTTGCAGGTTGAGTCATGTTACCAAAAAAAAAAATGAAAAAAAGTTTATACAAGAAAGGGTAGAATTCAACCTGTTCTACATATTTATCAGTTCCAGTTTTTCAGTAAGAAATTATTAAATGTTCAGTTTGTTTCAAGGTTTTCCTAGTGCTTCATCACCCTCACTCAGAATTTGATTGAGAGTTTTCTGACTCCAGTTTCAGCCATAATCAACTGAGTTGGGTTCTGTTTTTCCTGGTTTAATTGGGAAACACCATCCCCTTCCTTGCTTCTCAACAGAGACTTCTGAATAACAGTGCCACACCTCATATTGTTTGAAAACTGAAGATTGCTGCTGTTCATCCCTTCAAAGTGCTGCTCTACTCAATTGGTGTCGTCATAGTACAGATTTCTTGATTTGTTCAGTCACATCCCACAAACCAAGCTCCTGCAGTACCATTTTACAATATTTTTTGGGTGAGTTTTGTCTAAGATACGTTCTGATTGTGGTACAGATCAGGGTGCTTGGGATCAGTCCTCCTTCAGCAACAACATTTCTGTTTGAAACCCTTCTTTTCCTTGAGTTTCTACGTTAAACTTTGGTGGAGACTATCTTCCCTCTGGTACATAGCTAAAGGTGTGCGTGAGGCCTACATCTTGCACTGACATTAATAACATCTTCACCCTCTTCCTGTCTTCTCCTGCTACTATCATTTTACCTCTGTGATGATAAAGGTTGCATTGATTACTAACATCACAGATGATATGCATATATTTTAATAATAGCCCCAAACTAAGGTACATCTCAGGTAATTAAATGCTAAAGAACCGCTAAACTATGATGCCCAGATACAACATGGATAAAGCAGGGACACACCACGCAAATGGCATGTACGCAGATTTTACACATAAAAAGCGAAGTATTAGATATGATACGACAATATATGGTGCTCATTTTGAAGTATCTGGGCATCCATCATAGCTACAAACTGTGATGATTTCCAACTTCCTGGTAGCAGCCTTGCAATTGCCCTTTAGGTTGCATGTCCAATATATAATACATGTGATGAACAGCAATAGGCAAAGTTAAGTCATTTGTCACGTGAACCATTGATCCAATTGTCACCCCCTTAAAATGCAACCATATCTGTAAATCTGTACTAGAGTCGGTACGATACATTTCTACAACTGATGGAATACAGGCGGTTTAAGTTTTGGACCTTGGTTAAGGTAGAACAGCACTGATTAACCTGAAAATAGTTCAGCCCAGCCAGACTGAATTAAATTGGCTTGATCCAAGGTTTTTTTATGATCTGTCAATAGTTTAGCAAAGGGTAGAATTGCAATTCACTAAAACAATAAATATAATTTAGGCCCATTTTTCCTTATATTATCTCGTTTTGACCTTGTTGGACTTTAACTAAATCATTGCCTTCAAATTCTTTCAGGTTTTAGCCTGATAACATTCCTTTCGCAATAAAAGTAATTGATACCCATCTTAATTGAAATACAAAGATCTGAGGTTTACTTCACTGGAAAAAAAAGGGAAACTACACCCAAAATAAAGGCCATGCTACAAAAGCATAAATCAAACTGAATAGATTAGTGATCCCCATTTTGCTTAAATGATCAAATATATCAATTGTTAAATTATATTGGTGTCAACATAATAGCACGTCTATGGTCAGTATGCCTGAAATGTCAAGTCCATGTAAGATGTTGACACATGCTGGGAAAACAAACAAAAGTTTTTGAAGAATTTAATACGTCCAGTACTCATACCCAGATTAACATATTAATTAGAAAATGAATAAGGTACCTTGTTCGTTGGCAATCTCACCCTCACTGAAACCATCGTAAGAATGATATTGTGAGATGCCCATTCTCGTTTTTCTTGAGTTTTCTAATGACCGGTTCGTCAGATCACGACCATCTTCAATGTCATCATCTCCTTCAGAAGTAGTTGAGGCTGAAGCCCAATCCGTTATGAGACTCTCTGCTCCCTTACTCTTCCTCCCAAATTTCAATAACCGCTTGAACCCTTTTGTAACATCCTTGCGTGATTGATGGGAAGTGTTAGCAACAATTATTGGTTTTTGAGCACTTCCCCATTTCTTTCGCATCCGAGCCGCATCAGCCTCCATCTGGGTCATCGAGTGGGAGTTCCATGAAGCTGGACTGTCTACAGGAGAATCTATAGAGGCATCAACATCTGATGCATCATGTGTATAAGAAAACGCATTGTACATGTGTGAGTTCCACGATGCAGGGCTTTCTCCAGGAGAGTCCTGAATGGTTCCTACAAATGAATCAAATTTGGAAGACATGGCAACAACTGCAGCAGCCGAGTTATCATCCACTTGAGAAAGTGATCTTAGGACCTCATCATTTTCTGACCCAGGATCATATTTTTCTGATTCTTGGCTCAACCTTTGGTTCTCATTGCCTGATTCAGCAGGAAAATCTCCCATTTTAAACACTTCGTCACCTGACCTTCTTTCAAATTCTTCTTCATCTTCCCCTCTAACCATGTTGGAAGAATCTTCAGGCTGATTCACCAACTCATCAGACTCTTCTCCATTTTTCAGGTTATAAGAAGACGTAGAAGCTTTTAGCTTAGGTATACCAGCTCCAGTGCCAGGACCAATTCCATTGCCCTCCCTAAGGGAATTCTTCAACTCTCCATTCTTTGGGATATTATTTCCAAGACTCTGCTCGGTTTGCTCTTTGAAAAACCTACCAGAGTTAAGAGGTGAAGAATCCTCTAACTCATTGGGACTTTCTGAGCTTTTTCTCATGGACTGAGATCGGCAGGGATTCTCTCCTTTGACCAGGGTTATATCTTCACTGGCGCTTTTGCTGCGTACATAGTTCTTGATCTGTGATCGAGTCACTGTCTTACTACTTCCTGATGAAGGTTTTGTGTTTTCCTTCTTAAAGTCAGAGAGATTAGGGACTGAATGTGTAAGAGGATTTTCTAATCTCCGCCTTCCAGAAACAGAGTTGTTAGCTTTGACAAATGATCTCGGAATTGATGCTACTGTAGTTCGAGGAGTGGAGGAAAGGCTTTTATTGGACAAAAGTTTCTTAGATTGTATGTTTCTTATTGAACTATCACCTAAGAAAGTCTCATTGAAAGGTACATCCTGTCCAAAATGAGTATCCTCAGGAAGCGTTGGTAGATCTTCCCCATCAGTCTGGAAAGGCTCTTCTAGTTGCTGCCGAAACGCAAACCTTGACAAGGTGAGTTACAAATAATCATATAAGAGACATAAATTTACCGAACATGAATAGAAAAAAGCAAGTACGCCAATTAGCTCGACAAAAGAAGAGTTAAACCAAGGATACCTGCTCTTTGTTTTTCATAGCAGCATGGACATTAAAAGACCTCAACCTCTCTGCACGTCGACGAGCATTAAGGCCTGAATCTGTTTTATCTGCAGACATTGAAAACTTGGACTTCATCTCGGCTTTACTACGTTCTAGGCTATCGTGCATTGCCTTCATCTTGGCTTCCTTCTGAGCCTTTTTTGAGTCTGACTCTTCCCTCAGCTTTGCATCTCTTTTTTGCATATACCTCTTATAAAATTTCCCTCTGATATCCTCTGCTGGACCAAAACTGGACAACTGCTTCAAAGAATTACCATTGTATTGATTATCTACCATCTTCTGATGTGAAGTAACATCAAATCCCAACACATTATTAGAATTTTCGGATGGACCCCTCACCTGATTTTTGGTAGATAATTGGGTAGAATTGAACTCTCCCAGTTTCCTGTTTACAACAGTAGTATGCTGCTCTACCTGCACATCAGCCATTTTGCTTCTCCATGCAGAAGTCGTCTGATCTCCAGGGACTCTAAGCTTGTGTGCAGCAAAAAGCTTTTCTAACTCATTGGCCTTCACTTGCAACTCATCGTTTAATTCTTGATTTCCCTTTGACTGCCTTACCTTCTGAGTTGGCTCAACAATGTTGATTGGAGCCAGATCAATTGTCTCTGAAGTTTCAGTAGATTTTCTTTCCATCAAAGAGGCTTCTCCATTTCCAGATAGAAATGCACTTTGATCCTCCTTAAGCTGAAATTTCTTGTTTTGCCCTGGAGCAGAAATTTGTCTCTGCAGTTTCATTCCTTGAAGACCTGCAACTCTTTCGCCTGATTCTTCTAATTTTGTAGGAAAAGATGCTCCAAGTTGTGGTTGAGCAGAGAGAAATCCCATCTTCCCTACTTCCTCTGTTATGCCTGCAAATGATCTCCATTGTGACTGAGAACTTGATTGATCACGCTTTCCCACTTCCTCTGCTCTGCCAGAAAATCTCTTGTACTGGGTCTGAGAAGCCATTAGGTCCTTTCCAATATCTTCAACCTTGCTAGGAAAAGCCTTTAACTGAAACTGAGAACCCATTGAATCTTTTGACTTTGATCTAACTTCCAATGCTTTGCTCGGATAAGTACCAACTGGAGGCAGTGAAGCCGATTGATCTTTCAATCCAACATCCTCGAGTTTTCTTGGTATAGCTTTATCCGATATTTGAGGTGCATCATTTCTTAATCCAACATCCTCTGCTTTGCTCGATGGGGCTCTGAAAGGGATGTGAGAAGACGCTGAATCTTCCAAATCAACATTCTCTACACTTCTTGAAAGAGTGCTAGACTGTGTGTGAAAAGCCGCTTGACCAATTGATCTAATATGCTCTGCTCTGCTCAAAGACACTCCAAGATGGGTCTGAGAAGATCCTTGATCTTTCGGCTCTACATGTTCTGCTCCATGGAGGGAATGCCTAAACTGGGTATGCTCAGCCACTCGATCTTTCAAACTGACATCCTCAGTCTTGCCAGAGAAAGACCTAAACTGAATATCAGAAATCTTTTGATCCTTCACCTCCACTTCATCTGCTCTGATGGAAAAGGCTCTAGACCTGGGCTGAGAAGTTGCTTGCTCCTGCAACTCAACAGAATCTGCTGCTCTACCCATAGTAGGAGCCCTGAGCTGAGCAATCTGGAGAGCATCTAAATCCTCCTTCGAACCCAAACTCAACTGAGATGTTGCATCTTTCAAACTATCGACATCCTTGTTGGTCTGAGAGTTTGATGAAGAACATGGTGTCGTTGTGCTCTCATGATGAACATTCTCTTTCGTCTCACCACTCAACTCAATACTCATGTCACTAGCTCCGCTCCATCGCCGAAACACTGCCTTCTCAACTACAGAAGACTCTGGAGCTGATGATGACGAAACATCAAATGACAGTCTCCGGAGCTCGGCTACCTTCCCACCAACAACAGTCTTGCCAAGAGTGCTACCACTGCCAGATTGCTCCTTCTGCTTGTTCTCAAACATATTGATGCGATCCTGAACACTGAGACGGCGAGCTGGCTGCTGAGTTGACAGTGGCAATGATGGGTCCATTCTCTTTTCTGTATCCTTTTTGGCATTCCCTTCACTCTGTCTCCCCTCATTGCAGTCACTGTTGGGTTCAGTCAAAGCATGTTGTACAGGAAAGCTTTTAGAAATGGAGAGCTTCGGCTGAGAGATGGCAGGCTTGGAGGAGTCAGAAACATGGCGTGTGCCTTGCTCTTGCCTACTCTGGTAGGAATGTTGGGGCCGTTGGAGGGTCCCAATAGGTTTCAGAGAAGACATTTCTTCAGTTGGGTCATCAACAGACATGTCTGAATCAGAAGAGGACCGAACAGCTCGGTCGTCGATGCCCTTCCAAGGACTTATCAGTTCAGGTTGGCGCTGACAGAGAGAGATAAACTTCTTACAGGCTTCGCTGGAGAAAAAGGAAGAGAAGGCAACTGAATAACTGTAACTAAAAATGAATCAAATAAATAAATTAATATAATAGAGTTGTCATCGAAGAAAATCTAGTTATTACTTGCCATTGCAATATGATTCATCACCTAGACTTCTATTTTAGTTTTCTCAAAAGCAGACCTTCATGGCAACTCATCCAAATGGTGGCCCCATTGCTGATCAGCATAATTTTGCACGTTGCAATTCAGCCGACCCCAAATTGATGGGACAAGGATGAGTAGGTGATGACTAAGCAAACATTGAATGTCCAAATAGTAGGCTCAAACTTACATATAACCTAAAAATAACACTAAAAAAGAATCACAACCATGGTTTTAAAACTCGGCTCAAACCATGTCATACAGCCCACATATGTAAAGTTTTTGCCATCAGCGTTAAGGATTTTATATGACTATAGTCTGAAATGTAAAATGTGTGGCACCTTGGTTCTAAAACACTGTATCAGCCAAAGCTTAAACTTTATATCTTGACCAAGTGATATATTCATTTATTTTGTATCAATTTCTAAAATAAATTTACTGCTACAACTTGTGAAAGAAAAATTAATGCAAATAATTTTTACTTCAAAATTTAATTTCAGCCCTTATCAAACTAAAAATAAAATAAATAAAACATAGCTCTTAGTCAAACAAAATTGTTTTACACCTTGTACTTAGACCTGTTTGTTTACATATGTAGAGTAAAGGTGAGGTAGATGGCAAATCATAGAAAAGGTAAAGGTAAGGTATGTTTAAGTAAAAATAGAGGTGTGGTAAAATCCTTGTTTCGATAGTATGAGGTAAAGGATGGGTAGGAGAGGGATTGTAGATTAAAAGACACTTTTTGTCATAAAGTTTACTACACCACACTTTATCACACTTTCTTGTGGTCAAAAGAAAAGAGGCTTGTGGAGAAGTAAAGGTAAGTGGTGTCACATCATCATAAGTTTACTTTCCCTCTCCGCTTTTCTCACCCAAACCTGGTTAAGTTAAAAAAACGTCACATCACACTCTACCTTTACTACTACTTATGCTAAACAAATAGGCAGGTCACCTTTAAGAAAATGTGTCTTTTATTAAAAAAAAATTGTATGAGAATATAAAACTTTTCCTACCAAAAATAAAATTAAAGAACCTCTATATGGAATGCAATAAGAGAAATGCTGATTGCATGCTTCTATTGGTACTTTTTGTCCATTCAAACCAATTATATCGATTTCTTTTAGCTAATATTTTATCTTTGGAGAGTATGGGATTACACATTGATGATAATGCATACCTCACAGATCGGATAGAAGGCCAAAGGTAATCCTCACCTACAAACAAGTCCGGTGCACTTTATGATCCCCACTTTCAGCAGCCAAAGGGACCATTGTCCACACAAACGATAAATGGTTCATGGTAATAAACCAGCGCACTGAGATTTTCAATTCATTTTGATCAAAATTGATGAAAATAATTGAATTGACCAAATCAACTCAAACAAATATAACTTCCCAGTCAGCCATTATGGTGTAAGTTCTCATCCAAATGAAAATGGTTACATTCAAGATGAAAATATGGCCTAATTTTTTATGATTTGATCAAAAATTCAGATTTTCATGTTCGTACATTCCCTCCTGCTGATAGAATCCTTTAGGTAAGCAAAATTGAGGACATTGCAGCCAAATCCATTTGCTAATCAATTGGTATTGAGGCCAACGAAGACTTTCAGTTCAGGTAACCCATGTCAGCATCCATGACTCAATACCACTTATTTCAGCCAAGGCTCTTTGAAAAAAGATTGTTATTAACTTCTTACTTGAGGCGATGGGCACCAAATCGATCTGCAAAGAGTAGTAGTTCTGAGACATTATCAAGGGTGAACCCCGCAGCTGATGCTCGAGCACATGCCGCAGTTAGATCTTGCTTAACTGCAGTGAGCCGCACATCTATAGCCCGCAAAAGCTCTTTCCTGAAAATTCAATTCAAAAGGTCACAAAAGAAAATTGTGAATTACTCAGAAAACTTGAGAAATGTTAATAGATATATTCAGTCACACTGCTTGTTGTGTTTGACATATTAAACTGAAGAGGATAATTCAAGGCAGGATCGATATATTCTGAGAGAGAAACCCAAAACTTTTTAACATTGTATCAAGATTAAAGAATTTACCAAATTGACTGAATTCAGTCATGAAGCTGCAACTAAGCACTACAATAATTTGGACTTTTCTTTTCTTCTCTTCCTTGTCAATGGTGATATTTTGGTTTTAAAACCATAACCAACCCCTACCCCCTTTTTCTCTAGATGTGCGCACGCGCGCGTGTGTGAGAGAGAGAGAGAGAAGAGGGGGGGGGAGCTGAAACTTTGAGAACTAAAAAATAAAATAAAATCAATCTGCGCAATTGAGCTTTGAAATTATTCGGGCAGTCAGATTACATTAAGTTTCAAGGTTTTAAACCTTGTTGCAACCATGGATGAGGCGCAAACAGAACAGTAGACCAAAATAAGCAGCTGGTGTTTAAGCATAATAAGGGCAATTCCATAAATATAACCATGCCCATAATCTATATATTTTCAGCATGTATTCAACCCATGCATTACAAGCTGAGTAAACATCAGGGATGGGTACAATAGCTTACTTGGTCACATCAGCAGCTGTCTCATTTTCACCTGGATCAAATGCCAGATAAACAACAGTTTCAGTTCACAGAAGTCCCTAAAGCAAGAGTTAAGGACTAAAATTAAAACTCATAAAAAATTGTGCGCTGGACAGTCAAGCCTGATGACTCTTTTACTTCTTTTCTTTTGGTAGGTAAGGCAGTAAGTTTTGACAAATACACTAAGGATGGGCATTGAACTGTATAAGGTAAATTTTCTTCATAGGCAAGAAAAAGATGGTAAAAACTAAAACTCGACATTTATATGCAAGTAATTCTTGAGAAATAATGGGAAACCAGAATATATTTGAATATGGTCAGACTAACATTCCAATCCATTCGAAGATATCACATTTAAGCAACACTCGCGTTCATAGCATTAATTAAAGATATAGATCACCTAGCTAGTAATTGTCTTTTCACTGTCTTAATCTGATAAATGCTACCTTCGACATCTTTACTCGGTGTTTTATTACAAACTGTATTATTACCATATGTCATTGTTTCAAAGTATGGGGTGGGGGCGTGGGTGGGGATGGTCTCCAAGTAGATTCCCTAGGCATCAAGCTATCAAGTTATTTTGAAAGCTGGGGATGAGTCTAGTGTCTAGGAGGTGGTTTTTAGTAGAGGGGTTGGTTTCAAATATGGGAAAGGGAGTACAGCCCGTTGCTAAACTGACGATTGGATGGGGCAGAGTCCTTATTCTTGTTGTTACCTAGGGTTCAATGTGGTGCCAACAAAGAGTCAACGAGTCATCTATTAAAAATTGCTATGTGGTAGAGACTAGAGCGGGTGTTGTCTTGAGAAGTGGTCTTTGAGGAGACTGCTTATTGAGTCTGTTTTCTAATGCTTTCTTATGCAGGGAGGAGGATAATCTTTGCATTTGGAAACCATACATTTTGGGCATATTTTCTACAAAGCCATTTTCTCAGGGGGCGGAAGATGTGCCAGCTGTCAGGCTAGCATGTTCGCTAGTTTGGAGAGGTTTGGCTCGCCCTAAGGTGGAGATTTTTTGTTGGCTTCTTGTGGCCTATAAGGTGTCAACGGCAGATAATCTTAGAAGGGTTATGATGTCAGAATCTATTTCAGATTTGTCAGGCTTGGTGAGTTGGTTGATCATCTTTTTCTGCAATGTGATTTCTCCTATCAGGTTTAGTATCGTTTTCTAGCAAAGTGTGGTATTTTATGGTGCCTTCCAAAGTCTTTTTCGTGGCTATTTAAATCATGAAATTTCACCCCTTTCTTTGGGTGTGGTGCCATCATTTGGCAACTTATCCCTTGGATTGTTCTTTGGTCGGTGTGGAAAATGACAAGATCTTTAAAGGAGCTTCATTATCCATGGATGATCCTATGCCTATTGTGATTTCAGGAATTACCAAGTGGGCCTCATCGAGAAGCGAATTTGACAGTATTTGAGTAGATTGAATGTTGCATAATTGGGAGGGGGCAACTTTAATTAGTGGGCCTTTCGAGGTGAGGAACGATGTTCATTGTCTCCTTGTAGAGATCTGTTGAAGTTTAATGTGGGCGGCGCGGCTACACATAAGCCAAGTCTGGCAGGGATTGGTTGGGTCCTTCGCATTAGTAGGGAGTCATTTTGGCAATATGATCTAAGCATGTGGCCATTTTGGATGCCAACGAGGCGGAAGTTTTGGCCATTCAAGAGGCACTCCATATCTTTGTTTCTCATTTTCATGCAAGCTTGATTGTGGAAAGTGATTCAGCAAATGTGGTCCTTTCGGTTTCTTCCCCATTAGTTTCCCCTTGGAGGTTTCAGTTTTATATTGATGAAGATAAATCCATGTCTTGTAAACTTAAAGTGATTTTAAGCATTCTGGGTAGTCAGCTAATGCTTTTGCGAACTCCTTAGCTAAACAAGGAGTCAACAAATTGGTGCTTTGGTATAATGCTTTTATACCATTGCTTATTTTGTTGTCGGTCTTGGTATTTTGTAATTGCGTTCTACCTTTTTAATGAAATCTTTGGTTACCATTCAAAAGGAGAAACAATCATGTTGGCTACCAGAAGTAGAAGAAAGAGATATTGTACACATGCTGGAATAAAACAAGTTAACTTATGACCAAAAAGGTTAAGACACAGAAAGGTCTTGAAGCAAGAGGATCAACCTAAGTAGAAGATTCATGCAAGCATATTTTAAAATATGGGAATAATTCTCTTTGGATGCTCTAACTAGTAAGCGGCAATGTCAATGTCAGTAGAAGGGATCTACAAAAATGCTAACGAGAATAAAGATAGCATAATTACTGAAATATGTAGTATATATAACATATATGCACTTCAGCCACTGACTTATATCTTCCAACTTTTATCAGCAAAACAAAATATAAAGTGTGTCAATTCTATATCATAGATGGTTATGAAATTGGCCCTATCTACTTAATACACTCCATCTCAGGTCATTGTTTTCGAGCATCAAGGTGTCCTCAATGTGCAGCAACAAAACGTGTGTATAATCCTACTTGCCAACTCATTTTTCAAGGCTTAATGATTTTTTCCCCAGCTAGGCCTGTACTGCAAAAGCTTTCACCAAACCTGCCCCAAGTGCAGTGCTTGAGTTCAAAAAGTTAAACTCTTCTTTTAGGAAGATTCTTGTCATGCCCCTTTTGTGAAGTACAGGCCCTATCAATATTTAGCGTTCTGCTCTTTTAACAAATTAAAAAGTGGAAAAGAAACTGAAATTTTTACAAGGAACCAATCAGTCGAAATAAATGCATAAACTACTTAAAATCATAACAAGAGAAAAGATCCATTGTACCGGGCATACCAGGAAGCTGATCTGACGCCGCACCCTGTATTAGCGTGATACCCACTTTTAGTGTATGCCTAAAAAAAAAAGTCACAGCTACCTACATTTATTACAACATCCAAGCAACTTGGCGAAATGGGGGATAATACCTGCAAATAAATTCTACGAGCAGCTTCTAATTGAGACATCTCTGCATCATATGTATTGACCAGCTCTAACACTTCCGGTGTACTAACAAACCGAACAAACCTGGTGAAAAAAGAGTATTAATTTGAATGTTCTGAAACTACATTTAAATGTGGGTCAAGAAACAGAGGTAATTGCATTTCACAGCAAAGCCCTACAGAACTTGTGACATGAAAAAAAAGGTTAAGAGAAGCATTAAAAACTGCGGCAACAAGAAAACTGTGGCAATTTCTACCCATGAATGAGAAGCCAAGATGAAGGATATGATTCACTTAAACAGATGCAATCTCTTTCTTCCTTTTCTTTATTTCTTTTTCTAAAGGCAACATATGGTTTCAGTAGCAAATCCAGATAAAAGGAAAATGTGATAGAAATGTTTGCCTAACCTTTCAATAGTTCCCTTGGTGAACCATTTGCCCACATCCTTCCCTTTCTGGCCTTCTAACTTAATTGACTGGACTGCTCGAGCAACCTGTTCTTCTGCAACCTTTAGATGGGACACAAAAGGCTTCACCAACCCTGAAGCAAGTTTCTCAGTTTTTCCTCCTCCCGACACGAATAACTCACATCTGAGAAAAAGAAATACAAAATAAAAACAAGAAACATATGGCTAAGGTTGCCACAAAACCACTGTCAAAAAACCTTCTCACCGAGAACGCTTTGGTGATAACTGGAATATGGCATAATCAATAGTTGTATCGGACTTCATCTTCAGATAATGGAAACCACCCAACCTCTTATCTCTAACCCAGGAATGGTCAAAATCTGCAGAAAGCCAATAATTCGAACTCTCAAAAGAGAAAGAACAAATATAGTTCAATCTGCTTGAGTGTCCCACAAACCCTCCAACTTCATAATGAAAATTATGAACAATCACCACCAAAGTGAATTTTTCAAAATGTTGATTCAGGACATGTCTAATTTAGCTGGTGCCAAAGGACACGACCACACATGGCCCACAATGTCATACTATTAACATATTATTTTGGGTTTCCTTATTTAAGAAAACCTCGATTCTAAGTGTTGTCAATGCCTAAGTTAAAGTAAGTTTCCTAATAAGGTTAGAAAGAATTCCGAACAGATTTGGTAACCTTCATCAATTAGGGACCTTCGTAGCATTATTATAATATGGTCCGCGTGTCCCTCATAGCCTTCTCAACACAGGAGACCCCAAAGTTGGTGCTACGGTATACAATCATGATTTTTTATCATGTGACCTTTTCTCTTTTGGAGATGATTCCATACCATGTTTCTGTCTCTGCATTTGAATTGGATGAAAATATCCTAGCAGTGTTACAAAATCAAAAGAAATCTCCATAGAGAGAGAGGTTTATAATTCGAAAGATGACTACTGTTATTAGTCGATATCCTTTAGCATCTATTCGCTTGCTTTCTAAGGCCTCCATTTGGTTAAGTAAGAAAATGAAGGGAGTCAGCATTGGTCCTTCACAGTTTACTGCTATGGAGTTAAAAGGGATTAATTATATGATTGGATCATGTGCTATTTTATTTCTTGCGCTAGTTCAGTAGGCATTCTGATGGGCTTACTTTTTCCTGGTGCCCGGGATGTGGGCTTTGTTTTCTTGCATATGATCCATCATGATCTTTTGATTGTCATTCTTTAGGGCTTTTTCCTTTTTTCAATAAAACTTATACTTACCTTTAAAATAAAATAAAATAAAATAAAAAAACACTCATAAAATAGGAAGCCATTATCAATGCTGTAAGGGGGAGGCCTCTAGATGAAGATCACAATATCCGATCCGATCAAGTTCAAAGCGTGCATGCAAGTATTCCTAAACTATTCTATAATTAGGTTTTGCACTATTAATAACTCTAGGATCCAGCCATGATGAATTGATAGCTATAAGACTAAAAAACATGGAAAAACTTAAATAACTCTAGGATCCAGCCATGATGAATTGATAGCTATAAGGCTAAAAAAACATGGAAAAACCTACACTTGAATATCATGAAACAATTATACCTATTTTTACCAGCATTTCCATTAACGAGATAACGGGGGGAATGGCGTTCAAGATTATTAGATCAAAGTTCATGAATTACACTTTTTTTCTGTTTTCAATACCAGAGGAGATACAGAGTTAAACGAAATTACAATTTGCCAGAAAAGAAAAATGCAAGACTTCTCAACCATACCTAATATAACCATAATTCCAAGTAGTCTAAGATGTATGGGCGTTAAAAAAAGGTCAAAAACCTGAAAGACCTAAACTTTCAGAGAGAGAGAGAGAGAGAGAGAGAGCGCAAAATGCATCAGAATTGAAGTAGATCTACCAAAATTTCACCAAATTCAGATTCTCACAAAACCAAACCTGGTTTTTTCCGCTACGAATGCACCAAAACCGAACTGCTCCCAGGAGCCGCACAAGATCATTAAAAAATACCAGCAATCACAGATCCTTCTCGAACAAGATTATAGCTCCTCCAACACTCTTCAAGACCCAATCAAAAAAGATCCCACGATCAGAAATCACACATCAAAAACACATAATGCATAAAAACAAAAACTTTCGGCACCAATTGCATCAAGACCTACAAATTATCTCCCAAACATCACCAGATTCATCCAAAAAGAAAAAAAAAATCGCGCAATTTGATTGGTTCCTCCAAGTCCCGTCCGAGATTTCCACGAAAACTCGCTGGCAATGATTCATCAAAATCCAAACTCTTCTAAAACTCGTAAATCGAACGCCTCAATGCCCTAGCGGATTCTGTAGGGAAAATCAAAGTCGATTGTTGGAAGTAGATGTGAGATTTAAGGAGAGAATGTGAGATTTATGCAGTTGCAATCCTTACCTGGTGCTGTGGAGATCGGTTGGCCAATGGATCTTAAAATTCTCGGTTTTGTATATCAGTTTTCGGATTTGGTGCTTGTTGTTGAGTTTGTGATGAATTTAGCAAAACCCTTGGGAGAGTGGAGAGTCGATGGTTGTTGCTTTACTCTTCGTTCCTACGGCCCCTTTTGTTTTTCTCTCTCTCTTCCTGGCTTTATTTCTCTCTCTATATATATATAGAGATTTGATTACAGTGAGGGGACAGAGATAGTCGGGTGGGCCGGGAGAGAGAGGATCGGTTTTTTAGACAGATTTATGAAAGGAGAGGAGGATAGTGGAAATAACTATCCAGGGATCAAATTTGAAAAAAAAAATTTGAGTGCTGTACCTACACACTGAAAATGCCTTTCGACACGCGCAGTTTTCTTTTTCTCTTTTGAACTTCCTAAATTACCCCTCTCTCTCCGGCCGCCGGTCCCTCCGCCCGGACCTGGCCACTCGCCGCTTGCGACCAACCCCTCTCCAGTCGGCGACGAGCAAAGGAGAGGGAAATAGAGATGAAGAAGGAGAGAGGGCTGGCGGGCGGGGGGGACGGGCCGGGAAGGAGAGGGAAATAGAGAGGTAGAAGGAGAGGAAGAGGGAGAAGGAAAGGAAGGAGAGAGGGTGGACAGGCGGCGAGGACGGGCGGAGGGGGTGGCCGGCCAACAAGGAAAGGGAGGGGTAGTCTAGGAATTAATAAAAAACCAAAAAGTGCATGTGTGGAAAGTGATATTCAGTGTGTAGGTAGTAATACTCTTCTTTTTTTTTTTTTTTTTTTTTAGAAAGTCTATCGGTCCCGAACTGGGGACCGATTTTTGGACAAACAGGGCCCTAGGGGTCCTAGGATCCAAGGGCCCCTAGGGCCCTGTTTGTCCAAAAATCGGTCCCCAGTTCGGGACCGATAGCAGGACTTTTTTTTTTTTGCCAATGACTATTTTGTCCTAACACTTTTGGGGGGTAAAGAAAGTTTATGATCAGAAATGTCACCTGGTTGCATGGAGCATTGATGGTTTTAAAATTTCAAAATTCTTGGTCCTTTTTCTAGTATTACTTTTGCGGGCTGCCCTCCTCTCATGTACGTGGGGCCCACCAAGGGTTGGGAAAGGGGGATTGAAAGATCTTCCTCCTATTTATTTGTGTGCGGTGGGTGACTGAGGTTCGGATGATCGTCCTGACTTTATCCTTGATTAATGGTTGATAAGTTCTTATAAACTAATTGTACTCAAAGTCTATGAAGATTTAAGACAATCAATTGTGAGATCTCGTGGTTAATTAGTTCTAATAAGCAAAGGAAATGAATACCCAACCGACATCTAAAAAATTCAAGTCTTAGGAAAGTTAAGGTCTCGTCTACATTACAATCTTATATGTTTCACCTATTCATACCTCACTTATTTAATAGGGGAATTCGGCGACGGGTTCTTGAACATTTCACTTTATTTCCTTAGGTGCACAATCTTTTCTTATAGTGTGATAGGTCCTTATTCCAAATTTGAAAACCTAAAATGTTTAATTTATCATTTCTTCAAATCATATCCCATAATTAGTGGAATAAGCCATTAATAATGGTCAACTACCATTAATTTAGTCACAATTAATAAAATCCCACTAATGAGATTTTCAAATAAATTTCAAAAAAACACAAATAAATTTCAAAAAATAGGAAACAAATTTCAAATAAATTTCTAAAAAAGAAATAAATTAAAAAAACACAAATAAATTTTAAAAGAAAGCAAATAAATTTCAAAAAATGAAATGAATTTAAAAACGGCAAATAAATTTCAAAAGAAAGCAAATAAATTTCAAAAAACGAAATAAATTTCAAAAAATGCAATAAATTTCAAAAGAGCATAGATAATTTAAAAAGACGCAAATAAATTTCATAAAATGTAAATAAATTTTCAAAGAGGCAAATAATTTCAAATGATCCAAATAAAATTTAAAAAATATAAATAAATTTGAAAAGCCGCAAATAAATTTCGAAAGACTAAATAAAATTAGAAAAAGCAAATAGATTTGAAAAAACGCAAATAAATTTTCGAAAAAACTCAGATAAATTTTCCAAAAACTTAGATAAATTTGCCTAACAAACAGAAAGACTTATTCAAAAAACTCAGTTAAAATTTCCAAAATGAAGATAAATTTTCCAAAAACTCAGTTAAATTTGTCGGGAACTCATATATATTTGCCAAAAACATAGATAAATTTCTCAAAAACTCAGATAAATTTGCTTTTGGGCTTTTAAAACCAGGTAAAACTTGCGCTAATTATCTCTACATAAAAACATCCACCTGTTTCTCTTCTTCCTCCTCTAAAAACCCAAATTTCCCAATTCTCCTCACAAAACCCTCCCAAATGGCCATCGCTGCCTTCTCTTCCGCAAAGATCGCCGTCCCCATCGTCCTCTCCAACGGAGAACGTGAAATCGAGTAATGTATGTGGGACAATGAAAACAATGTATTTAGGTGGAAATTGAGTAACGTGAAATCGAGTAAGAACGTGAAATGTCCCAAATGGCCATCGCCATCTTCGCACCAACAGAGAACGTGAAATCGAGTGAAAAGCTTCGATCCCTCATCGCCGAACATATCGGAGCCGATCTTCCTCTCCTGTCGCAAAGCGCCTTGATCTCTAGAGATCCGCTCCGGAGTCCTGATCCAGAACAACTACGACGTTGCCACCATCGCTCGAGAGAGGAATTGCTTCTTCTTCGTCCCTTAGAAGCCTCCGCTGCCGCCGCAGAGCCGCCGCAGGAGACCAAGAGGGAAAGGAGGAGGGGGCCTCGCCGGACTTTCGAAGACGTCGACGTCACATCGTCGACCATCAAGCACTAGCGGTGGGAGAGAGTCTGGATCTTCTTTATTTCCCTTCTACTATTCTTCCTCTTCATCATTCTGCGATTTTGAGCACAGTGATGGTCCACTTGTAGATATGCACACTGATTTCTTGTCTCCCCCGAGTCCGGCGTAGCAGCGAGGGTAGCACCGGCGAATCCGGATCCGGGTTCTCCGTTCGTGTTGTCTTCCTTAGCAAGGAGTCAGGAATCCTCTGAGTTCTTTGCCACAATTCCAACACAGAAATCAACGATCTTCTCCAATTAACAATCGTGGCCCACCTTGTAATGAGGGGAAGAGAGGAAGATTTGAAATTTTAAAATTCAAAAATTAGATGCCTAAACAGTTGAAAGAGGGCAAATTAGTCATGTAAATTATATCCAAGGACATTTGGCTACAAATAGTCTAACTGCTTGGACCAGAGTCCTTAAAAAGAATTTGCCTGAACTGGAGACTGGATAGATTCAATTCTATGGGCCTTTTGCTAATTATCTCTATTTAATAATCTTTCAGTGGAGCCTTTTGCTAATTATCTCTATTTAATAATCTTTCAGTGGAGGTGATTCGATTAGGAATTCCTATATATGTAATGAGAAATTTTCAAATAAGGTTTTACGTTTTTGTCTTATTTCAAAAAAAAGATACAAGTTTCAAAACTCTTCAAATCTGGGCCCAAGTTTTTTGATAACCTTTCAATCAAGGACAATCGACCATTTAATATTATTCTTCGGTGACTTTTTCCCTCAACTTTTTTAAAATACCCAAATTTCCCTTAATTGAAATAAAAAAACCCCTTCCATTTTGTCATTTTCTCCTTCGTCCTTTCACCATCGTCCTCAAAGTGATCGATGGCAACCAATGTCCCTACATTGATCAACCATATATAGTGGCTATCGGAAATATGCCATGGCTTTAAAATGAATGGCAGTTTAGATATTTAAAAAAATCAAGGAAAAAAGTCTATAAAAAATACCTTTAAATGGTCAAAAATCATTAATTGAAAACTTACTAGAAAACTTAGGCCCTAATTTGAGAAGTTTTAGAACTTGTATTCTTTTTTGCAATAAGACAAAAACGTAAAGCCTTATTTCAAATTCTTCCATATTTAGTTCCTATGAATACTAATGCAAACATACAAGTACTTTTTTCTTGGTAAAGTATACAAGCCCTTGGCCTTTCAAATTCTTCAAATTGTAACAATCTGAATGCTATATCGAGTTTTGACGCTCGCTCATTATATATGTACCAAATGATTCTGAGGTCAAGCCGTTTATGTTCTGTTAAGGGAATGTGGATAGTGTAATTGGATTTGTAATCTGGACTTGTGTGGCCATGGTTGGAAAAATCTCAGAATTTACTCTTGATTCTCCTGAATCATCTCATTCTGATGAAGGACCGAATAAAAAATAGGGGTGATTCGGCCGAGTAATCTCATTTTCATAAGTTGTTTGCATTTCGAACCATTTAATAGGCAAATCTAACTATAAACAATTAAAACCTACTTATTATTATATATTAAGCTATAAGGTATTGGATCTAATTTTGACCATCAATTATAATTTTGACTGACATTTACCCCCTTTATTAAAATATTTCACAGTCTCTCCATATAACTTGCCACTTATATCATTATCTCATCAAACCACCCACGACTCTCCACTTTAACTCCACTACTTCCTTACGGCGTGTTTGTTTGTATTAGAGGAGGAATACAAGAGGAGTATGATGTTATAGGAGGATAAAGTTAAAGAGGAGTGGGTTGAAATAAATTAGTAAATGAATTACTTTGTATGCGTTTGGTTAGTTGGTGTAAAGTTAAATGATTTAAAATTTGTATTTGATTGGATAAAGAGAATGGAGAATGAGTTACTCTACCCCACTCAATCACGGTATGTCCGAGTACTTGTGAGAGATAAAGAGTGAAGTTGGAGTAATTGCTGGAGTAATTGCCAACTAGGCAGGCTATTTACTTTACCTTCTGGGCTAATGCAAACAAACACATCATCGGATAAAGAATCCAGCCGTTATAATTTATTTCAACCCTCCTTTACTTTACTCTTTTGCAAACAAACATGCCCTTAGAAGTAAAAAATGGTTGAGTACATGATTTTGGGTTGCAAATAAGAGGGGCCCAAGTCAAACCCAATTGGCCCGAGCCAAGTTCAAATTCCGTTGGAGCATTTCTTGGAGAAATTAGTATTGCTGCTCTGGCATGAAAACAAACAGCCCAAATTGAATTGAGGTCTGGGTCAAGTCAAGCCATATATCATCATTTAGAGTCCTAACTTCTAAAATTCCAGTCTGAGAGTTGGGCTGGGTTGATAAAATATCCGAATCCAGAGTTCTCCCATAGCAATCCATGCAGAATTTTGATTGAACACCTTTGAATCAAGGGTCCTTCTTGGTGGACGATGAGGATGGAAAATCTTACATCATTTCTTGTACCGTAAAACCATAAGAAAAGCTTGTACAGGAGCCTTGCTCTATAAATAATACCAAAATATGATAATTTTGTTGGATTTGGATACGAATCCTCTCATCCAGACCAAATTTGGATTTGGGAGCGAACCTGAAGCTGATGATGCTTTTGTTCTTTGGTTCTGAATCTAGATCCAACCCAGACCCACCGATTGCCATCCTCAATTCTCCCTGTCAAGGGCAAAAAGAGAGTAATCTAAAATGAATGTGGTTGAGATGTGCATGCTAAGATGAATGGGATAAATAGAATTATCTCAATGCATGAGAAGAAATTTATGAGTAGCTTAGTAACATCAAGAAAGAATCCCAAAGATTGCCAAAAGCACAAATAAGAAAAAAAAGGCAAAAGAAAATATAAACTAGATGGGTCCTAGCATTTTATTAAATACATTTGATTCAAATTAAGAAAAATGTAATGGTTTTTGTGTATGAGGCCATATTATGAACTAATTATTATGGGTCCTAGCAAAGTTGATGCCCATACATTCATAACAATAATGGTGCTCAAAAAGCTACTATACATTAAAGTGTGTGGCCACTTTTTTTTTTTTTTTTTTTTCTAACGGAGGGTTCCCAACCCTTTGGGCTGGACTAATCCCTCCGGGCCCAAAGGGAAGCTAGATAAACTCCCTTGTAATCCTAGTGTACTAGTGTAGTTTCAAACCTACAACCTCCGAGTGCAAACCGTGGTCGTAGGCCAATTGAGCTATCCCTTGGGGTTAACTGTATGGCCACTTTAATTAGGTTTATATTGAGAGTTTAGATGGATCAGATTCATAAAGGTCAAACCATGTTCAAACCGTTTTGAAGTGTGGGTCAGGAATTTTTTAACTCATGAGTCATGACCAACCCATATACAATGACGTCAAATACAGGTAAGATGAGTGGGTTGAATGCAAGTCCGGCTATAAAATTTAGTCAACTTTTATGCTGCGCGATGTACTATGATAACTGTTTATCCACCTCCTTGGCTAGGTATGTGATGCACCCAGGGTCTTCGATGGGTCAATATGGCTCATAGGAAGGAGGATGAAAAGGCCCAATGATGGATTCTGGCTCCTATCAAAAGTAAAGTTCAATTGGTGATTAATTTATTGGTGAGTGAAACCAAGGCTTTATGGTGTGCTTAGAGAGGTATTCCATTTGCTTGGCTATATTGTTTAGTTTGGTTCATATTTGTTGATGATTATACAAGATACATGGGTTTTTCTTGCGAAAGAAAAATTAGATGTATATAAAAAATGTAATGAGTTTAAGAAAAGCACTGAAGGTGTGCTTGAAAAGGAGATTAGGCGCAGTAATTTAAGGACTGAGAATTCTCTCCATTTGTTTTGAACGTGGCATTAAAAGAGAACTCAGTTTTGCTTATACGCTACAACAAAATGGTGTGATAGAGAGAGAGATTAGGCACATAGTAAAGATATGTAGAAGTTGGTCCATTTGAAGAATTACCTATTATAATATATATTAAAGCTAGAAGGTTTTGGATCCAATTTTGACTCTACTTTCTATTTTGACCGAAAGTTACTTTCAGTTTTTACAACTACCAACATACTCTCTATCCACTAATATACTTCCTCCACTTATGGACTCTCATCCCCTCATTTTTAACATACATAGAATACTACATCTTTAAGCAAACCCATAATTAACATGGGTTTTTGTGCTAGTGCCTTATTGGACGGAGGAGGGAATGGCATGTGCAGTATCTGTGTAAATTGGAGGCCTCTTAGTCTGATAAGCTTGAAGTCTCCTTTTGAGCTGATTTCTGGGGAGAAGTCTAGCAAGAAGAATGTTAAAAGTTTTTGTTCTATTCACAGAATTGATGCATTGGACTGAAAGAACCAAGTTGGAAACAATGGCAAAGGAATTCATTTTCATTGGCTATGATGAAAGAAAGAAATGTTGAAACCGTATTTGTGTGGGGCATTTCCACAATACCGAGATAAGCCTTCATTTCGGTAAAAGTACCGATTAGGTTTATCTTGATTTCGGTCTCTTGGAGCCCGGTAGCAGTACAACTTCGTATCGAACTTGAGCTAGCTTCGGTAAAAGTACCAGCTGGGCTTGTCTCGGTCTAACACAGCTTGATAATGGTACTGACCCTGCGCAGTTCGGCAACAGTGCCAAGATGCGTCAACAATAAGGCTGTACTTGGCTTTGATATCTCCCTGGCCTCGGTTCGATTGACCGAGATTGATACTAAATGTCAATCAGCATCAATAAAAGTACGGCTACATTGCAAAACGTGCGGACAAATATGATGGGCGCCGGATATAGATAAGGGGTTGTCCTTATCCGACGATCATATCAACAATGATACAGAAGGTCAAGGTATGGTCCGATGGGACGTCACCTCCACCTACCTCCACTGAGGAAACGATGTATGGTCCAATGGGACAGTATCTCCACCAATTTCCACTAAGGATGGATCTAAGGTGACCATCGTCTATATATATGCATGAGCTAAAACCACCAAAGGTATGAAAACATAATAGACACATAGCTCTTCCTTCTTCTCCACTCACTCTTCCTTTGTTCAGTGATTGCACTAACTTAGGCATCGGAGTGCCTTCGGCTGACTACAGGCAGGGGCTCTGACCTTCTTCCTTCCCCTTTAGGTTTCAGGAGCTATTGTCTTTTCCAGAAGCTTAACAGCAAATCCTTACTTAACTAAGTCTGTAATTTTTAGGCACTTACAGTATCAAATCCCAAACCAATGACCGCCCAGTTTCTAGGGATGTTGTCTGTATTGAAGTTCTTTTACCATAGCAAGAACAGTGCTGCCAATGGGAGTATTAGTGATAATATCCATGTTCATGTTAATTCGGAAATGGTGTGAACTTACTGGAGACACTAAAATTTAACTGAGGTGTTGGTGGACTCTACCTCTTTGCCAGTGGAGGAGCAAGATGAAAGGGGGAATGATGCTGTTTGTGATTGACAACATAGGCAGTAAGATGAAAATTATGTTGTTGAAGGGGACTGTGTACCAACTCGTAGAAGGTCTACCGGACATATTGTTAAACCAATTTAGTGCAGGGATTGAAATTTGGTGAACATTGTCTCTTGCTTTCTCACTGGTCCAGCCAATGACAATGGATCTTCATGTTTTGGTGAAGCAAGAGCTACTAGAATTAGGGTCTTGCCATGGGTGAGGAATTTGGAAATGAAGGCACTCATGCAATGTGAAGCTCTAAAACATGAGGATTTGTGTGCCATGACCCCAAGGGATATTACACCGGCTACATGTCTACTAGACAAAGCATAAGGTGGATGAAAGTACTTAAATATTCAAAGCTATTCTCCAAAGGAGCAGTCGAGCTTTAAAGGATGAAGCTTGAGTTCATTTCTAGAAAGTTACTTTAAGGGGGGAGTGTTGAATTAAAATAGTTTACTTGTGGTAAAGTAGCTATGGAAGAAGTTGGGGATGTGCAACCAAAGTCCCACATCGGCTAGAAATGGAAAAGATTATGGGCATATAAGTTGGACTAAGTACTCCATTGGTTTGAAGCCTTTTGGGTAGAGTCAAGAGCAAATTCATGAGGGCTTAGGCCCAAATGGACAATATCATACCAATGTGGAGTTTGTGATGGTCCATAGCTTCCTAAACAGATGAAGTGCATTAGTAATTATAATGGTTATGTAAAGTACCGAGTTAGTTTGCAGTTTTGAACAGGTTTTAATTAATTGAGAAGTGAAGTTTTCTGGATTGGAATTATTGGTGCTCCTTTTTCTCTTTTCTCTGTCTATATGTATTTCTTCCTTATTCTTGGGTTTGAGTTGGAAAATTTTGTTCGAAAGCTTGGTTTACTTAAATTGACCTGCAAACTATAATTTGGGTCTGCAAGACTAATCTAGTTTCAGAACTCTTAATTCAGACCCATCTGGCATCCTGTGAACTCTAATATGCTATCTGAACACTAGTCAGACCAAAAATGTCATCAACTTTTTCTATGACAAGTACAAGTATTAGCTACTATAGTAATTGCTTAGCCTAGGATAATTTCAGCTTCTTGAAGTGCAGAACCAAACCCATAGAGTAAGAAGCTCAAAGATAAAGTGCATGATGAGAACCAGAAAAATCAACAGTTAAAAAAGAAGAGATAAAGTGGGTGATATTGAAAGTTTTCTTCTGGAGTTACTGTTGAACTTATGGCCACTGGAGGTTGTTTTTTTCACATAAGGAAAAAAACCAATGTTTTCCTGATTATCTGAAATTGTTACGGAATCTTGGTGAGACCAGGTTTTTCTGAAATAGACCAGACAATTGCCTTTTTATGTTTGGTCCCAAAACAGACGTCCCAGACAAAATTTTGAAAAAAACAGGTTAAACCGGTCAAATCGATGAGCAGGATGGATTACCACAGTGAAAATCTCCTTCACAAAAGAAATGATGACATACTGGGACCTTAATGGAGAGTTATGGTACAAGTTGTTGATATATTTTGTTATGCCATTCATTAATAGTTCGAGCTTATTTGTGTTTTTTGATTATTAACATGATCTGTCTTTGCGTGCTGGTGAGGTCTAATGTTTTGTGGTACACAATTGGATCCATAATTCCCCGCTTGAATGCGGCTGACAGATTAAATCTCAGTTTAATTATTTTTTGGTACATTTCTCATTTGGTTTTCTGATGACTCGTCCCATATTCTGTTTTCTTATAAAATCTTTTGATCAGGTATGCTGCTTAACCACATAAGCAGGATGGACTTCATGCTCCATTTGCATTTTATCTTCCTTCTAGGATCGGAAACACACGCACGATCTAACGAGACAAATCACACAGTTAATCTACGAGACACAGATTTATGTGGTTCGGTAAGATTGCCTACATCGATGGGAGATTTCACGCCATTCACCATTATTGGAGATTCCCACAAGAGTACAAGCACTCACTATCTCTCTTATTCTCTCTCAATTTCACCATTTTTTACAATGCTCTCACCACCCAAGTATAAATATATGAAACCCTAAACCTTTAGACATCCACAACTGTCGGATCTAGCCTCATAACAGATGGTCCAAATTAAAAACCGACAATATCACAGATAAGCCCCTGTAATTAAATAAAGTATAGATCACGTTTCACCAACCCATCACCGTCAGGAACACCTTTTCTTGACACTTTTGAAAAATAACTGTTGCTATGGGGATTGAGTCCACTCCAAGCTTAATAGTCTCAGCAACCTGATCAAAAGGCCATGCATCTACAAACTCAAGACTCAAGATTACCCAGGCATACCCCAGAATGACCCTTCTTCTAAGATGAACTGATACAGCTTCAGTTAGGAAACAAGGAATTGAGATGAACAAATAAAATAAATGAAATGGCAAGTATTATAAGCTTGATAATTTCAAAAACACCCCCTCCATTATCCTCTGATCCTTCTTCAGCTTTACAATAGGAGATCAATCAACATCCAGAATCCAGATCACTGGCTATATAAATGTTTTGCATTGCATCATGCTCAAGAACTAATTCAAATTGAAAGACTGTAGCTAGTTACCATTGGTACAAATGTGGCTTAAGCTTAAGGAAGCTACCATGGGTAAATATTCCCTGTCAGGTGGATTAAATATGTATGTTTTTCCTTCCTGTTCTTTGAACTGCGATTTGTCTAATCTCTTTGCAATTGGCAATGTTGGTAGCTTTGGACCATTCTTAATCTGAAAGCACTATCCAGAGCACTTGAAGATGTCCCGCTGCCCTCTTCTCTGATGATGACTGGAACTAAGATATACAACAGCAACAAGCAAGTTGTGAAAATGCCTCATAAGAACTGTTTTTTCTGCCCCTTTTACTGATTCCATTGTTTATGTGGCTAACAGAGATTGTAATGCCTGCAAACGACAATTGGCTTGGGTATTTCTACTGTGGGTTTCAAAGCCTCTCAATCAATCTCTGGTTCTCTCTCATCTTGCTATCTTCTGTTATTTTTCAGCAGTCACTATATATGTAAAAATGTAAGGCAACACTAAAATAATCTATTAAATTTCTGCTATCAGAAGTGGGGCTGGTGATGATCTTGAAATCAAGGTTTTTTTTGTTTTGGTTTTTCTTTTTCTTTTTTTGTTTGTTTTTTTTTTATTTTTTTGTATTTTTTTTTTTATGCATGGTCTTATCCTTCATCTTCTCGCAATTATGCATCGCGAATTTCCTTTTTAATTTCAAGAAAAATCAATACATCTTCCTTTCCGTCCTCCAAACATCCAAGCCCTTAATAATCTGCATTTTCAATCAATTTGTACTATTCAAAAACTTTTCAAAGAGTATTGAGAATAGATTAAAGTCAAGCCATAACTAATGTCTATATCTGGGAATCTAGAGTCCGGTCCGTCCAGATCCAACATTATAGGACCAACATGGATGGTTGCGTTCAAGCCTAGTAGAAGTAGAAACCTTGAATCTAGGGTTAGAAACAGGACGATTCCGGGGTCAAAACCATACTATTACTCGGACCCCACACCCGCTTTTAAATAAGGTTCTATTCCAGACCCAAATTCCAACTTGAAACCGTTTAAGTTGATCCATACCTCAATATCGATAGGAGCGATCAGGATCCCAGTTCTCGAAACCAAATCCAACTAAAAAACCAAAATCTAGTTTTAAAATTAATTCTAACTTCTTTTTTATATTTTAATTTTAAATTTTTTTTCTTAAATAAAAGATATCGTTCAACTTATTACAGTACCTCTAGCATTTAAATATAAAAATATCCAATAAAAGTTGATTTTGAGCTATAGTTTTTAACATAAAAAACTCTTATATGTTGGGTTCTAGGTCACGAGTCGGGAACCTATTAGTCCCAAATCAAATCCATTTTTCAATTAAAATCTAAGTTAGGTTTAGACAATTCATTTATAGATCGGAACCTAAAATAATTTCAAACCTCTTTCTTCTTGTTCTCTATATAGGTGAAAATATTCATTCCTCTTGTTGCAAGCATTGATTAAAATGTCGGCCGATACCGGTTCATATCGGCCGAATGATCGGTATCGGCCGTATTGAGCCGATATCTCATTGAGATATCAAAGTCTCGGTAAACATCACCAAAATCTCGGCCTATATCAGCCGAGATGATTCTTTCATATCGGCGAACCGATATCTCGGCCGATATTTTTTAAATATCGGCCGAGATGAGAGTTAAAATAGTAAAAAATGCATAATTTTTTCAACTTTTTCCTCATCTTCATCATCTTCTCCTCTCTTCTACTCTTTCCTACCCATAGCAGCAATCATACTCATCACACATCCTCTTGGGATATTTTCAAATCCCACATCTATTGTTTTGAAGAAATATTATTTAAGGTAAGAGAAATCAACTTAAATTTTTAATTATATGTTTTTTTTAATTTTTAAAATGAAGCATAGAAATCATACTAGATCTACATACTTTCATGTTGAGATCCTACTCATACACATGCTTTTGAATTTTTTTCCAATTTTTTTTTCGTCGGATTCTTTTAATAGTTTCAATTATAATATATCATTTTTTGGGATTTCATTCATAAATATGTCTTTTAATGATTCATGATCATTGTATAGGTGTGTAAATGATTGATCCTACATACTTTTATGCTAGATCTATATATTTAGAGTTTTTCCAATGATGATTATTTTAAATCTTTATTTTTCTCTAAAAAAATTATATGTTACTTGTTAGAAATTATTTGTGATGCTAAAGGATTATTAATTAGTGTGTATATACACTCATACTCACCAAATCTCTTCTCCTAGTCTTTACACACTCTACTAGTCCCCTCTTATTTCAAGTAAAACGTGAACCTGTTTGATGCCCAAGTAGCTTATATGATTTATGCGTCTAACAATCATATCATGTTCTGATTAGTTAATGTCATTTCAGGGTCTTTGATTTCACAACTTATTTTGATATGAGTTAGTATTAAATGATAATTGATAGTGTTATATATTATTTTCTTATATTATCTTAGACACAATAAAATGATCACGAGTTATTAATATGTTGCATTAGTATGAATACTGGAAAACACACGAACTGCGAACACAGACAGGACTCATAATCTTAAGGGTACCGAGATTTTGATTTATGTTGGTGTTACATAATGGCAGAATAAAATACATATTGTTTTTTTCCAGCATTTTCTAATATCTGTATTTTATTGAATATTTTGTAATTTTCGGATTAAGAAAAAATTAGTGCAAACGCGAGACGACCGCGACGAACGATCCCGACGGACCGATACTGATATCATATCGGTTTTTTCAGGCACGGCCGATACCGTGCACGAGACCCGAGAATTTATACCACTGAGTTGCAAGTAATAGATCCATTGTAATTATGATTTATGACCCGTGCGAGTATGACCTCTCCATAAATGAATAAATCAATCGCTTTGGCTCGCGCACTGCAAGCGCAAACTCGTCAATAGTCTTTTCATTCTCCGGCTCTTGAGAACTGAATGAGATGCAAAAGTTTTAAACCCTAAAAAGGGGTTCGTAAGCTCTTCTCACCTCTGAACTTCTGTTAACTGTTAACATATAATCGATGACTGGTGAATGAGAAGGGATAGTGTTGAAAGCGCCAAATCTGCACGAAACACGGTAAAGATTGAGAGAATCTGTGGGTTGGGTTCGAGACGATGGAAAAGATCCACGCAAGGCTTCGTTCTCTAGCGGCAAGAGTCGAGCAGAAACGCTTAGCACTTCTTTCAGCGGCTCTGATTTATCTCCGATCACGCCCAAGTAGTCGTTCGAAGAGCTAATCGTAATCTCTCTCCTTATAAACTGATTTGTTTTGTTTCTGTTCTTTGTTCTTGTCTTTTCTGTTCTCTTTGGAAGTATATTTATAAAAGAAATCAAAACAATGTTGTTTGGAGACACCCTTCAATTTGTCAGCATTGAATCCAATCGTTTCTTCGTTTCTAATTCCATTGCTGTGGATGTTGGTTTTTCTTCATTTCTAATCCCAATCGTGAACTTTGGTCGTGTTGCGAGTTGTGGGGTTCTTGTGGTGTAACATTTTGTAGGTTGTTTTGTGTTTTTAATTAAGAATATGTAGTAAGAAGATGAAAACATAACAACAACAAACAATGGCAACAAAATTATCAGAACAACAAGTTGAAACAAAGAAAAGGGTGAAATAATTTGGAGAAAAACAAAGGGTTGAAATGATGGTGACCGCCTCTTAACTTATGGTGATGGCATCAAGGTGGAAATCTTGGGGTTACCCTTTTTTTTCATTTTTGATTGGTTTCCTTATCTATCATTTATGAGGATGCTGTAAGGTGTTCCTAATGGAGCTTAAGATGAGATGTGTGATTGCTGTTCCAATCAATGATGCTCTGTTTATAGAGATGCTCAATATTGTTGGAATTTGAGAACAGAGGGGCTTATGGAGCTGTCCGGGTCCGGTTCTGTCTGTTCACGTTTTGTGCTTTGTGCCTTCCCTGGATTGGCTTGGCTCAGAGCATTCTTTAGCTTTCCCAAAGGGCAAGTTTTTTTTCCCCCTCAATCATGGTGGTAACCCAAACATTTAAAAAAAAAAGAAAAAGAGTCAATTATGTGTGTACGTGTAACCAATATGCATTCATTTGTTGAGATGATTCCTTGTATTTCTTATGTACAGCTTCAATGAGTTTTGTAAGTGATGGGGAAAAAAGTCTTAAGGGTCAATAGGAATTGTGTAGCAAAAGTAGAGAAATTTTGTGTCCACAATTCAAATGCGTACAACTAGAAATTTATCTACTACTTGTGTTGAAAGGTTTTAATCTCTACTTGTGTTTGGTCCAACCGTTCACGTCCTTTATCCCAAACCAACCCTTAGCCGCACGGATTCTTCGATAGCCTTTCCTGATTTTTTTTTCTTTGCTGAGGGTGCTTGGGTTTGTTGGAGAATGCGGTTGTTTCCAGTTCAAATTTTGTTCATCTCTACAGGGCCGCTAAGTCCAAATGGTGCCTATTAATCCCAAGATTCAGTTATGGGATTAGATTTGGGAGTTAAAGCTTTCAGGTGAAAACTCTTTTCTTTCTTCAGTATCCCACTTTTTTTTCACTCGTTTGTTTCACTGGGGGAGTAATTTCTAGTTCAAAATTGTTCAATCTCTGTGAGTCCTATTTCCAATGGTCCCCTATCAAAAGATTCAGATAAGGGATTAACTTTGTGAGTTTAGCTTCCAAGAAAAAAAAATCTTTTCTTTTTTCTAGATCCACTTGTTTAACTCTTCATTTATTGATTCTTTGATTACTATCAATCTCAATTAAGTTATGGGAAGCCATCTATCCGCCAACACTCTTAAAACACCTTCATGCCTTCGTGCCTTGATATCCCCTTCTAGAATGCTTCCTAATTTTCACTTAGTGATTTTTTTTTAATACACAACACACCGAATTCTTCAGTTTGGGTTAGGAAGCAATCTGAGATTCCTTGTTTTAGATTTTTTTTTACTACACTAGTGAGCATGTACAGTGACCCGCCTTCGCATGATAAGACATGATGATGATGATTCATGATAGTGAGTGTGATGTATAGGGGACTACAGGGTAGGTGCCAGTGAAACATCATCCAGTAACATTGTGATCTCACAATAAACATTTGCAATGGCTGAATTAAGTTGAGCCTAGGTCACAAGGCAGTCTTGGAGGCTTTTGTGAAGCTTTGCACACCACCCATTCATATGAATCAGTTTCATACACAAACATGTATATAGGTTATGTTCTACCAAGAGGTACCCGTGTACCTTTCACTGCTTGTTTGAGATGTAAAAATCTAACCCCATCGTGGGACCACTTGGATGCATTCCAATGATGGGAGGATTGTTTGTTGAAAGGTTTCTTTGTGGATATGATTTTGGGCAAAATTTATCTCTCAGATTTTTAGAACGGGTGATTTAAGGGCCTTGAAGTTTAAATGTTTCTTAAGTTACATTTTGTGAAACTCAATCCAACAATGAGTATTATCCATATTACTGCAAATTAGTGTGAGTCCAATTCTTGTGGGGTTGTTGTTTTGGTTAGTGTATGAGGGGGTTGGATTGATAATGGGGGTTCTTGTGTGGTGTAACTTTGCATGCCACCCAATCATATTTCTCAATTTCACACACATACACAATATATATATATAT